>JAQMYJ010000014.1:13893569-13911199 GCA_030014305.1 Clarias laeviceps | reverse complement strand
CAACGGACGTCTGCGTTGTGATTAATGCTGTGTAGAAGAGATGCGCGTCAGAACTTGTGGAATAACATGCACTCACAATGGGTGCGTTCTGATGTCAGGTTTATTTAGGTGACAAATAAATGACATCTTTGATTCAGTGAGGGCTTCAATCATCATCTTTTCTACAAAGTCAGATATTATATTCCTCGTTAAGATTATGAACCGAACTCTAGGTCAAAATTATTTTAATCAAAATTTAATTATTCACTCTGGGGCATTTCCGATAAACGACTAGCTCCCACCGTCCACAGGAAGCCTCACCGCCTGAGAGCACATCGAAATTGATTCAGTTCCGGCAGTTGGGGACCAGACTTCTGACCCCGTATCCTTAGGGGGAAAGCCGTAACCGCTCCACATTTGACGCAGGCTTATTTTTAATGCCACTATCTGAAGATTTGCAGGGAAATATGTAACCTCTGGACTGGTTTGATGTCTCACAACCCTGGGAAGGGTCATTTGCAAATGATGGGAGCTGGTTTACCTCATTACAAGTGCAAAATAATAATAATTCTATTCAAGTGAATTCTATTCAAGAGTTCCATTTTTGAAGAAGATTTTCTTCTTTGAAATGTTTGCACTATTCAAATGTTTGTTACGGCAGCTAAGAGTCCTAAGTGCAAGGAAATTTCAGTGCACATGATTGCATTAAATGTCGCCTATGTATGTATAATCAAAAATCTTTATACAGAAGACATGTATGATTTTATTATTTTTATTTTATAGCAAATATTTTTGCTAATATCACATCTTCATCAAAAATGTTTAAAAAATAATTATCTTTAGCTTTTTCCCTGAACCGATGCCAGGACTCTAACACCCTTAAAGTAGCCTTTAAGTTCCAAAAATTCCTTCCAGCTAATATTTAACAAACCATTTCCTTGTCAGTGGGAGTTGGTGTAGCTGTAAATAAACTTTACGCTGTCTAAGGGTTAGAGTTAGACCTGATCATGCAGACATAACACTGTGTTTACATCTGTTGCGCACACTCCAACTGTAAATTCAAGCATGTGCGTATTGACTCCAGCAAAAAAAATCTTGGGCCCCATCAAAACTGGAGAAACCATTTTTTTTTTCTATGGTGTGAGGAAAAGTTGTTTGTATTGGACCACCACCAGCGCCACCAGTATGTTGTTCTGTTTCAAGTCGGGCAGAGAGAGATTATTGTCTCTCAGTCGACATCGCTGCGGTGTCAAATAAAGTTGCTTATGATACTGGAAACAATCAGAGGAGCTGCAACAGTGAAACAGTTTATTTATTTAGAGAGTATTATGGTCACTTACTGCACCCCACTGATGTTTAAAGCCCTGGTCACTTTTAAAAGTGCTCATAAAATGACCCCCACTGCGCTGTAGGATCTTCATGAACTGTTAATTGTGCATGTTGTGTTTCCTTCAGCGCCTCATATTCATTTATTTCGCTTAGGTGTGGAACATGGCACCCAAACGGGCAACTCGTTTTCAACAATAATTAAAGTGATAAAATAAGAACCACGGACAGGCTACATCTGGGAAACTTCAAATTGAGACTGAAAACAGGTACATTAGCACACATTAGTCTTATGAAAGGAGGTTTTCTTTGCTTCTAGACTCTAGAACTAGCCTACATATATTTAAAGCATTTGGCAGTGAAACATCCTGGCTCTGACATCAACAGGATATCAGGTGTGATGATCAGGCCTCTTTTTCGTGCAATATGTGAAATGATGCTGGTGAAGGCTAAAGATATATTTCTTTTAGAAAGTGGATGCAGGAAAGAAAACAAAACAGGAAAAGCAACATGAGAGAGCGATTTGTTGTTGCGTGCAAAAGGGCAACCGCAGGAAGATTGTATTCAGGCCATGGAAGTCTATAACTTTTTGACCCCCATTCAGTAATCTCAACAGTTAACAACTATTAATTTTGTGAATGAGCACTATAAAAGGGTGTTCAGTAGGGTCTGAATCCGCCACAATTTTTTATAATAAGTGTAATTTCGGTCACGAAACAAAGACAGGTGAATATAGACAAGAGCTTAATCTTTATTTAAATCCGAATTGTTAGGCAAAATTGTGCTCAGGCACAAGGTCAATAGATTAAGCAGAGAAACCAATGCAGGAAGAACAAAGGAACAAAAAAACGATGCAAAAAGGTCAAAATCAGGAAATAATACTCAGCATCGCTTGTTGTTCATTGAAAATAAATATCCATGTATTAACATATTTAAAATAAGGGCAGAATTTCCACTAAAGTAAAAAATGTTAGTTGAACAAAATAAATAATGTTAAATTAAGGGGAAAATTGGTAAGTTTTGGTTGCATCCTTTAAAATTTTTTTAATATGATTAGCAAAATAGTATCCAAATATATATCCATAATATCCAAAAAGTTTTTTTTATTTAAGTGTAAAGCATGCAAAGAGTGTGAATTATGTAAAAGCTGTGTTAAAAGTGGCATATTTACTGTATTCATTTAAGGTATTCTAAAGTTTAGTGTGCAATATGGTACGGTTTTAGGACTCTACTGTTTTACTTGTTGTATTCATTTAAAGTGTTCTAAAGTTTAGTGTGCAATATGGTACTTACTGTTTTAAGACTATTTTTTGTAGTTATTACTTTTCCTTTCTACTCGATAACAACTGTGAGCAACTGTAACCAAGAATAAGCAATTTCCCTCTGGGATCAATAAAGTTTTTGAATCTTGAAATAGGGGTGAAGAGTGACTTCATAACCAAATTATTAGCCATTTCCAAATAGCATGCAATAAAAGATCTATCTGATCAATTATGATCAGCCATATTTTTTTTAACACTAACAGGTTAACTGAATAACACAGATCACCAAATTGACACAAGTAAACTGCTCATTGGCTGCCCAAGACTGATCTATGCCCACAGAGATAAAAGAATCCCACAGAAAAGTCAATGCAGCACAAATCATTGAAAAAAAGTAAACGCATGGGTAGGGCATACTGTTTTGCTTTGAAATGTTATGGCTGTTTGCTTTATTGCTAAACAGCATTAGCCATCAAAGCGCTGATTTACTTGTCCAACAGCCATAATTTGAACAATCCTTTTCTAGTTTCTAAAGCTGGTATCTGCAAAATTAGAAGCTCTTTTGCCAGACTTAGCTGCGAAAACTGACCAACTGCCCCCTCAGGTCCCTGACCTGCATTCAAAGCTCTTTCCCAAGTGTACAGCGATCAAAGTCATAGAATTAGCTGGATGTGTGAACGTTTGGTTACAACCAATGTGTGGACTTTCTTTACCTGAGTAAAACAAAGTTGGCAGCAAATGCTTATTAATTACTGTACTAGAGAAGGCTTGGCTTCAGTTACAAAGCTGATTAAATAACCAGTGTTTGATATTTTTCCTACTCTAACTTGGACCCATTTCTTTCCCTATAGCTGTACTGTGTTTTCTTTGGTACATTTTCTGTCGACGGTTTAGCAAAACTTTAACATTATATTGTACTGTATATCAATAGCACTGCTGTACTCTTAACTCCTATCTCTTATTACCTACATCAACACAGTTGCATTCGATTTTCCCATCCATGACCACTGCAGAAGCTAGAGTCTGTTTGTTAAAGAAGATCTCGTCTGGACAAAATCTAGGTGCATGTAATATACTGCATTGTACATTCCAATTATAATGAACTGTGTTGAATTCTTAATACCATATGTAACGCCACCTTGACCTAGTGTTAGTGCCCCTATAAAGGGGCGTCCTGGGTTCTCTTACCTGAAATACCAACGTAAAAAGTTATACTAATTTTGTGTTCTTAGGTGAATGCTAACTATTAGCTATCTAGCTACTCCAATGTACAATTAACCTTAAACGCAATAATCAAAATATATTAAACACACACATCACAAAAGTTTGCCACTCAGTATTGAGCTTTTCAATAATTGTATTCTTAATAAAAACTATACGGAGAGATAAGTGCTTATAAAACATAAATTTATTCAATGAAAACAAATAAAATGTATATATCAAAGCATTCCCATTTGTTATCCCTACAGAAAAGAAAATTTGGCTTATTTTTCAATATTACTCAATTCAATATGCAAATGAAACATCCAATAGTTTCTCAGTCAAAGTTTTTAGACTAACTATGGGCCCTTTTTTAAGCTTAAACTAAGCCGGCACTCCATTTCACTTAAACTCTTCAAGTTTTTAGTTGCTTAGCGTGGCGCTAACCGTGATGCAGTCAAACACGCTGCGAACTAGTTTAGTTTGTGCGGGGAGAAGGAAAAGAAACTCGCGACTCCGTTTACGGATATCAGCGCTTTTACACAGTAACCTTTTGGTCATCGTTCTGACGACCAGTTATTATCAATCTTACAGAAAACGCGCGTTGCGCTTTCTTCTCAGCAAAGTTCTGTGTCACTCCATTAGCACCGGAGGAAAATTCTCTCTAGAGAAGTCAGCAGCTTCCGGTTCGCGCGCTGTCTCACTCAGTCGTTTCCGTTACTCTGCTCTGATTGGTCAATTCCAAGCGCATGCACTGCACTCTCTTAATTTCACTTCTAGATGTGACCATACATTTTAAACATAAAAATTACATAACCTGTATAACAGAATAACATACTTTACAAACAACACTTACAGGTGCGACAGTATATATAAATACATGCCATTTATATTACATGTCATACTTCAAAAGAATTTTAACGCCTTCATTCCTCAGCGGGTTACAAATGGTGTGTAAGTAATGTCAAGAAAATAATAATGTCAAGGCGTAATTATATGAGTAAAATCTCAGTGACATTCAAGAGTGCATGTGAAATAGAGGCTTTAGCAGATGGAATTGCGTTTTCACTTATCTCTGCAAGACTTAACCTTTTTCCCAGAGACATCAAGAGCAACAGACGCAATATGGCCGAGAATCAAAGAGTCTCTGAGAGATGACAAACAACATGTCCTGGACTTCATGGGGATCTGGCCTGTTCTCTGGTTCAGAGCTGACCCCAGGGAGCAGAACATTTTGCTTGAGCAATGAGCTATGAGTGTAATGGTCCTGCTTTAGTTCCAGCTTGGCCTTCATGTCACCAAACGCACAACATTGATTTGTGGCCATGTGGTTAAAATAACAAGACAACAATGATTTCTTCTTTGCTTTAAAATTACGAGCCAAGAGTCCATTTAAGCTGCTTTTCATTTCCACAGACATGAAAAATGAACATAAAGTGTTTCTTAGTCGATAGTTTTTTACAATTATTGACACGTTTTAAACATTCATACACCTGAGTTATTCAAAAACAACTGAGTGATTAACTTGGCGGGATAAAATTATCTATATCGATATATCCATATAAATGTATATATTTTGTGTGGATGACTAAGTGGCCTATTTAAAAAGTATTAAAATGTTAGATTTTTTTCAAAATAAGTTCAATCACCAGTGTTTCCTAAAATCAGATAAAGTTTAGGAGTACTGTATAGGAAAATGATGAAGTTAGGTTATATCTTAGCTACAACACCAGTCTACTTATGATACATTAGCCAGACCCTGGCAAATCTGGATAGATGCCGGTGAGTCGAATTACATTTGCTTGAAAAATAGCCAAGTGAAAAATTCCATCTGTTTTTTTCTTGACTAATAAGGGAAAAACCGAAAGCTTTGAAATATGTGCAATAATGCAATTATGTGCATTCTATTTCACAAACATTGTGTGTGTGTGTGTGTGTGTGTGTGTGTTTGACAGAGAGACAGAGAACATGATAGAAACCTGCATTTGTTGTTTGACCCCTATCGTGTCATCTGCTAGAGTTGCAGCTGCATCTGTCCCCTTTCCAGCTCTTACACACACCAGCAGCTGTCATCGCAAAAGTCCTGAGCTCATGTTTCCCTCGTAGTAATGCCCAGTCTTACCATACCATGATGCTCCTTTGCACACTACAAGATTTTGATACTTGCATTTTTTTTATGCTGAATTCATTTTTGGTCTGAATGTTACTGAAAATCTTTTGTGTCCACAAGCAATGTGTATATAAATAGCTTAGCATATAACCTGCTGATTTTTGACAGTTACTACTTAAGCTGTTCACTCTTCTGTAAAAGACCCCATCAAAGCCTCTAATTATCTCTAATTCTCTTCATTACACCTTCTACAACCATTAATTGAGACATCAAAAACCTATTCATCAGCCTTACACCATAGAACTTTGAGCTAAAGAGATCATTAGTACATGTCTACATCACCATACACGACAAGACTGGTTGTAGAATGATAAAATATCTCTTTATTGATTGACGGATTGTTTAAGATGAGTGGACTGATGACATCTACAGTCAGATCTACAGTATATACCAATCCATGTTTCGTGGAAATGAGATCATGCTAGGTTGCTAGTTAAACCTGCTTTGCTTGGTCAAACATCTTTTAGCTTTGGTGGTGAACACTGTTGTGTCAGTATAACACAGAAACGTACATCCATGAATTACGATCCCAGTCAAGGTGGCTCAACGCTCACTGCAGTCATTCCTGTAAACATTCAGCAAAAGGAATGTCAGATCCTTGAAAATCGTTGGATAACTTGTCACCAATTTGAACATCTGCCCGGGGGAACTGTACACACAATCATGCATCAACACCAGTTGCACATTACAGGAACTCGGCTAGGAGTTATTGTCACATTGCCCATAAAATCCTGACCTTGCTCCAAACCATTTCCACATAAACAGGCCAAGCCAAAAAGAGTTCCTGAAGCAGGCTGTTCTGAAAAAACTTTCTACCTTGATGATATCTAAGCACTAGTGAAATGCTGAGATAAGTGCATTAATGTAGCAGGGGGTTATATAGAGTTTTTCTGCACAATTTAAAGCCAGTCCCAGAAGAAACATTTACTTAATTATCATTCAGTACGTTCAGATCATCAGCTTACTTTATATGATTTGTTGTTGAGCCTAGACCTGACCAACTGAAACAACCCCTGTCATTACAATGCCTCCAGAGGCTTGTACAGTGGGCGCTAAACATGATGGGTGCATTGCTTCTTTTGCTGCTCTTCTTACATGTGTCCATCACAGGAATAGGGTCTGAATGACCTTTTTTTTTATTGCTCCAAAGTTCAATCTTTATGCTCTCTAGTAAATTAAAGCCTTTTTTATTCTAATTAGTTCTAATTATTCTAATTTTACGCTAACAAGTGGTTTTCTTACTGTATGGCCACACAGCTGTTTAGTCACATTGTGTGTGTTGAAATGCTCTTACTTTTACTATTAAACATAGCTCTGATTTCTACTGTTGTTTTTTCACAGTAGGACTTTACCAAGCATTTAGGTGATCATGATTTCTTCCAACAACATTATATTTATTTATTTATTGGCCAGGAAGTATATATTTCATTTGGTAAGTTGTGCAATTTTTGCCATTCTCTATTTAATTTGATCATATTAAGTCCTTTAGCTCATAGTAGAATAATTACAATGAATGTAACTGTAGTGCTGAACATGCCTTTCGATTTGAGTGGAAGTTTGCAGAGTCGGGAGAGCGTAACATCACCTGATTTTATGTATGTAAATTCTTGACTCTTGCCTATCTTTGAATCTCGATCCTGAATGGCAAAGGTGGGGCATCTTGAACTTCTGACACGTTGCCCTTTCCAGAAGCGATGTCTATTTTGGGTTGTCACTCTGGCTTTGTGAACTTTGGCTGTGAGAACAATAGCCATTCTGTTCTGCTCTCCCTCATCTCATTCGCTCCATCTCTCTCTCTCACACGGCAGGTATTTCCTGAGGGAACACGGCTCATTGTCGCAGCTGAGGAAGGTCAGGTTTCATCCCTACATTTCTCCAGGAGCTTTGGCCTTCAAATCAATATCTGCATATGTGGTGTTCCATGCCAGGCACCCAAACCCACCACCCCCAGCTGGAGACTGTCATGCTGAATATGTCTGTCTCTCACAGAGCTATGGGCTGAATACAGGCTGGGAGAGAGAGAGAGGAAGGAGGGTGAGAGATCTGGATACGGGTGCACAGCTGCTGGTAGGCTGAAGTTACGGGTTGAAAAGGTCACAGAAAGCAACGCTTCATCAATCTGAAGGCCAGTGCTGTTAAAGGAAGGTTGAGTTTTCAGGGCTGCAAGGTTATATGACTGCAATATTTACAGTGCTAATGTCATTGTGAAATCTAGTGATCCTGGTTGTTTTGAAAGCTCAAAAGATGTGCAGGATGAAAGACAGAAAGCTTATGAAGCATAAAAAGAGTTTGCTTTGAAACTCTGGTTCCTGGCATGTCTATTGTAGTTCCTGCTCTGTATGGAAACAAGAAACATGATATGGTCCGTCACTGAGATGTCTACAAAACGAAAAGGAAAAAAAAAGAAAAGAAAATGATCTTCACACCAGCAGGCTAGCGTTGTCAACTAGGGAAAACCAAGAAGCTTTCCAGATGCATGCTTTAGTCTTTGTCTATGCTGAAGACAGATATCTGGACATCGTAATCCTAGCCTGGCCCCTCGCCAAGGACTTTCTCTTGTTGATTTATTTGGCGTTTGTAGAGGGATGTTCTCTCGAGTTGAAGGGGAGGCTAGTGAGCAGATCCAAACTAACATATCATGTGTTTTTTGAATAATTTTGTCTGTGTAGAAGCATAGCAACAGTAATACTTGTATTTCCCAAATAAATTGGAACAGGGATTACATGAAATAGTGCACTGAGGGAGTGAATTATACATTATTTTAGAATTCTGTATGTTGGGATGCCATGGATATGCTAAGTCAAGGTACATGAATCTTAATAGGCTTGGTAGATAGCACAACACCTTATAATGTTGAAATGATGGTGAAAACATTAGTAGAATTGTTTTTAACATGTGTAAACAATATGGTTGCATCAATGAAAATTTATTGACAACAGTTTTTTTTTACATCTGGAAGATGAAAAAACAACGTTTTAAATAGTTAGAGTTGTGTTAAAAAATGAAAACTTGGTTGGAAACAGAGATTTCACTGAATAATAATAAAAAATAATCCCTAAATACAAAAGGCACATACATGTCTTGATTAAACAACTGTTTCATTTGTCCAAGAGGAACAATGCAAGAAAAATGTTTTCAATCCCCCATTATATAAATCAGTTTACTCCAGTTACTTCCATTACCTCTTGCTTATAGTCTCCATTCTGTTTCTATCATCAAGATGGTCCTAAATAAGAAATGAATTTAATAAAACAAAACAAAAAAATTCAATCTTTCGAAAACAGTTCTGCCTCTCAGCATTTTCCTTTTATATCTACAGTAAAAACATGACAGTAAAAAACAGTAAAAACCAAAACCATAAAAACATGAAAATGAGGGAAAAGAAAATTATTTCCAAAATGACTTTTGTGAAAAATGCAGTGTATGATTATAAGCTATCTTTAATAAGTCATCATCTCAAATATGGCATAATTACTCATAAATGTCTAGTATTAAAATAAAGCGCTGAAACTGTTTTACAGACTACACTGTAAACCCTAATGCTCAAAGTAATTAAACATATTGAGTACTGTTAACTTAAATAATTGCAATTAGTTCAAATTAATAGACCTTAATGAGTATTTAGAATTTTTGGTATTTATGAGTTTCTAGAAATGACACTTTTCAAGTTAGCTGAACAAATTAGATATTTTAAGTATCTGTAAGTACTTAAGTAACAATAACTGTCACCTTAAAGTTCCACCAACTTAAAATCTTTCAGACTAGAGATTTTGTGTCTGACGTGATCAGGGTAATAGGGCACTGGTGGCTCAGTGTTAGGTGTTTCGCCTGCCATGTGAAAGACCTGGGTTCGATTCCCAACAACTGGATGAAGTGCCTGTCCCAAGCCCAGATAAAATGGGAGGGTTGTGTCAGGAAGGTCATCTGGCGTAAAACCTGTGCCAAGCTTGTGTGCGGACCGGATTGTCCGCTGTAGCGACCCATTGGCGGGAGCAGCTGAAAGACCAACAACAATTTATTTGATTTGCAACAACTAAAAAAATATTATAATTGCTATTAAATAGTACGAGTTAGGCTACTCAATAATGCAAGTAAAGAACGATTAATATGAATGTGTACAACAAACTCAAAAACTCATAGTTCTGTTTATTTAAATGTTAGTGGTAACATTTGTTTCATTGCTTTTGTGGGCTTAAAATGGAATTATGTACAAACAGTTTCATCAAGTCACTTGTCTATTTACTGGCACATTTTTCAAGGTGATAGGAAACCAAAGAGCTCAGGGAAAACCCTGGGTATCATGTACACATGCGTTAATCCACACAGATTGGTTCAGAATCAAACTTGTGGTACAACTTTATTTTTTTTTGAGCAGTCTAAACAGCAGGTAATGGAGCAGAGATGACTCAAACAATTAAGGCTCTGGGTTACTGGAGGTTCAAGTCCCGGTACTGCCAAACTGCCACTGTTGAGCCATTGAGCAAGACCCTTAACCCTATCTGCTCCAGGGGCTGACGCTGTTTCTAACTGACTGATAGCTTTCAAACTGGGATGTGAGAACAATCTGTGCTGTCAGGTACATATAATTCCACATAATGTTTAAAACACACACACACACACACACACACACACACATATACTGTATATATAATGTTATACTGTATATAGTTATAAGCCAGTGGTTATTTTTTTATTTAACATGCTGATTTGACATATATTGCAATTTTACTTCCACTTGTTAAATTTTTTTCTGTTTATGTGTTTTTTTTATTTTACATATACACTTGGGTGAAGTGCTAAATGTAATCAAAAAATGTATTCCTAGCAATTTATTGTCTTGCAGAAATGTATACTTTGGGTAGATTTTGTTATATTTTCTATAAAGTATCTTCATATACTTCATATACAGGATCAAGTTTTCCTTTTTGTCATATTCTAAAGACAAAATATTATATCTGTTTTTGCAAAGACACAATATTGTAAAAGTGATTTGACAAACATTTTGACAAGGAAATCCCAAGACTCCAGAGATTAGGATCGCAGAGATGCAAACGGTCAACCAGACCTTAAAAAAAAAGTGCAATACGAAACATTTCACATTCTCACAGTTAGCATCGAAGATGAAAAAGATCAGTATGCCCTGGGAACAGTTATGTTTTTTTACACTTTCTTTCATTTCTTTCCTCCATTGGTGCCTTGGAGCCCAAAGATTAAACAAACATCTGGAGTTAATACACATGAGATGACAACAGCTTTAACAATTCTAAACCAGACAAGCTATTCCTGCATAAGGTGAAGATAATGTATCAGAGGAGATAAGACTAAAACTGACCCATGATGGCATACTGTCCACAGGAATCTATGCTGTACTCCCAGTGCGTGTTTTGTGTGTTGGCATCTCTGCATCGTTCATTAATTTATAATCAAGCCACCAGTATGAAACTCCTACCAGTTGTCATTGTATTTTGCTTCATACATTAGCACTGATCTGGATCTGTTTCTTTTGCATTCCTAATAATTTTCCACTTCTGTGCTTTTTTTCCCCTCTTTCCTTCCTGCCCTGAAGTGGCTTGTTGCAAAATAACAGATTAGGTTTTGGCTTCCCACAGCCTTAAGTCCTTACGGCTAATCACTGGGGTTAGCAGTGACCACTTCATATGTGACCTAACACTTTAAGTTTTAGATGAGTTGTAATTTGTGAATTTATTATCTACTGTTAAAATTTCCATTTAACAGAAAAAAGGGGAAAACAAAAATAGCCTTTAGTATAATGGCCGGTAGGTGCAAAACAACAAAACAAAAAACAGAAAAAACATGACAAAAATCAAAAGTGCAATTTCAGAATGAATCCCATGGCAGCGAACTCCAAAACACAATAATAATAATAATAATAATAATAAAAATATTACCAAAGACATGACAGTAAAAACTAAAACCATAAAAACCTCAAAACAGAAATAGGAAATCCTTGCTGAACATCACATGCTTGTTGTTTATTGGAAATTATGTTCAAGGACAAAAAATTTCACTGTTTTCGGTCTGTTATCTAATCTGATGCAGACCATTTGTTGTCATATTTTTGATTTAGCCGTTTAACTGTCATTGATTTTGTGTATATACAGTATATATCAACTCCTGGTAATACTAGCAAAATAACCAGTAAGAACTAATAAAATTAACGCATTTAGTACCATGTACCATGTATGGACCAGTCAGTGTAAATATCATCTCATGATAAATTGCCATTATAGTAGCATTAGCAACATTTTTACCTTTCCAAAGCTAATCAATAGTGCTACCATTTAGATATGGGTTGATGTGCACAAGTATGTCACCTCCTGGTAAAATTAGCCTGTCATCTTGAGTGTTGACAGAAATGCTGAGTGCAGAGGAACCTTGTAGATGACATGAGCCTCAGGCGAGGCCTCATGGACAGCTGCTGCTGTCAGGTATCGGGCCATTTGGTGGTAAATCATGGCCGTGGCCTGGTGAGAACGGCACTCCAACATCTCCCCTTTCTTGCAGCGCTGATGGGAAAAGCAGCCCCACTGCCTGTTCCGGCCTTGCTCGAGTTCCAGAAAGAAGTCTGTTAACTGTCCTTCCCATGAGGATTATATCATAATCCCTACAGCAACTGCTGCCGAAAAGCACATGCCCCAGATACACTCGGCAGAGGCTAGACTAATTAAGATGTTTTTATTGAATATGATTATGTTTTTTTGCAGATAAGGCTTATATTTATTTACTCAGAGATCTGACAAAACAATGAAGTCATTGATTTTAGAGTGGAACATGGTTAGGTATTGCAGAATTTTCAAAACAACGGACTTCCTTAGTGGTGCATATTAGCTATATATTGTACGTGTGTGTAGTTTTTTGAATGCTCTTGATGGCAACAATCATCACTGCACTAACTTGAAGTGCTATTACATAGACTATCATCCAATGTCCACGATACAGTCAATGGCAACTCAATGGTACGTCTGGATATTTGTGCAGTTACCCAATCATCCAATCATGTATACTCATAAAGTGTCACAAATACATGTCAAGAATGTCAGTTCTCGGTGACTTTCAGCATGGCATGGTGGTGGTGTGTTTCAGAAACTGATGATCAAAGATTTTCACACAAAACTCTAGATTTTTGTCTACAATCTAGTCTTTAGATTGGTAGCTCAGAATGCATAAACTGACATCACTCCAGGATTTGAGCTGACAGGAAGGCTATGGTGACTCAAATGACCACTCTATACATCAATGATGAGCAGAAAAGTACTTCGGAGTAGGCGTGTCAAACCTTGAGGTTGATGAAAAGCCTATCTACAACACTCCTGTCAGCCAGGAGCATAAATCTGACGCTGCAGGGCAAAGGCTCACTGACACGGGACAGTTTAAAATTGGACTATGTAATGTGATAGGATTGACTGAATAATTACATGAATGTGCAGGGTTACAATTGTTCCTGTTCATGACAGGAGTATACATTATTGTATGTACTCAGTTTATATAAATTCAGTTTATATCATTCTCATGAGTTTTTTTCTTTATATTCTAAATAAAATCCATATGCTATAATAAGTGTATTACTCAAAAGTCCAATAGAGTGTGATGTTTTAAAGTATCATCTAATTTGGAAAGCAAAATGTGCCTCAAAAATAAGCTTCTGAGTTTCTCTTGTTCTCTCATCTCTGCACACTAAAAAACAAACGAGTAAGAAAGACAGCGAGAGAAAGATGGAGAGACACATGGTAACCATGTGGAGGTCATCTTATCTCAAGTTCAAAGAGAATGAGTCGGTCAAGGAGGCTTACTCAGACCTCAGAGTATGCTTTCATGATAAGGCCTGGTGGATGGTGTGTTGGCTGGTTAACCAGGGGTCCTTGAGGACATATGCTTGAAGCTCGTCATTGAGTAATGAAGATGGGGAACTTCTACTACTTTGAGAATCAAACCCAGACACGTCGACTCCCACTCTCTGATAACTCCTATTTCATTTTGGTTTCCAAAGTTAAATCAGAATTCATCATAGCAGGGGGAAAAAAAATGCTGTCTTAAGGGTACGAGGCACACATGTTGAAAGACCAATGTGCAATATGTTATGAATGTTTCCCTGGTGAAAATATGTCTTGCTTTGGGTTTGACAACCTAGTTATTTGCAAGAATTCACTTAACTGCACATAAATAACAAAAAAAAAGGATCCTAGAACTTCATAAATAATTTTTTTATGAATTATTTAATGAATCTAAAACTATGATAAAAGTCTTCAGATCAATTAATTGACTCCATTTAATGGACAGATTTCTTAATACTTATATCCTATTTATCCCAGCAAGCAAATTACTTTATTAATTAAACAGTTGGAGAGGAAATCACATTCCATTAAGATGTTTAAACAGCACCAGCAACAGCAGAACACATGGCTTTAGCTGATTAACCCTGAAGTAGCCACCTTTATGCCCTTGTTCCATGCTGGAAATAGCCTTTTTCCAGAATTGGATAAGGCCTTGTGTAAGAACCACTTCTATTGAAGCACCCTTCCATTGAAAGCTGGCTTCAGATCTTGGGGGCTGGGAAGTACATTCAGGCGGCAACTACAGACTGGATATTATCCAGTTATCTGGCTGTCCATGGGACTTGATGTTGACGGACAAACTGGGCCGCTGCTCCCCCATTGATCTCTATTTAAGCTTGAAGGAGTGACAGTAAGCATGTCTGACGATGGAGAGCAAAAGAAGGTTCTGGATTGTTTGAATGTTATCTCAGATGAGCTGGGATTGCTGAGCTGTACTTTTGTGGCAGTCTGAAGGGATTTTGTGTGTATGTGTGTGTGTGTGTGTGTATGTGTGTGTGTGTGTGTGTGTGTGTGTGTGTGTGTGTGTGTGTGTGTGTGTGTGTGTGTGTGTCCACTGGTTTCTTTGTAGAAGCTGCTGTGGCTCACCAGACTCTTAGTCTCCAAACTGCCAAACAGTCTCTGTGTCTCCATATTCACTGTCCCTATTTCCGCCTTGAAAAAGATGTCAAATACTACCCTTGCACAATTCACTCATTTGTCTACATGTGGTGGCCATGGTTTCTGTCTGCACTGCCTCTTTCATATAGTGACAGAGTATACTCACAAACTGTATTATAAACCAAGTGGATCATAGTTGAGGGCAGAAGGACATCTGCACTACCATCTGCACTGGCACAACGTAAGCAAGCAGCTGAAATCAATAGCACATTTTAATACCCATTGTGTGTGTGTAAGACTTTTGCTGTTTATGTCTATATTTGTGTGTGTTGTACCGTATGTGTTTGTGTGTGTGGGTATGTGTGTCTCAAAATGATGTCCTCATTTGTCAAGAATATAGCAGTAAGTCAGTGAGTGAGTCATGGGGTGTACAGAGGGTCATTAAACAGGCCAGTGCAGTTCCATGGTGCATTCCAGGCAGGGTAAAGTAAGACAAGAGACCAAGGATATAGAGCTGTCTCTTCGAACAGACCCAAGGCTCTAATGCTCAGGTCATAAACCTTTGCCTTCAATTGAGAACTACCCCTCCTTGCCTTCTCTGGCAATTACATCTGTGGTGATACAGCTGGAAAAACCAGAGAACATCTGACTTAAATGCAGGCTATTATCGTAGCAAGAGCACAAAAGGGCAAATAACTTGAAGCTCATACCTGAAAGTATTCCCACTTACCGGAGCTCCAATTATTCTGATTTAGTGGTCCTTAATCACCGCCAATGCCATGGAAGATTCGGAAGAATTTGAAGGAATGCTCGGCCTGCCCTTTGCCCTAACCTCGACTGAGCTGTCTTGTGGGAGCATGTTATTTTAATCAGTTCCAGCTTCATTTTATTATGGGTCCTAATTTCAAAAACAATGGGCAGAGAGCTAACTCAGCACTATATTAGCCAGTTCATTTCCAAAAGCATACTAGGAGGGTGGGTTTATGTTTGTTCTAGAGGATGAAGTCATCCAGGGTGTTAAACCTAGAATTAGATCAGCTGCTTTGAGCAAAGACACAGGCATTTGTTGTGACAGCCCCGAGGACAGCTGCAGAAACCGCTTCTTTCACATGCCTTCTCTCATGATGGCTTTATTAACATAGATTATTGACTGATAAAATGGCGATGAATTGGTAGCAGATTTCAGAATGACACATGAAACAATCCCTAAAAGTACACAAACTAACAAACAAAAAAATATAAAATTTATGCTTGTCACTTTATTTGGCAAAAATTGTCAGAGTTCTTGAAACTTAAAATCTTGAAGAAACAAGCTTAGGGAAACAAGCTAAACTGAAGCAACATCTCTAGCAACATTATAATATTCAGTCAGTTAAACGAGCTGCACAGGAGGACAATAAACAAACATTCCACTGCCGTGAAAAAACATTTTTTTTGCCATCATCTCAACTCACGCTGTGCAGCAATACTTACAGTACTGAGAGAAAGATGTAGAAATAGGAAGAAATAAGCCATGAGAAAAAGACAGAGAGGGAAAACATAAAAAGGACATTAAGGTTAAATACTTGTGCCAAACTCTCAGCAGAGCACTTCTACGGCCACTTGCAAGTCCACAAGGCCTCACGAGGATCATCTTTTCAACCATGATACTTAACCTTCCAGAAATCTTAATTTTGCGTGCATGGGTAAAACGTTTTTATGAACTTCCACTCAAGAGCACTGGAAAAGAGACATGCTCTAAACACCCAGAATTCCTCTGTTTCAGTTATTATTAATGATGGGTGGCAAGAGACCTACCAGTGACTCCTGCTTGCGTCACACTATAAAGCTTAGTTTCACACTGGATCTTCCCAGTGTTCCATTGTTTATGAACTAGAGTGGTGTGTATATCAGAAGTTGAAGGTGGTCTGTGTTCTCAAGATGTCAAGAATGAAGTGTGTATGTCTGTGTGGGGCGATGAAGGTGTAGTGTTGAAGAAAGGACCACCATCAGGGTGTTGGTGTGTGTTTGTTGAAGGTATTTTCAGTCGGAGATTAAACGAAATAAATCACATACGTTAGTTAAAGTTAACGCTATCTAAGAAAAAACATGTTTGTACTAAGATTAAGAAAGTATTCATAAAAAAGAGCTGAGTGTAGACAGTTGTGCAATGGTGCTGTCCATATGTTTCCTTAAAAAAAAGAAAAAAAAAGAAAGAAATTGACTTGATTTTCTGCTGTGAAACAAAACTTGAGGACATTCCTATATAAAAGGAAATATTAAGTAAATGGAAAAAGTCATGGAAAGGTTTTAAGGAAATGGCTGCCGTCCAATGCAGATGGAATTCTTAAGTCTTAGAGCAAAGCTCTCTCTCAATCTACAAGACGACCCCATTAATTTTCCAGATTTAGCTAAACGAAAGACTTTTGTGGTATTTATAACGTGTGAATAGTTACCCCCACCCACCCCCCACATGTTGGTATAGTTGTTCCTCTGCCAAGATAATAAACTTTGGTGCACATTATTGCAAATGCTATAAAGCCTCTGCATTAATTCAAGATTTTGTGTACACAATAAGTAAAAAATCTAATTGGCTTCACAAACACATAAATAAACAAATCTTTTAAAGAGAAATTTGTTCTGGAAGAATGGTCTGTCTATTAGCTGAACTCATGTAAAGGATTGCATAATAATAATAATAATAATAATAATAATAATAATAATAATAATAATAATAATAATTATTATTATTATTATTATTAT
>JAQMYJ010000014.1:13853407-13883560 GCA_030014305.1 Clarias laeviceps | reverse complement strand
AATCAAATAAATTGTTGTTGGTCTTCCTGACACAACTCTCCCGTTTTATCTAACTTGGGAAAGGCACTTCATCCAGTTGTTCGGAATCAAACCCAGGCCTTTCACATGGCAGGCGAAACACCTACCACTGAGCCACCAGTGCCTGAATGGTCTGATGACGTCAGACACAAAATCACTAGTCTGAAAGATTTTAAGTTGGTGAAACTTTAAGGTGACTGTTACTTAAGTACTTAAAGATACTTAAAATATAAAATTTGTTCAGCTAACTTGAAAACAGTCATTTCTACAAACTCATAAATAACAAAAAGTTCTAAATACTTATCAAGGTCTATTAACTTGAACTAATTGTAATTATTTAAGTTAACAGTACTCAATATGTTTAATTACTTTGAGCATTAGGTTTTACAATGTATTTAAAATTGGTTTATGGAACATGACAATTAGGTCACTGGACTCAAATGGCCTCACAGTCACCAGATCGCAATCCAATGAAGCACCTTTAAGTTCTGGTGGAACGGGAGATTCACATCATGGATGTGCACCTTAAAAATCTTCAGCAAATGTATGATCATCATACATATCATGGCAATATGGACCTCAAAGAAACGTTCTCAGCACCTTGTTGAATGCATGCCATCAAGAATTAAAGGAATTCTGATGACAAAACCCAGTACTAGTAAATAGTACCTAATAAACTGGCTGGGGAATGTAAAGTTGTAAATATACCCATAAACCAATTAAAAAAATGTGTGACACCTTATAACAAACAAATAAACGGAATTTGTTAGTAATTTGCTGTATTATAAAAGGAATAAAACATTTAACACCACCCTACTGTTGATTATCATTCTAAAACCTCAAACCCTTGGTGTTTTTTCTTACAACATCAAATCATAACTTTTCCACACTTCAAAATGAATGGTCTATTAAAACTGCAAAATGTATCCAGCTACCCTTTCCAACTGTGAGAAGTCATAACTGATGCTTCGTTTTGTTAACAGCTCTCCGCTGTTAATGAAGTAGTTACTCAAATCATACATTATATTATAATGAGCGAAGTTGAAATTACACTTCTGGTAAGATGCTGGATGAGTCATCTCAAGCTTTAACAATAAGTCAAAGCCAATGCACTAACTTTCACAGGAAATTTGTCTCCAGGCAATCACAACAATTCATTTGGCATCTGTCTTCCTCCCTATCATGGTGTGAATGACAGCTGGTTCTATGTTATGATCTGTAGTAAACCCGATGGCATCTGTCGTAGTTTGACAAAAAATAAGTTCAGTATGGTATGTCACCTTGAAGGCATACAAATATAACAGCCACTGAAAACTGTAAGCCAAGTTGTAGGAATAAAAGACGTGTATAAATTGAACCCACTTTAAATAACAGGAGGTTATATGACTAATATTTAGAGCTTATGAATGTTCTTGGAACATGCATTGGCAGTGAAATGGAAAAATACAGAAAGTCAATTCAGGTGAAAAACATAACTATGAGAATATCTTTTTCTTTGCCTTTGAAGGTGCAAAGGGAATAGGATTTGGCAAAAATCTGTAGGAAAAAAAAATCTGTTTTTTATTAGGGTCTAGGCGATACTGTGGAAGAAAGGAACTGAAGAATGGATCATTATTTATTTTGACACCTAGAACATGGCAAGCTGTAGTGATATTATATATTTGTAGCTATAAAAGCAATAAGGTTATGTATATCCATAAATAATTAATTGATTCTCAGGTCCAATTTATATGTGAATAATAATAAAGTGTTATAACGTAATAAAATATAAAGTACTGTAATTACTGAAATCTTATTCACTTTACGGAAAAGCATGTAGAGATATCATCAAAATGATGGGGTTGTTAGAAAACTGTTTTCTAATGGAAACGGACTGCCAGATGCAGAGTTTGTCCAATTCTCTTGACTTATCGCTTCCCATTATCTCTCTTCCTAAAGATCCTATAGAGGAAGTTCCATATCCATATAAATGGATTGTTCCTGTGCAGTCATTTCCTGTAGTTTGATACTTCCTTTTCTTAAACACACCACCTCCACCCACACAAAGTAGCAGCACATACACATAACATACTGTACACCTTATAAACATCCAGCTACAGTCATACCCATTTCTTGCATGCATTTAGATGGAATGTACAGTACATCTATAGGGCTGTGCTTGCGACCGCTGATAAAACCCTCGAGTGAGATTACAAACTGTCCCAGTAGTAACACTCCAGGGACGTTGTAACATAGTCAAAGAATAGTCTGTTGTTTAATAATTCATCTCCTACATTTTTCCTGACATCATGACGTTCGTGACTACATGAGTGAAAACTAATGAAAATAACAGGACATCATTGTGTGTCACTGGCTAAAACCGGGATTAAGTAAATAACGCAAATGATTTTTCCCCCCTCAGTGAATCATCCGATACAACAGACATGCAATCGCACCTCATCCATCATTTAATGACCATTAATTTCAAGACTCTCTAGAGAAATCATCTATCTGAAGATTATTTCGCACTATGATAAACAAATCATGCTGTCTGTCTCTTAGCAGAGGTCGTAGTTGTCAGGGGAGCCTTGTGTTTGCAGTGACTTCATTGTGTTTGTCCTATAATTACATTATAGAAGCACAAAAGTGCCTTTAATGGCACCATCAAAACGTAATGGCATGCAGCACGCCGCTGTTCAGCACATCTGGTGTGTATAAATTCAGGCTGCCAAAGAAAATAGTTTGGTTAGTTGAAAGTTTTCTTTTTTTCCCCACCTCTCCCTCATTTCGGTCCTCCTTTAGGTCCATGTGAAGTTGTTAACGGGTCTCTCATTAGAAAGATCTATTTTAATGCAAGTGAAACAAGTGGGTTTGTTTAATGCCAATTTCTTTTAAAAAAGGATGTAAATCTTTTGAAGAACTGGAGCTGTGTGCCATTTCTGTAAAATCTGCTGTGCGAGTGTGTGTGAGGGAGAGAGAGAAAGTTATGTCCTATGGCTCTTTCTTTTCTTTCTGCAACTACCTTGTATATGGTAGCTGTGTTGTGGAGTTTGCTATAATTGTGTATCACTCTATTGGTTATTTTAAGAGCATTATGTTTGGATTGGTCACTTTGTAGAGAAGACACACCTGCCAAGTAATAACAACCTGAAAAAAAAGTAGCTGTGCATGTAAATCTAATGTAAAACAAATGACTGAAATAAAAAAAGGTGTGACTCAGGACTCAGGTGCTGGCTTAAAAGAATTGACAACAGCTGTCTTCCTTTCTGATAAGTGTAGCTTCAGGGTTCACTGTTTGACTGACTCAGGAGGATAGTGTTCCCTTCATACCTTACTGTGACCTGAAGAAGGCACCACCACTCTCAGATCTGACCATCCGTAACTGACATTGAGTGCATTGTGTTTTTGGGTGGAGAGCTCAGTGCACACTGGCCTAAAGGTACATTCCTGACTCGAGAGCTCTGTTTGAAACACAAACCCTCTTTGTACCTAGTGGACTCACTGAATCTGCAAACTCTGGCATCCACCGGTTCTTTTTTCTTTTTCTTTTTTTTTCTCCACGTGTTCAAGTGTGAACTTGCACAATATTATTTTACACAAGTTTAGACATACCATCATTTTCCATTTGCATGCATGGCTACAGTTCATATCATGGTATAGAGACAAATGGCTTAGAAACTGCATCCAATTGTCCTTTTATCTATTTTATACATATTCCAAGTGGAGCACCGTGCCAGGAAGGATCGGATTCAAACATTTAATCATCCTTCCTGCACGAACACATTTTTTTTTTCCAGTTGGACCTTTCATATCTGAAAATTGAAATAACCTGGAAAGGCTTGAATACACTGTAGCCAGGGGTACATTTTTAGGGGGAAAACCTTTCTAAAGACTTCTAAGACCTTGTAGATTTAAATTGATTAAAGCTGCTAGCTCAGGACAGATTATGAAATGAACCAAACTCTTGTGCTTCAGACTGACAACTCACCAACTGTAACTGATTAACAAAAAAAATCCCCTAAATGTACACTGATTCAAATATTTTTATTACTTAATCTAATTTACAATATGTAGTATTTTAATTAAATTACAGTATATCTGAAATGTTTTGCAAAACTATGATAGATGTAGACTTTAAAAAGTAAAAAGGTCAAAAATAGAAACATAGAAATAATAATATAAGTTATAAAATGTTTTTTATTGACCTCAAACAAAGTAGACTATATGGCCTGATCATATATTTATTATTAAAAAATTATATGATTAATTTGTATAATTAATATTATTCAAGTCTTCACATTGCCCTTTTAAAATAGGGAGGAAATAACAGCATGCTGTAGGAATTCTGGAACAGCTTTAACTCTGCATATTACGAAAAAAATATGTACTTGGATGGGGGTTCCTTTAGGTACTCTGGTTTTCCCCTGCAATCCGAAGACATGCATTGTAGCCTGGCTGGCATTTCAAATTGCCTGTAGTGTATTATTGAATGTGTGTGTGCCCTCCAGGCAACCTGCAACTCAGCACAGGATATGGAGTATATGGATAATGAATGAATGTACAGTACTTAAATGATTAAAGAAGAGATTAGTAGACAGGCAGCACTGTGGCTTAGTGGTTAGCACTGTCGCCTTGAACCTCCAGGGTCTTAGTTTGATTCCTGCCTCAGGGTGTGGGCATGGAGTTTGCATGTTCTCCCCATGATTGCTTGGGGGAATTCCTCAGGGTACTCCTGTTTCCCTCCACAGTCCAAAGATATGTAGATTAGACTAATTTGCGTTCCCAAATTGCTCATAGTATGGGAGTGTGTATGTGTGTGTGTGCCCAGTGATGGATTGGCACCCCGATCTGGGTGTACCAGCCTTGTGCCCAAAGTCTCCTTGGATAGGCTCCAGGCTCCTGTACAGGATAAAGCAGCATAGATAATGAATGAGTGAGATTAGTAGACAAGAGATGGATAGTGCAAATCTTTACACCTTGCACACGAAGGTGCCAGATTATCAGGATGCAAACAGGAAAATTTGATTGGCAAGAAGGAAATGCTAAATAGCTGATTAAAGTTTCTGTAAATATGACATATACAGTAAATTTTTCCTTCTGATATAAATTATTAGTCATCATGGGGATTTTAAAAAAGCTAAACTGTCCTGACTCTGTGGATTGGTAACAGAAATCTACAAAAATTACACTAATTTATCCTGTTTCTTAAAAACAAACAAACAAACTACTTAGAAAGTAAAGTAAATTTCATGTTTCATTATTATCACATTAGTGTTTATTGACAGAATTATATCATGAAGCACTATCCAATTATACTAATCACCACAGTTTGGTTTAGAATAATAATTTAAAGGGTGGAAAAAGAAGCGGTCAGGATGATTTATAAACTGTGTACATTTTTGCGACAGACTAACAACCTGACTCTTCGCCCCGCCTTTTTTTTAACAGCCCCAGACTCCGCCCTTTCACAACCGCCCACGGTGACGTCGACAGTGACGACAGCTCGTCCCCTGACCAATAGGAACTCTCTAAACTTCCGTAAGGCTCGAAGTGGATAAAGACGAGCGGCCGTGGCGGAGGAACCGATACGCGGATCCAACACCGCTGCACTTTTGTTGTTTGTTTTTGTACTCTTGTAGTGTTTATTTTCCCCACGCGCGCGGACTTAATGAAGGATGAGAAACTCACTTCCGTGAAGTTTTTTTTTTTCTTGTCCAGTGCGCGAGCCGTGAGTACTAAAGATCGCAGACGAGCTGTCTGTGGAGGAGTGAGTGGAGAGAGGAGAGGAGAGAGCTCTCGGTGCTGCTTACACACAAGAGCACTGTATGAAGTGCTTATCGTTTCAGTGGAATTGATAGTATTTTTTAGACAACTTTTTATTTTTTTATTTTTTAGTGGAATCACTTTTACTTGGACACGCACAATTGAATTACTTTTTCGGGGGAAAAAACGAAATGGTTTGGAAACATCACGGATCAGCTACTCAGAGCCCCTGACATGGACGCATGATCGGACACCTCTCGCCTTGACGCCAATGGCGAGGTTCGCGCGGTCAGCCCGGGGCGCCGGCTCGTACCCGTCCCCGTGGCCACTCGCCTGCGCGCTCCTGTTTCTCGGCACTTGCGTGTGCGCGGGCCCGTCGTCAAGTCGCGCGCGGGGCCGTCTCGTGTGCTGGCAGGCTATTATGAATTGCCAGGCGGAACCCGAGTGCCACTACGCGTACGGCCAGTACGTGCGCGCGTGTGACCCGGTGCTGAGTGGCCGGCGGCGCTCGTGCCCGAGCCACTGCATCGCATCACTTGTGCAGCTCAACCAGACTAAGAGCGGCCCTGCGCTGGAGGACTGCAGCTGCGCAGACGACCAGTTTTGTCGCGAAACCAAGCGCGCGATCGAGCCGTGCCTGCCCCGGACCAGCAGTATGGGCTGCACGGAGGCGCGGCGCCAGTGCGAGCGCGACGGACCCTGCCGCGTCGCCATGGGTGACTACCTGCAGCACTGCGGTAAGCTGTTCAGCGGCGCCATGTGCACGAGCGCGTGCCGCGGCGTCATCGCGCATATGCGCCGACTGCCCAAAGCGCAGCAGCTTGACACGTGCGTCTGCGACGGCGCTGAGCGGACCATTTGCGAGTACGTCAAAGTGAGCATGGACACGCTGTGCTTCGGCATGCCGCCCGTTGTCGATGTAGAAGGATCCGGGCGAGACGGGGACGATGAAGATGATGATGATGGAGAAGACGATATCGAGGACAGCGCAGGGAAGAGCGTGCAGAACTTTAGTGCTCTTGCTGTACTTGCACCCCTCTTGGTATTATTACGGTTTTGGTGATAAAAACAAACATTAGACTTTTTTCCTCACATCTGATCTGCAGCCGTTTCAATTGAACCAAATGCACCTTTGCGTGACTTGACGACGTTGCATCACCTTTGATTATCTATGCAAATGCACTGTTCATTAACTGAAATGGACATCAGGAACCATGGCACAGTTGCGATATTTATTTCTGAGCTAGACCTCTACCAGGATGTCACAGGCCGGTCTTTCCCAAATAAAAAGCAAGACTAAGCTCAGTCTGACACTACTGCCTTAAAAAAAGACTGCACACATAGACATGCTACTCTGACATTGTCCAGCAACACTTGTTGACAGAAAGAGCAATATGTATGTACACCACGAAAATTATATTGTTATCTAGAGATTTTACAATGCAAAGATTTGCGCAGAAAGCTTTGCACTGCCATTATAAGACTACACAGCAAAATCTCTTGTGCCACCCTTAATTCCAAACAGTTGGGTTTTTGTTGACACAGCAGGTGTTTAATCAGCAGAGAGATTTTGCTGTGTAGCTATCTAAGCTATTTTATATAAAGTTGTGATTGACTGAGAGACTGAATTAGATTTCTATTAGGAATGTGTTTGGAAAGTATTCTGCACGCGGGAATAAGTTCAGAGACGGCTGAGTGCTATAGAGCATTTGCTCAAAAGAACCGAAAACTAGCATTTTCACACCCTGTATTTGCATCACAGGATAGAAAGCAATATTTTGTATCATAAGATGTCTATGAAAACGAAGCATGATTCCAGCTTTAAAGGGAAGTTGGTTATTTTGTTGTACTGGGTTTCCTTTTAAAATACTGTACAGTGTAAATAGATTTTCAGAGAAATTTTAAATGTGCTATCTAAGATGAATTATGGACTGTAGAAAATGTCTAAATCCACTGTATGACTGCCTCAGTGATGTACTTTTTATAGAAGGCATAAAAACAACAGTACGAAAACGAAAAAACGACTGTGTGTGATCTGTTTTGATTTTTTTTTCTTTACATGTGATTCACTGTCTTTTCTAGCATGTATATGGTCATGTCTGTCTTCCTGAAACTGTTCTAGAGCAAAAGATTTAGCAGTGTGTTTGAGGAACAGAAACAGCATCTCACTCCAACACACACACACGCATACAAGACGCATCAATACTCTTGACTGTGCAAACAGAAGTGTTTGCTTATAGCCTAAACTTTCGGATATAGTTAGAACGTAAGCCTAAAAGTGAATGGCTTTTCCCTGGGGGCCGCATGCGGCCACCAGACCGACGTTTGTTTACTTTCCAATCACTCTGTTTGCTTAACAGCCTCCGTCTGCATGCTGTGGCTGTGAACAAAGTTAACCTCTGCCCATCAGAAAGCCAGACAGCAGCATTACAACATGACACACAATGCAACTTGTTACACTTTGTATATTTTTTTCTGTATCTGATGTCTACTAAAACTCACTTTATTAGACTACCAGAACTTCTGCTTGGCTGCTCCGTGACTAATGGGTGGGGGGGAGGGGGGTTTGGAAAGCTAGCTTGACTTTTTAAGGTCAAGAGTCCTTGCTGGGAAAAGCTGTTGATGTGGTTTGCCAAGCTGAGTTCATCATATGATGTAGGCTAATGAAGCTTATTTGCAAATTCGTTATCTAGCTGTAAAGATAATTAGAATGAATCAGTTATCCCCCAAAAAATGCATCAGAGGCTGTTTTTAAATTACTTGATTAGATATTAGATATAGCATTAAAGTACAAAAAGCATTTATGATATATGTGCAAATTAAAATAAATTACATTTAGTTTCAGGATTATTGCCTGTTTGTTCATGCATGAGTAAAGTATACAAAGATTTTGGCAGTTGTGTTAAGTTACTGCTCTTAAAGTTATGCACAATTAAGATTTTATCATATTTTTGCTAAACTCTGTAATATGAAATCTTATGGTTCGTAGGAACATGTGTTTACTTTGAGAATGTGGCAGGAACAGGAACAGCATTTCTTCCCACTATATGCTTCACCTTGTTAAAAACACTGGCCTCCTCATTCTTTCGCCTTTCATCGCAACAGCCTTCAAAACAGGGTGATTGGTGCAAAATGTTTTATTAGAGAAGAAACAAGAGACCTCGAGCATGCTCAATGGAAAAGAAGTCGAGTGGCACTTTTGTCATGGTAATCTTAAGCACATAATAGCCGCGGCTGCACAATACGCAGGCACTTCATTCCTCCGAGGCTTGCTGACACCTCTTCAGAGCTGAGCCACGGGGTAGCATGTGGGAAAGATCCGCTCACCACTCACTCCATCCACACACTCCATGAGGGCTCTCGCACTCAGTTACGACCCCATGTGAAAAAAGGAGGCCCAGCATGCTACATATGAAATAATGAGATCGGGCCTCGGATGGGCGATGGGCCGGAACAACTGGAAGCGAGCAGCTAAGTGAGAGTGGGGTGATGAATACCAAGATGGATTTTTGTGCTATAGTTTTCATTATAGCTCGAGAGTGGCCAAGAACGATGGATGGAAAGGGGGTATGAGGCAACACTCTAAAGTGCTTTATCACCGAGTTACTCTTCCAGCCTGTGAGGCGCTGGATAATCTTACCATTCCTTGTTGCACTCTGGCACAGAGTGAGAGTTGGACTGTGTTGAAATCCACCTTGTCTTCGTAACTGCGTTTAGTTGGATGTGAAAAGTAAAACGGTTCCTAAATCAGCACCTTGTGATGTCTGATAAATGTAGCACTTAGAGGAAGAGCCAATAATCTAAATAGGCCGAATGGACTAAATTGGTTTATATTATATAATTTAACAAAACCTAATAAAAAAGACTTTTCCCATCTATCATGTTCTGAAAAGAATAATGTAATAAAGTAAAATACTTTACATTAGTTACAAAGGAAAAAAATAGCAATCAAAACTTTTTTTTTACATTGTGAGGGCCAAATAAATTCCAGTGTTTCCTAAAAAAAACCAAAAACATTATAACTAAATAATAATCTCTTGACCATTCTTAAGTTCTTGATTCTGATTGGTAACAAGGTGGTTGATTTGCTTGTTGGTTTAATAGCAGCATCTCTGACAGTAGTTCCAGCTGCAATGCAAGTCAAAAGTTTGTAACAACATTTACATTTAGGCATTTGGCAGACGCTCTCATCCAGAGCGACTTACAAAAAGTGCTTTAAAGTTCACATCATTGGATAGATACTTATACTGGGTTAACTAGGTTAATAACTAAGTGCCATAATCAAACACAACTGGGAAGAGTTTTTTTTTTTTTTTAAACGTATCATTTTTATAAGACCTAATACACAGGTACTTGTATGATGAACACACTACATAAATGGTTTTAAAATGCTAATTTGTTGAGATGGTGATGTTTTCTGTGAATAGATGTCTATTTGTATTTTCTTGTACTTTTGCAAGGATTCGAGCGTCAGCGCTTTCTAACATCCGGATATGCATCTTTAGGTTTTCCGCCATGGGAAGGTCTTTAGAAGAGAGCCCACTATCACAGTCTTCTGGTAGTATGATGAGCTGCATTTTTAGTCTTATTGCCATGAAAAGAGAGAAAAATAAAGGCTGGTTTGGGAAGGACTGTTTAAAACTGCTATAACATAAGTGATAGGAGGAACTTGTTCTATGGATTGTCACAGAATTAAATACCATGTGTTCTTCATAATCCATTAAAACTGTGATCATGGTCAAAATGCTATGCTTTAAGAGGAATAAAACACTTTATTTTCAGTGAGGTGGTGTCATGCAATGTAATTCATAAGCTTGTCCCAAAGTGTGTTATTCTTATCTTACTGATTATTCAGTATTCTCCAAGTAATATGTTAATCCTCCTTCTTCCAATAGATAGGAACCCTTTTTCTGGTAAAAATTCTGGATGCACATTTTTACAATTTACAGCAGTTTAAAGTCTATTTTAAATATTTTCTCTCATCGTGATTATGCTTGTTTGTCCCCTAAACCTAAAAGAATTCTTATTGTTCTTATACTATAGTGCTTGACCACCTGTTTAAAGAAGGCCTCACTCAGCCCTCTATAAACTTTGGTCCAGTTCACCAAGAAGTGTCCACAGTGTCCTTGGGGTTTAAAGATGTCTTTCCAACTAATCTTGGCATTGATGGTTCATGGGGGAAAAAAAAGTACATAAACTTGTCCAACTGCTCTTTGCAGGAACATATAAGGTTAAGCTATTAAGATGTGCTCTGAGTGCAGAAATTGCCTGGTCACTTAACCAGACCCAGTACTTTATGCCATGAGAACATATTTCATTATCTTCAGCACTCTTATGTGCTTATTTGCTTTTGCAGGCATACTCCCGATAATCAATCTGATAATCATTATGCTTAAAAAAAATAACGATTGTGCTTTCTAATATAACTATTCCCTCTAGTGCCTTGAATAGTAGTGATTAAAGCAACTACAAAGTCCTCAGGCAAACTATTTACCATCCTGTTTATGCTCCACAGCCAGAAATACAGCACAAAAATACAACACTAAAGTCAGTTTTAAAAATAACGCCTGCCAATTTAGGATAAAATGCAGCCATTACATTACAGTTATAATGTTTCTTTATTATTGTTTTGGATAATGAACCAAAGTGGTGGTCTGGACCCCAAACCTGCTTTTCCCCTCACAGTGTTTTCATTAAATTCTTGGCACACCAGAGACAAGTCCCAAACCATTTGCCTTTACTGAAAAATATGGGAAAACTATAGGGGAACATCACAGCAGGATACTCAGTTCTTGTTGTGCAATGAAAACAACACTTTTTGGAGTGGTCTTCAATCATGGAGAAACATGATGAGGTTTTGTTGGGTGTAATTATTAAAAAAAAAAAATTATATTTACATTTGACATTTCACATATTTTACTGTTTTAAGATTTTCGGCATTGCCCTCTTTGTAGCCTTCATGAGGCATTAATGTAAAAACAAGATAGCATATATATGGACGAAATGGGAGAAAAGTGGTGAAATGGAAAGATCATTGAATGTGATTTTGGGTAATCTTTAAAGTTAAAGTTCAAACAAAGAGTGCTGTAAGGGCCCTCAGCTCACTCTCTCCTTAACATATATATTTTTTTCTAAATTATAATTACATACTTACAATGTTTTTAGAGGCTGCATGTAAGGTCCTCTTTGTTATATATATATATTTATGGATTTATATACAGTTTGGACACACCTCCTAATTCCATGGTCATTCCTGATTTTTTTCTTCTTTCTATACTGTAAAACAATGCTGAAGGTCCAAAATATGCAATAATCTCCTTTGAACAGTTGATATTGATGTGTTTGCTACTTATGCTGTGTAAGGCCTTCATAAAGGCTCTAATCTGAGGTGCTGTTAATTGGTGATTTTTGAGTCTAGTAACTCTAAATGAACATCTATTCTGCATCAGTGGTAAGTTGTGGTCTTGCTTACCTGTGATGGTCTTCATGAGATGATCTTCACAAGAATGGGTAAGCCACGGAAAATCATTGCTTAAACTTGGTGAATTGCTGTTCACCAAGTTCTATATCAAACCATATTTATGGAAAGTTGACTGGAATGGAGAAGTGTGGTAGGAAAAGGTGCACAAATGACAGCGATGCCACCACAGCCTTAAGATGATTGTCAAGCAAAGCCAATTTAAGACCTTGGGAGAGCTTTACAAGAAATGGAGTGAGGCTGGAGTTAGTGCGTCAAAGGGCACCATGCACAGGCGTGTTCAAAACATGGGCTACATCTGTTGCATTCATAGTATCAAGCCAACCCTGAACCAGAGACAATGTTAGAAGTGTCTTACCTGGGCTAAAGAGGAAAAGAATTGGAATGTTGTTTAGTACTATAAAAGGCCTCTTTTCTGAACAAAGTAAAATTTTTGCTTAATTTGAAAATCAACATCCCATTGTCTGGAGGAAGAGTCGAGAGACACAGAATCCAAGCTGCTTTAAGTCCAGTGAGAACTTTTTTGTCATCAGCTGGTGTTGACCCACTGTCTTTTATCAAGTCCATTATCAACACAGGCATCTATATTTTAGAGCATTTCATGCTTCGGTCTGCCGACCAGCTTTTTGGAAATGTCGGTTTGCTCTTCCAGCACAACTTAGCATCTGCCAACTGTGCTAAAACTACCACTAACTGGTTTGCTGCACATGATATTACTGTGCTTGATTGGGCAGCCAACGCATCTGAGCTAAACCTCATACAAAATCTATGGGCTACTGTCAAGAGGAAGATGAGAATCACCTGACCCAACTATACAGACGAGCTGAAGGCTGCTATCAAAGCAAGGAGCCCTGAACAAGAATCAGTTACATACTGAGTACACATTTCAGAAGTTGGACATTTCTGAAATGTAAATCTGTATTGAAAATATTGTATTCCATCTTATATTAATAATATTATAATGTTCTGAGATACTGGATTTTTGTATTTGGGTTTTTATGAGCTATAAGCCATAATTATCTAAATTAAAAGAACAACACCAACAACAAAAGTTTTGAAATATTTTACTTGACATGAAAGGAATCTACAATATATGAGAGTTTCATATTTTTAATTACCCCGATGTGAAGGAAGGAATGAAGGGGTAAGGAAACACACAAAAAAAGAAAGTGCTTTAAAAATATATATATTTCCCTGGCTGTTCTTTTCATCAACCAAAATCGGATTTTTCCCCTATCTGAGCTGCCACTTTGATTCCATCATGGTGGACCTCTGTCAAGTTCAGGGCTCTTTGAAACAAGTAAAAGCACCTCAGCACAGCGTCTCAGGAGGGGTCCAGATCCTTTGCCCAGCACAAAAAAAAAAAAAAATCCCTTCAGGATTAACACAGTCACAAAGAGTTCACTTACCTGGGAATTAGCGAAGAGAAGATTTCTAATGTTTTGCCATATATGGTTTGATTATTGTGCCTACTGAACCAGCTTTTGTTAGAGTGGATGTAAACATGCATGCATTCTGCTGAAAGTGGTGCAGTTTTGTCCAATTCAGATGTAAATAGAGATTTATATTTTAATACCAAACAAATTGGATATTAATGCTACCTACAGCTGGTGAGTGTACAGTCAATTTTTGAGGTGACTATTTAATATACTATGTTGGGAATTTAATTTAAACTGGATTAAATGGCTGTTATGTTTATATAATTTTTTTTTTCATAGTTGAGAGGCTATTGTAGAACTAAATGATAAACATATGTGTGTGTGGAGTAATACTTTATGCATTACTCACATACAGGTATATTACTGTACACTTGGAAGTCGCATGTGTCTATTCCTAAGACCTGAGTTTTGGCACTTTTACTGACCTTGATTTGTAGTGAATCCTTAAAATCATAGTATCAACTCCTCCCCCTCTTAGCACAACTAATCCGAAATCACCATAACAGGAGGTGCAAGAAGAGACCGAGATTCTGTCCAGCATGGTATAATGGCTGGCAAAGTTTGGCCGCTTGTTTTCGTTCAAGAGGATAATGAGGTGATGGAGGGGAGAGGTGTTTTTTACTAGCTCTGAGCATGGCCCCTTTTTTCTACTGCAACAGCTATATAATTCCCCTGTCAGGCAGGGGAGGAGAGAGCCAGCAAGAGAGAAGGGAGGTTTTGGCCAAAGCGATGGTCCCGATGAATGAAGGAGAAAGCGGCAAAGAGGCCGCAATGAATATCAACCATTGAGTTTGAGAGAGAGCCCTGATCTGGCAATGCTACCGAAGCAAATAAGTGATAGTGGGTGGTCAGTTGGTTTTTGTTGTTCCCTTTTTTCCCCCTTTTTTATTTTTTTGAAATGTGGATACGATATCACTCTTCTTGAGCTTTAACAAATAAGCTGTCTTTGATGTGAAGTATTATCCTGAATCGAGTGAAAAGCTTTTTCACTTTCAAAGCGAGAACTATCAACATCTTTCAAGAGACTGGGCAAAAGCGAACACAGTTTTCACTCAAATAAATAGATATAATTTTTGGAATGAGTGTGCAAACATTTTGGATTATTTCTCAAAAACAATGAAGTAGGATGATGAAGTAGGTACAAGAAGATACCACTTTTGGAATAGCAAAGTTTAAGTGATACTTGGGTTACAAAGTTTCAAAATCAATTTTTAGACTCAACATCCCTAACAACAAGCAGTTTAGAAGTGCTACAAAGAAGCTCTTTTCTTTATGTTGAGGAAGTGGAAAGAATACCTGTAGCTCAGTGTAGCCAAGACAAAGGAGATGGTGACTTAATTTTAAAAAGTTAGAAACACCTTTTTTATTTTTGTGTAAAAAACAAAAAATAATAATTTGATCATAGCATATCTTTGTATTCGGCAAATGCAACCACAGATGAACAACATCATTCAACCTTCTTCACTGTGCCATTATTTATTTTATTCTTGAAGCCAAAAAGTAAAAAAAACAATTCTAAGCATGTGGGCAAAAGCAAAGTACCCCCATGATTCAATGTCTTGTAGATCCACCTTCAGCAGCAATAATTTTAATTAATCATTTCCTGCATGCCTTTATCCGTCTCACACATCGCTTCGGTCCATTCATATTTATAACATTGCTTCAGTTCATTTTTTTCATGTTTTTGGGGATTCGCTTATGCACAGCTCTGTTAAGGTCCTGCAACAAATTTTAACTAGAGTGAGGTCTGGACTTTGACTAGGCCATTCCCAAACTATGATTCTTTTATTTTTCAGCCATTCTGATGTAGATTTACTGGTGTGCCTTGAATAATTGTCCCATTACATGACCAAATTTAGAACAAGTTTTAGCTGTTGGACAGATAGTCTTGTATTTGCCTCCAGAATACTCTGGTACACAGATGAGTTCATGGGGCAGGAGTTCATGGGGCAAGTGCCCAGGTCCTAGTGCTGCACAAACAAGCCTAAATCATCACGCCTCCACTGCCGTGTTTGACACTGGGTATGAGGTGTTTCTCTTAAAGTGCTGTTTAGTTTTTGTCTTTGTGGTTGGTTCATACACAGATTTGCAAACCTCATTTGTGCTTCCATGCTCTTTTGAGAGAGAAGAGGTTTCTCTTGGCAACCCTTCCAAACAAACCGTATTTGTTCAGTCTTTTTCTAATTGGACTAACATTTAACATGCTTGGTGAGGCCTGTAGGGTCTGAGATGTAGCTCTTGTTTTTTTTTTCTTTTTTTTCGCTGAGCATTGCACAGTCTGACCTTGGGGTAAATGTGCTGGAATCCACTGGTTTCTGGTGCTGGTTTCCGCATGGCAGGCGAGAAACCTACCACTGAGAGACGCTAGTATTATTATTATTATTATTATTGTCAGCAGTAGTAGTAGTAGTAGTAGTAGTAGTAATAGTATTTCTTCTACACTTACAACTATTAGTAATAGTATTTCTACCACTACTACTACTACTACTACTACTACTACTATTATTATTATTATTAATAATAATAATAATAATAATAATAATAGTAATAATTTGGAACATTGGATCCAGTGCATTATTTAAGGTTATATTTTTAATATACAAAGTAACTTTATAGTCATCAAAAATTATAAGAAATAGATATTCTTTTCATATTTAGAATAACACATACTGTAAGTGACATGAAGATAAAATGTCAGTGTTCAACTTTATACTAAGGTGTTATTTCAATAGCAAAATCATTATCCATCAAGCTACAGGACCAAACTGTTCCACAGACAAGACAAACAAGAGCACAACCTGATGAGAGAACCCGAGCGTAATTAAGAGAAGAATTCAACAGAAGAGCGCTGGTTAAGGGGTTCTGTGTGCATGTGTGTATGTGTGTGAATTACTTAACATTGCCCAAGTGCAAGACCCCTCTCAATTACAGCAGCACAATACCTCACTCTGACCCTTCACTTTGCCATTAAGTCCATTTACCAACACTGAATACTCCAGCCAGCAGTGAACTCCAAAAGCCTCCAGTGGACTGTGCAGAGAAAAGGAGAATGAGAATGGGAAAATATGAAGGGAGAGAGAAAGCCAGAGGCCAAGAGAAGGAGGAAAAAGACAAAAAGCTGCTGACACATAACTTCATTTCCACGGTGGCAGGGCAGCTGGGAGGTGCGGTCTACTCTGGAAGGCCATTCGGACTTCAATGGCACCTCTGACCCCGAAGAGCAACTCAGTCTGCGTCTTGGACAAGACTGGTGCTCTTCATAAGCCTGACTAAAACTTTTGGTGTTAACATGCGCAAATATCAATGAAACATCCTTTTTTCAATTTATGCTGAATGGTATTATTCAAGTAAGTATATCTGAGTCAACTCAAAACACAAAAGCAAACTCTTTTACTTAAAATGTCTTTTTCATTATATCAAATCAGTACAATTTAAGCAATGTAACATGATGGGCTTCAAACAAATAAATAAATAAATAAATAAATAAACAAATGTAGTGGATAATCTCTAATGTATACTGTATGCAATGCCACGTGGCACTCTGCACTCCAGAAGTATCATTTATCAGTGCTTCATTACTCATTTCCCTGATAATGTGATTCAGAAGAGCGTTGAGCTCCTCACTTCTCACTAACTTGTGAACCCACTGAAAGTGATTTGAAAAAGGTTTTATTGCATCACTCCTTCAGGCCTCCAGTCAAGAAGGCACTCGACTTACAAACTGGGATAACACTGAATGATTAACTAAGTACAAAATCAATTCAGCACAATAAAATGGAGAGCAATAACAAAAAAAAAAGATTGAGTGTTGGGGGGGAGGAGAAACGTTTGAACAGAATAAATAATGAGACCCAAGCTGAGGAGTTGTTAAGAGTTAATAGTCTCAGAGAAACTCACTGGGGGCTGGGGCTTGCACTCTATTAAGCCGACCCCCAGGGCCATCGGCCAAATTGCGCCCAGTTGTTGTCTTGAAAGAATTCATCCTTCAGACTTTCAGTTTCCCCCATTATGTTGTCCCTTTTCATGGCTAAGGACATGCAGGAGTACCCAGGGTCTAAAGGAATCAGTACAGGGTGAGAGTGAGAGAGAGAAGGAGAATGAATGGTCATAAATATGTTGAATTGGTGCGCAAGTTTAACTGGCTTTGTGTAGCAAACACAAATGATCCTTCAGAGTAATTAATTAATTCAGCTTAGCTATTATGCACTGATGCAGCTTCCAAAGAGAAGAAGAAGTGATATGTTTCCCATGGAGCAGAACTCTTTTTAATTTTTTGTGACACAAGAATATTTGGTAAAGAGTGTATATGAGCACTTGGGTGCCTTTCCTTAGGCTCTGGATAGTAATAAAATATTTTCTGTGTATAAGAATAGATTATTCCCTTAACCTTTTGACACTTAGATCGCTAAAAATTTATCAAAAATGGACGTAGCGTAATTAAAAAAAAAAAAAGAAATTGTTTCCAATGTTCCTGATGTCCTCCAGTCAACACTGTTCATAGAAATTAACCTACTGTAATACTTACTGTAATAATAATGTACAGTGTATGGTTTTGTTTAAGATTCAAGATGGCTTTATTGCTGTTTACACAGAATTTTAATATATCTCAAGATATCCTATTCAAAATACTGAAAAATATTTCTGAGTAGTACACAGACGTCGAGAAATCTGTAAAACACTGCTCTGTGCGCCTTAATTCTCTAATTCACATTAATATTGAAATTGTATACATTTCATGGTCAAGCTAATGCATGTGAAATTGTATTATACAGTACCTTCTGTATCTTTTAGTGTATATGTGTGTGTATATAGAATCTATTATATGTAGTACAGTCTACTTGCCAGCATGCTTGTGCAATCCTAATACATTCCTGCTCTAACATAACCTCCACGTTCTGCCAACCATAACACATTTGAATATATTTGAACATCATTTTAAAAGAATGCACTTGATATTTTTTGCAAAAGCCAAAACATGACCACATGCAACCATCAGGTTGATGTTTTGCTCATCCCAATGATGATTCTTACTCATAATCCTGTCAAGGTCCTGCTTGGCCTCGCCTTTTCTCTTCTACACATATATACTGTAATATCTTATAACCCCACTAATGTCCAATCCAATGTGACCCAAAGGAGGACAGGTTCCCTTTAAGTTAAAGTTGCATTCCCATGTTATCCTCATTATCCCCCTCTAACGTGCTCATTTGAGATCTAAATCTACATCTGTAATTCCAGTAAACATCCCAGTGCTGTCATACTCAATATCAGCACTCATGGAATGTGTCTTGTCCAATCAAATTACTTGTTCGGAACTAACTAACTGTATATCGTCTATTAAATTGAAATGACTTACAAAGCATTTTCCAACACTAAGGAACCCAAGTAATAGAGCCTGGAACTGTGATATGATTATTAACACCTCAGCAATGCATCACACCAGTGAGTTCTTTTTCTTCACTACTTCACAGAATGCCAGATGTTTTGAGAACAAGAAAATATACAGTCCAGGAAATAGACGTGCGCTTTACAATGTGGACATCATCATAAATCTGCTAAGATACCATCACGTGTGGTGATTTAAATAGCCATACATACAGTACGTATATGTTTCGTTTATACTTCTGCACACAAGACAGAAACTCCAGCATTCACTTACATAGGGAACCAGCTGCCTTGAATCACTCCTGATCCCTGTGGGCATCCCTCCTTCATGCTTCCTCTCCACCAGGCCGATCCTTTCTTCCTCTTTTTTCTATCCCTCCTTCCTGGCCCACAGGGCCCAAAATAACACCCTATTTGTGTTCCTATTTCACATTCCTCTAAGGCAGGCCTGATTAAGAAAGACAATGTTTTGACTCTGGCCCCTATTGTGTTTTTGCCCCTTTCACGATTCTGCTCCATTACAGTTTCCCTGTATTTGTTTAATTTGTCTCACCTTTCTCGAAGGCAATATCTCGATATATAGATAACAACCATCCTTGAGAAAACATAATATTAGTACATACTTTAGTATTGGGGATATTTTGTGCTCCATTGTTATGTATGTGAAATAAAACAACTTTAACAACAGATATCAGTGCTACTGTATATTATTAAAAAAAATTTATTATTAATGAAAAAATATTCATTCATGCATTGATTAAACATACTCATTTAAAAAAAATGTTTGGAACAACATTTCATTAAACCTGTTTGCTGTTAAACATACGTTTTTGCGTCTTTTTCAGACACTCTGGTCAAAGGTAGATCAAGATCAGTGAACTAGAGACATGACATCCCTTCACTCATTTGTTGTTTTTTTTTGCCCCCTTGTTTATCTTTCTGCCCCTGCATGGCTCTATCAGGTGAGCTAAGTGGGTGCCCTTATACTGCACTGGCTATATGAAAAAAAAAAAGCATGGGGGAGGTTGAGGAAAGGAGGGGGCAACAGCTGTTGCTTTCACAGAAACTTTTTTAACCTCCATCATCTTGCCAAGCTGTGGCCAAAGTTAAAAGGGCCCTGTCACCCTGGAGATGACCCTCGACCTTATTCCTCTCCCCCCACTTGCCCACTCGTTCTCTGTTTCTCTCTCTCTCTCTCTATCCTACAGGACAGGTATTAGCTTACAGACTCACACTGGGTTCTGGAGCAGCGGATCTCTGAGTAAAAGCCCTGAGTTCTTCATTATAGCACGCTGATGAAGGACAGCACTGGAATCCGGCGCAATCATTCTGCTGCTGACCTCTTTCAACACACCTGATGAACGAGTGGACGGAAGGCGAAGAATTTTAATCACAGATTCCTGACATCCCGTCTGGTCTTCTGTTACAGGGCACAAACTCTGCGCCAGGTGTGTGTGTGTGTCTCACGTCCTTGGATAGCAGCAACCAGTGCCAGTTCTTTTTTATTAGACTGAGTCAAGTTACTCATAGTGTGAATTGAAATAAGGCCAAGCTACAAGTACAGGGTCTTAGTAATTATGGGACCGATGGTATCAATATGAAAATGGCCCGAACACTGTAAAAAAAAAAAAACTGCTTTAAACTGCAACTTGGGTCAGTAAACAACTATAACACACTTATGTATACTAATGTAATTTCTAAATATAGAAAAATAAATAAATAAATATAGGCTAAAATATGAAAAGAAATACATCTGTTCATTTGGCTGCTGCAGAATACAACTGATCCAAAGATTGAGGGGCCCATCCAACCTTGTCATGTTAGTGGTGGTGGGATTTGAACACATAACCTTCTGATCTGTAACTTAAAGCCTTGACCAAGGAATCCCTTAAATCTAATGATAACAACTAGCTTACAACTACTTTCCCCTGGCCACTGGTTTAAGCTCAGATAAAGAAAAGATAAATAGTTTTTGTTCAAATCCCAGCACCACCCAACTGCCTTTACCCAACTGAATACTTTCATAAGACCCATCAGCTCAGTTGTATATTGCATCGTAAAGCAAATCTACTGGGTTATGTGTTTCATTTTACACTATTTATGATATTACAGTACTTTAATGTAAATGTGTAAAAAACATGCAGTACATTATGGGCAATCCAGGTTGCCATTAATTTACTGTACACTATCACTACAGGTTTTGGCTAAATTAATAAGATATTCTCAAACAAAAGCCCTGTTCAGGAATCTTGCAACACTATGCTTCTGAATCTTCTAAAAGAACGACTTTTCCATCTGAAATAACAAACTAAACCGAGACCCAAGTCATTCAAGCTTGTTAGTTATGCAAACTGGCAAGACGCCCTTAGTTAAGAGCCTCCCAATTAAAATGCAATCAATTCGTTTTCTATTAGACTTTTCTGTATGCAGGCCAGCATTAATTAAATCCAGGCCTGCTGCGAAGACCAGTCTGCTCCAACTGGGATCACGTCCCTGCAGCTGCTTTCTGGCTCTTTACTATAAGACATGAAAAAAGGAGAATTTTTTAGTAACTTTGGTACAAATGTTATCAAATAACTTTTGAAATTTCAAATTGTTTAACTAATCATTTGTAGATTTTTTTGTAACATTTTGTTTTACTAGTATGTAGCAGTTACACAGTAAGTAATATATGGTCCATGTTTATTAACTTTTGAAGATGTGCATACAGATGTGGGTAACTTTAAAAGCAACATGCATATGCAAGAAGAAAATACCTAGTATAATATCTAAAAACTATTTAGGGGAAGAAAGTTTGTTTTCCACATCTTCACACATTTTTCTGGCATGTTTGTCGACTTTGTATGGTTTATAACGGTAACTAGTAAAAAACTGATTCAGCGATTCAGACTTCATAAAGATTTCATAACGGCTCTAATCTGAGGTGCTGTTAATTAGTGATTTTTGAAGCTGGTTACTCTAAATGAACTTCTCCTCTGCAGTAGAGATAGGTTTTGGTCTTGCTTGGTGCTTGATGAGTTTTGCAAATGCACTTGACAATACTTTTCTTGCAAGAACTATTCCAGAACAGCTTACCTTCATTTCTTAAAACAACAACTGACTGTTGTTGTTACTTAATTATCTAATGCCATATGTGTTATTTCATAGTTTTGAAAACATCCAGTATTGTTCTAACATATTAAGTCCAAACTTTTAATTAGACTGTCCAAACATTGACTGCCACTTTATATAAATATAGATATTAATATGGTAAAAACTTGCTTTAGAAGGTGTACCAGTGTATCAGTGGTTAAGGCATTGGACTATGGTTCGGAAGGTCCCAGGTTCAAATCCCACAACCACCAAGTTGTCCCTGTTGGGCCCTTGAGCAAGGCCCTTAACCCTCAACTTATATATATGATACATAATATATAATGAGATAGAAGTAAGTTACTCTGGATAAGGGCGTCTGCCAAATGCCTAAATGTATTGAAAAAAAACAAATTGATTGAGGCAAATCAGTAAGTTGAATGAGGTAGCTGAGGTTGAGGAACTGTCAGACCCAAAGATTCAGATGAATTATAGTTCTGTCACATTAGATATTGATGAAGTCTGGTAGTTTAGATTTTGACTATGATACATTTTAATATGCAAAATCACTACCAAGAAATCAATACCAATGGTTTTATTTTTTTGATTTGGCAAATTATTGAGATTTCATAAAAGTCACTCCCTGTAATGTTTTTTACTTTATACAATATGTAGTATGTATTCCCTTAAAATAATTTATTCTGGCACATGGCCAATATTTATTTAATAGCTGCATACATTATGTGTGACATAAAAATACATATGGTTATGCTTTTGCCACTTTAAAAAACCATACATTTAGCCAGACTTATGCCAGACTTGTTTTATTAGCCTACACAAGCAAAGTCAACGTTGTCTGAGAAGGAATGATGTCATTCAGCAAAATCTAAAGTTATTGACTGAAAAGAGCAAGTGTGCAGACACAGCAAGGTTTTGATTAAGCCCATTTGGCAAAGCTCGCTCCATCTCCGACTAACAGCCGATGGGACATATCTGTGGTAAGAACAACCTCAGCATTGTGTTTCTTTTCAAGAGGCACAAGTTCAACATGCCATTACTTTTCTAAAGTCACTCTACTTTTCTGGTACAGTTCAAGTCATTTTTACAAATCTTATAGAATTCATCTTACAACTTTACAGCAATTCTGACATCTACAGTACCTCTAAGCTTTAAGTGTAATATACAGATCCTACCACTGAAGACTTTACTAAATTTGAGGTTAGGTTCCCTTAACTAATTTCGGAATGATTTCCCAGCCTCCAGCGACATTGGAAAGCAACACCAAGTTTAAAAATTAATTACAGTATAATGTATAGCCAGTTTAGTGATTACGAAGTGTGTGAATTGTTTTGTTATGGTGTGTTCACTTGTCTCTCCATGGGAAAAACCACAATGTTCAGCTGTCTTTGGTTGGATGTGTTATACAGCGCTCTGGGCAAGGGATGGCAAGCCCATGGAAATCCTTGGCATAAATAGATCTTGCCATTATTCTGTCTTATGCAAGCCAAAAACTTTGTTTTAGATTAGCACATGGCTGGAAAATATCAGTATTTTTCTCCTCAAGCAATTGTTAAGGACTTAGTAGGAACCTGCTTTAACACGCATCTAATTCGACAATGGGTTGTTGATGTTCTTCATACTGTCCTACCATGCTATTGAATTATTGTTTCTGATTATTTTTTGTAATAACAACATGGAGTGACAGTATTAAAAATATGCATTATCATAAAAAACAACATGTGCAGGGACTCACCACATAAGGAGTTTTTAAATGTGAATAAATGTTTATGTGGTGACTAAATTGTTTTGAATTTTTTGAAGGCATGTCAGTATTACAAAATGTACTTCTAAGTTTTCCAATACAGTAAACTCTTCACTATAAAGAGCTTTGTTGATTCTCAGTAATGTGGTTAGGGTATTTTTTTTTTTTTTTAATGTTTCTAGGTGTTATGAGTTCCTTGTTTTGTGGATGTTCCACTTGAATGAACAGAATATTAAACAGATAAAATGTATGAAACATCATTCTTTCATGAATACAAATGTTGTAATTGGTTCCAAACTGCCAAATAAGAGAATTAAAACACTTCAGGAAATGCTGTTATTTTTACATTAATCACCTTTCAGTTGGTATCATTGATTATTTTCTATTATACAACAGCTAGTTTCACCTTAGTAATCTGATTGGACGAGAGGCATTCCACAAGTGATGATATAAAGCACGACAGATGTCAGGGGTGTTCTAATTACATTAACTGTTGGTCGCCAGCATGGGTGAAAGTAGGTCGTTACAGTCTGCAGTACTGGAAAGGGGAGAGCAGTTTCCTGCCAAAACCCACAGTAGCCCTTACAGCAAGAAAATACATCTGGTAACGTTATGTGATTTTAAACAACACTTTGTCTCATTGATAATTGCTTCTAAGTCATCTGAATCGCCTCTGAACTTTACGTGTTGTTCTATTCACGGCTAACGCAAGCTACAAAGCTAACTAGCTTCTAACACCAAAGTTGAACCCCAAATCCATCTCTAACCGCTGATCAAGGGTACTACATGCTCTCTGGAACAAGGAATTGTACACCCTAGGGCACTAGATTTCCATTTAATACTATTTGTGATTTGACCCTGTACATGGTAACAGTAAGAATTTAAAACTACTTTCACCACTGTTAATTACATTAACTGGCAGTCGCCAGCTCTGCCAGTGCTTGATAGCTAGTTCCGGTTAGCTAGTTCCACCAGTCGCGGAAGGATGTGTCGACGGAGCAAAATAACTTGGTAAATAAACAAACAAATCATAGTCGGTGGGTAAAAAGTGGTGTTTGTGTTGTATGAAAGCAATATCACATTTGTGGTTGTGCTGTCGTACTGACGTACACAGCGTACCTGTGACGTCTCTGAAGTCGGTTCAGTCAAAGACAACTTAAGATATTTTACGGCTTTTGGTTTTTATTGACACCTGAGAAGACTTTACTCCTGCGGTACGTTTAGACAGAATCTTGTGCTCCTGCCAGCTTGTCAAATTGACATGTCTTGCAAGTCTTAGTTACTGATGTAGTTAATCCTGTTATGAGACTCGGTTCCAGGGTGATGCCCTGGTCTGAACATGCATTTGGACAATTTACAATGTTTTAGAAGTATACCTAGCTGGGTTTTATTTTATTTATTTTTTTATTTATTTGCATTAACAGCTGGTTTTTATTCCCCTATGTTACATGGTAGGCTGGCTTACTTGCTAATGTTCAAACTGAATAAACAACATTATATGTGCAAATGTTTTAATTTAAACAAAGTCATTCCAAGACCACAACAATACACCCTCGACTGAATTGCCAATATCCTTTCTCATTCTTTAAATGCTTGAGGGAACCTTTTCAGGCCTGTCCTAACCCCTTTCTTTGCTAGACTAAACCAAACACAGGGCAATGGGGAGGTCAAAGGGGAAACAGGGCACATTTGCCCCTTTAGCTCTTTGATATCAACCATTACCTTAAACACCTGTTTTTTTTCTTCACCTTTTCTTGGTTTTCTTAATTCTTGTTTACTTTGGCATGCATCTATTTTCCTCAAGCATTTTGTAGCTCTTGTTTTGACCTGCTTAGATGACCACTAGTGTGAGATCATATTCTCAGCACTCTGTCCACTGAACTAAAAAAAATGATGAGGAAACAGTTGTGTGCAACCTTAAGCCAGCTCCTCCCCTAAACAAACTGCTTAATTAGCAATTACTGATAGCTTAGAAAACATCCGGGGGATACACGCAATGCCCTATTGTTGTTCAAATGTGTGTGAAGTAGGCTTAAGTGTACAGACTATCATTTGCCCACATCATGTAAGTCAATATTGAACCTAGTAAAACAATTCTTGTTGGTTTAGTGAAGATAAGTGAAATCCTGCAGAGGATCCAAGAGAAAAGCTGAGAAGTTGATTGTTAAAACTGTAAGAAGCTTCCCAAGGTTTGGTTAGGATCAAAGCTGCCTTGCTGAGAGTTTCCCTTTTGTTCTCACACCTTCACAGTGGGTCATTGCTCGGTTCCTCTTTTCATCTTCCTCCCAATGGAGTCCAAACGTACCCTCAACCTCACATGGAGCCAGTGTTAGTCAAATTCAGCCGCCCAGCTGAGTAGAACGTCACCACTCTCTCCAACAATGTGGAGAGCCATGAGATGGTTCCATGGGTGTCTCTTAGTAACCTCGAGCAGACATTCGAAAACGGTTTCTCATGTTATGAATATAACAGCAAGGAGATGAATTATTCCGGATTGTGTATCAATTTCAGTTCTGACTTGATCCTATCACCTCCTGCAGTTGTGTTCGCCTCTCTTCCTCTTTCTCTCTCTCTCACGCACCCACTCACTCAAATTATGCAACCATGCAGGATAACTCACCAAGCGGCAACGTCAAAGAAGTAATCATGTCAATGCAAGCAGAAACAGCATGAGATTAAAGAAACTCAAACATAGTTGCAAGGATGAAAAGCCCTTACAGCTGCTGCTAAACCCGGTGTTTGTCTGTGCGCCGTCTGATAGCACTTTATATACTTGTATCAGTATTATCTCTCAAATCCCTCAAAATCCCAATATAAATCTATTTATTGACCGCAGTAATCCTTGCAGAGACAGTGCAAACATTACTATTTTCACAAGAATAATCCACTCCTATCAATTTAATCCACAAAATTTGTGATTTATCTATAAGCAAGTCGGTGTACACATGATATTAATGATATTAATGTTCCATTTGATTTGGAATGTACAGCAATTCATAATTCTTTTAATAGTCAGTGGTAAGGAATTATGATAATGTTGGGAGCTAGTAACAAGCTTGTACTTTGTAGTGGTGCAAATAAACTTTACAATTAGCAGACTTCTATGGTGCAGGAGGTTTTATGCCAAAACTGAAAAACCAATGTTTTATTGAACTGTATTCCATACAGTACATAGGTTAAAACACCATTATTATTATTATTATTATTATTGAAATATTATTTCAGTGTGTGTCCTTAACTGGAATGTGGGACTATCCATAGAATATCCATGTTAGGTGATGAAGTAGGCTTTTGTATAATGTTGTCACTTGGCTAGAGGTTTTCTTCACAATGTCTGCCAAGTAGAAGTTGTATTTGACCCAGAGCCTAGAGCTTTTAAAATCCACACAACAGAGACACCCACTACCCCCCCCCCCCTCCGCCCCCACCCGGACTTGAATATTGTCCAAACTAAAGCACTGGCTTGTCTCAAGATGATATAGATGGACGACTGTGAGCGAAACCATTCCTTATTTTCACTTCGAGTGCCTAACTGCTGTCACTTAATATTATTTTGTTTGTACTGTCTATATTGTTTGTCTGTAGTGTATACACACAAGAATATGTGTAAATTCTGTGTACAAACTTTTAAATTTCTGGAAACTTTAGTTTGTTTAGATCTGGCATGTATTTACACACAATCGAGATCATGTATTAGTAAGCAGCATATTGAATGATTTTAAACCCAGGAATGGAATTTTTGGCTCACGAGCTCCTAGAGTAGTTGTTTGCTTAACAGTAAGTACAAAATCATTACATTACTGCTTTTTGATTAAAAGTAATTACATTTTGAGAAAGGGCATTTTAGGACCTGGATTTGTTCCTTTGCTGCAAGTATGAGTAAGTCTACTGGCCACACTTGAACACGCTTCTGATTATTTTGTGCCATCAATCAAATACCAATCTGGAAAGAGGAAAAAAGGCATTCATGCTTGTTTCTTTTTACATTCAAGACATTAGGTTTTTGGCATATTTTGAAAAAAAAAATCAATCTAGCTTTACTAATTGTATGAATTAAAAGTAGACGACCTTATTATACATTTAAAATATACCATAAACAAACAATGATAAGCAGCACAGCTTGATTAATCTCCATTTCACTTCATCAAACTCAATATCTCTGCTACACTTTCTTTTGTTCAAGCATTTTTTTGTGTCACTAGCAAAAAGAATGTCAGAGCCTTCTCTTTAGGGACCCTTTGAAGTGATCCTTACATACCATGTATGAGTAATTGTGGGTGTGGCTCTGTTTAAGTAACAAGTGGCATGCATGTGCATGCATTGTGGATATGAACAATTGGCATTTATTAAGCTTCATTACTTATACTTATCTAAATGCATATATGTTAGGACCTTGAGCACAGCCCTTAACTCCCTCTGCTGCAGGGGTTCTGTATTATGGCTGACCATGTGCTTTAACCCCTGGGTTAATATCAAGCTGGAACATGGGAAGAAAACCATTTCATCTTGATGTAATGTACACAGGACAAATGAATGTGGCTTCTTCTTGTTGTTTTGGGGTTCTTTTTTGGGCTGATAACAAAACTCCTGAAAAAAATGTTACATGCATACATTACAAATTTGTTCTGAATATGCACAAACCATTTGGGTAATTTGTTTCGAATTTGTTTTATCGTGAATATTCCAGTTTCTGCTTGCGTTTCCAATTGAATATTCCACCTTTCCATTTGAAATTCAAATACGTAGTAGCAATTTGCAGATGGATGTCTTCTATAAATCATAAAATTATTAGTAGAAGCAGGATGCAGGATACATTTGTGTTCATATGTTTTGCATTAGACACAGGATAGTCTGCAGTCATATTTTCAATGATCAAGGGTAGGAACATTATATAAATGATTATTATACTAGGCGGTTTTCCGAAAGTTTGTCTTGGATACCACAAAGGATGAAAAGGGTGATTTTGTAGACTGTGAAAGAACCACAGGCCTGTTAGCTTCGGCTTGTGGCTTGCTGATCCCCTCTAATATTATTACCAAAACTGACCCATAAGCTCATCCGCAGGAAACATATGTATGGGGGAGAGAAACACACAGAGAGAGAGAGAGAGAGAGAGACAGGAAACAGCTGTGCATGGCTCCTTAAAGCAATTAAATCCAACAAATTATATCCACAGAGAGTATGTTGACTGTACGCAGATACCACAATCATCCATCCACTAGACTAATCTTAAGCTAAAAAAATCAGCTTCAAACAGGATGCTGAACAAACAGGAAAGACATCTGGGGCAGCAACTTATGAGTTTATGAGTAAGATTCCAGGCTTATGCCTTTAAGGGAGTGTGCAAAATCAGCAGAGTATTATCCACAATAAACTCTATTCAATTTCAAGGTCAACTTTCAGCCCACTTTGTCCTTGAACTAACAACCTCCTGTACTTAAAGAATAAAAACAGCACTTCTGCTCGATCTTTTATGTGAAAGTTCAAATAGGATTTTAAAATGCAGATGATGTTACTGTACATGCTCCTAGCTGTAAGTCGATGAAGCTGCTTAAACAAGCTCATTAAACAACTCAATGCTCACTAGGGGATGCAGACCAGAGTTAAATTTCTAATCAGTTCACTAGCTGCCACTTTGGTAAGCTGGTAACTAGTCAGTAAATCTACCCTTTCTAAAAACAATTCCAGATTACATGAAGCCAATTCTAGAGCGCATCAGTGCTGTGACCTGGAGTGCTTTCAGAGACATGGGTTACAAGTCACTATCCAAGATGTACCTGTACTTTTGTGCTTCACTATGCTCTCATAGTTTTAAAATATATTTCAGCTTTCAGCTGAGCCACCAAACAAGAGCATTTTATAAAATCAGAACATCTATAAAGTGTGGAACAAAATAAATAGATTTATTATTTTTTAAAGAATTATTGAAATGAGATTTTAAAACCATTAAAAGTTTATTTGTATCCTGCATATGGCTGTCTGTAAGCATAGGTATACTGTAATTGTAGTGTGTTTTGGTGCATGATTTGCTGCACAAATAAAACACATAAAACAGTAGTGATGTCTTGAATGTTTTTGTTTTCACTATGGAAAAAAAAAGAATAAGTGATCATTTTTTATTTCTGTATTTCTGGTCAGTTATTATGGAACTCCAAAGTGTTCAAAATTAAATAAATAAATAAGACATGATGAAATAAATAACTCTATGAATAAATAAGACACAGATATGTAATATGAGAATAATATTGTGAAATAATGGA
>JAQMYJ010000014.1:13810379-13843853 GCA_030014305.1 Clarias laeviceps | reverse complement strand
TGTTGAGGTCAGGAAAGCGATTCCACTCCCTGAAGACCAACACAGAGAGACTGAGGAGGAGCTTCTTCCCGCAGGCAATACGGTCTCTCAACCAGGCTAACACACAGTACTGATACATTTTGCACATACACACATATGGTTTTTGCACTCACTGTGGACATTCTGGACATTCACTTACACTAGTGGTCACTGCACAACTACCATTTGTGGCCATTAGTTTAATTACACAATTACCTATAATACCTATAATATCTATATTGTACAACTGTTCTTATTTTTCTATATTTTTCATATTTTCTTATATTGTATATTCTGTATAGCTGTCTCATATTTTTATATATATTTTCCCCCATATTTTTCTTATATTGTATGTTTGTTCTGTACAGCTAGGTTATTTTATGTTATTTTAATTTTTAATTTTATATTTTATTTCATTCTTCTTAGTTAAATTTCCCTTCTGCCTTCATTTTTTATATTTATTTCCTATTCTTTAGTCTTTTATTTTAAGGTCTTTTATCTTAAGGTCACGAGAAGTTGTCAAAGCATTTCACTGCATATCGTACTGTGTATGACTGTGTATGTGACAAATAAAATTTGAATTTGAATTTGAATTTGGGTTTTATGCCTTCATTCACTAGAAATTTCATCACAAGTCCTGGTTTGACTTGAAAATATTGTAAGTGAAATGTTGCACCAGAAAAAGAATTCTGTCTAATTTCAAAAAGTTTTAAATTTTTTTTATACAAAAACAGGTAAAAAAAAAAAAAACTTTAACTTTATAAATAACTTTTTTTCATGTTGTAACACATAGTATATGCTTTGACTAGACAGTAGAGTATGCTGCTATAAATTACATTTCTTGTTTTTTCTTTCTGCATTAAAACATCTATACGTACTATTTTTCCAAATATTCAAAATTGCATAAGCAGGACAAAAACAACACCTAATCCTTCCCGTTAATGACATATCAGACTTGGCTTGGCCCTGTATCTGTCCACTAAATATGAAACTAGGTCCAGAGCTCAGCCCTTCTTTCATCTGGTTCCCATTTTTGCTTCGAGGTGTCTAATGAAACCTGACCATTTTTAAAAGATTCAGAGTTATGGGCCCATGAATAAATTCCATATTCAGGCTTTGAAGTCAGCCAGGCTATGGAAAGTGCTAAGACGTCATGTGTAAAAGTTATGACCTGATTCATTAAAACTAATCTACTCAGCTTGACATGGCTCGCTTTTAGTGCATGTGTGTCGTTATTTATTCTGACAAGCACCAGGACGGCCTCCTTTTTTGGTGAGGTGAGGGCTTTGCCTAAGTGTCAGCTCCTTTTCTCTATCTCAATTTAAATCTTTTTTTTTCAGACCCCAATGCTAAAATACCAACTGATTAGAAAGAAAAACAGTACAGAACTTGTAGAAACTCAGCAGCATGTGGGTTATGTGTTGCTGAGTCTTTTAAAGGTGTCTATAAAAGAGAGACCAAAGGCTTCCCTGCCAGTAAATAATCATTAGCCTGATGTAACAGGACAGGTTATAGTTTATATACATCTGGAGCTAAAGGCAATCGCAAATTCAGTATATTGTGATTTTATGTTCATTCATTAATTTCCTATACCACTTTATTCTGTGTACAGAGTCGCAGCGGGCTGGACACTATCCCAAGAGACGTAGGGCACGAGACGGGGTACACCCTGGACAGGGTGCAAATTCATCGCAGGGCACACATATATACGCAAACACACACACACACTAAGGAACACCAATTAACCTAATGTGCATGTTTTCAGACTGTGGGAAGAAACCAACGGAAACCCATCAAGCACAAGGAAAACAGGCAGCTCCGTCAACACAGACCTGAGGTGGGACTCGAACCCTCGACCCTAGAGGTGCAAGGCCACAATGCTAATTACTATGTCACATTGCCACCCAACTTCAGATGTATAATTTACAAATCTTTTTTAGCTGTCCCACATTTTCTCTGTCTCTATTTTACCACCAGGAGGTCTTTTAAAAATTTTTTTTTTTACACACAGTGACGCATTGTTGTTTCACTTTTATTTTGGCTATAACGTGGTAAAATGCTTTACTCATGTGAACACATTTTTCATACATGCAGAAACTTGTGACTACTACAGTATAAAATGAATCTTATTTCTGTCCAAGAGGCCATCATCACCCGTATTGCCTGATTGTTTCCTTCCTTGACATGTTTTTTGCAGGCAGTAAGAAAGTACATAACCATAGTCTGTGCTTTATTAGCATGAATCTAATAATCATTTTAAGAATTCCATAGCAGGATCAGTGCACAAGCAGACAACCTTAAAATTAGAGTAGCTCGTAATTATAAAATGGGAATGAGGGTCAACAACAGGAAGTACTACAAGAAACAAAGAAAAGTAGAACACAGGAAACTTACGTTTTGGACTTAATAAGACAAGAGGCACAAAAAGACTTTACTGGGATGGTCAGAAACAGAAGGGAGAAATAACCAAAGTAATCAAGGGTCGAGACATGTAACAGGTGAACGCATTAAGATAATCAAGCAACGCCATTAAACCAAAACAAAAACACATTACATAACAAGCTAAAGCACATGGTACTGTAAGATCTCTTAAACAAATAAACAAGACCAGCCAGGAACAAGACAATGGGAATGCATTAATTTATCCATTCATTCGTCTTATATACCGCTTATTCTGGACAAGGTCACAGAGGCCTGGAGCCCATCCACAAGGCGGGGAACATCCTGGACAGGGTGTTAATCCATCCCAGGGTAAAGGGGGAAATCATGGCACCTTAATTTTATCCAATGCTTTAAAGGTGCCATATTTTACTATTTCTTTAAAACATTAACATGGATTTCAGAACCCCCTTAAAGTTTCTGTGTCTGTGTGCTAAGCCAGAGAACAACAGAGCTGAGCAACAAGCCGGGGTTGGAGCTCATCTTATATGAGGTCACAATAGGTGGAACATCTAATTGGCTTGTTTAAGCTCCGGCCAATATAAAAATAGAAGAAGGTGGGGGGAAAAAACAATGTTTTTGTAAAAACACTATAGAGACCATTCTGAGTGTTTTTAAATTATAAAAAGTCATTTAAATTAGGATTTATGTAAATAAACCTACTCGAGAAACAGAGAGATAAAATGAATACTCAGTAGGTATGAGTAATCATGCATCTGCTAAAGTAGAGCCCTTAGTGTATAGCCACAAGAATAATGCATGAATAGACAGACAGAAAAAAAACAACAATATTTTAACACTGAGCCCATGTTTGACCCATGTCTCACCTCAGGTAGGGCTTCCTGATTAAGATCTACACTTAAACTGGCCCAGTGACAGCTTGCAGTGATAAAGTAGTGTCTCTGCTTGGTTAATAGCCTCCCAGCTGTTTTGGATAATGAAAGACAGTAGTCATGCAATGCTGAGTGTGAGAAACGCCAGCGCTTCCATTACTGTGTGTGTGTGTGTGTGTGTGTGTGTGTGTGTGTAAGGAGAAGGAGGTTACTTTAGGGAAGGGAGGAGATGTAACATGTTACTCGCATCCATTAGGAAAGATTGTGCACTATGCTGGCTTGGCAGATCTACTTTATCAGTTCACTGCTGAGAAATGAAATTTACACAGATTGAAAATGCTGATAATGTGACATTCAACACCACATGTCTTACTTGTTTGACTGGGTTATTACATTTGTGAAATGTAACATGAAGCAACTGTATTTGATAATTAGTAATAAAATACTTAGACATATGTAGATGGTTGGACTTTATAGTTACAGTATTTTCCAGACCATGAGTCACTCCGGAGTCTAAGAAACATCTATCTAAATATCAATATAGTGAAATGTGGGAGGGAAAGATTTTGTTTTGTCATCTGCTTTGTTCGCAGCAGCTTTTTTTCAAATCTGTGAATTTTAGAACATGATCATCTGAAATCATCAAATAATGAGTTTGATATAATAAGTATATAAGTATGATAAGTATAATTCATTTCACCTTAAGTCAATACTAAAAGAAAAAAAGGCTTTAGTTTTAAATATTCAACAATGTACTGTATTGTGTAATCAGAATTACACAATTATTTTTTCAATTCAAAGAATTACAACATAAGTACAGGACTCTTTGTATTAGACATTCAGACAACATTTATTAACCAAATAATTAATAATTAATATTAATTAGCTAATAATTTGCAAATGTTAATAATATGATAGATATTCCAATAAAGGTTATTCCAGAAAGCTTTGGTGGAAACTGTATCAAACTATTATGCTATTCAAAGCTTATTCTATTATATACACAACTCTTTTAAAAAATCTCAAAATGCTCAAAATGCTCAAAAAATCTCAAAAAGCTGCATTAGGCAAATGTAAAAAATAGTCATTCATATTACTGACCAAAAAAGAATGATTTATAGCAGCTTTAAAATGTGACCAAACATTCTAATGATTAAGATTTTATTTATTTATTTAGTTAGTTAGTTAGTTAGTTAGTTAGTTAGTTAGTGTATTATTTCATTTCAAATTTATAATCATTAGACCGTGGGAGCATTAAAAAAAAATTATAACTTTTTAAAAAGTAATCTCCTCATCCCAAATTTTCTTGGTAAGGTGTAAAACAAGACAAGGACACCCTGCAAAAACATTCTCTCAAACCTCACCACTGAAAGAAAAAAAAGGAAATGTACAGAAGGCATTCATTACAAGAAAGAGGATTTTCCTGTCAAAGCTCTGCATTGTCTGCCTGGGATCACGCCTCATGTTAAGATGCGTAATATCGTATGTGCTGTGGTTTCCCCTTCCCAAACAGTCGCATCACCTTCTCACCCTACATATAACAAAGTAACCCAACCTTAAGGTGACACCGTGGCTCCAGACTGCAAAGCTGCTGTGGGATTTACAGAACAATGTTCCCTCAGTGACTGAACGAGGAAGAGCCCTATGAAGTGAGGAAAAAAAAAAAAGATGTGGGATTTTAAGGGCCGGGCTGTTGTTCTGAACTGCTGCCACACTGCACTGTAATGGAAGAGGTTACAGTTCTGGGAAGCGGGTGTGTATCTGGCTGAAATGGAGTCTGTAATAGCGTCCAGCAAGCAGGATGAATATGAAATTACGCACCACAGATTGGCGTGGTATTGTGTTCAAGCTTGTGCCAGCTGGCTCAGTGTAGATCCTAATGTTACACACTTTTAATTCTGCTATCACAGCATCGCTGGCTTGTTCTCAACATGGTTACTTTAATAATTTATAACAATGTCCCGTAGTGTTCTGTGCGATGAATCAAGGAAGCTCAGTTATGGATGTGAATTTAGATTGAAATGCAATCTCATGCAAAGTTCATTCCAATTGTGATAAGCAAAAGAAATTCCGTTGAATTTCTCGTAAACACTGCGACAAAACATATGCACTGCCAATAATAATAATAATAATAATAATAATAATAATAATCTAAGCAAAACAGTTTACGTAACTATCAAAAACTTTCCAGAAACTTTTCCATCAAAAAACAAACAACCAAACAAAGCATTTAAATTATCTGCAAGCACAGTACATGCATTTCCCTCAATATAATAACACGTTTCTGAAAATTAACAGATATAACAAAATTTAATTCAACAATCTAATAATCAAAAACAGCACATCAAACGAACAAAATTAATACATTACTTTGAATGACAGAAAAACAGTTTAATGAACATTAAAAACAAAAAGTTGCACATCAAACTACATGCTAGCTACTGTAACTCCACGTACTTACTAGCTAGTTAGCTGGAAACCTTTTCTTTTTAATTATGTTAACAAGCAAAAGCAGAAAAACAGACAAACTGAATGTAAGTAATATAGCGTTGCTTTCTTAACACTGTTTTTGGTCCACTTTTCCTCTTTTGTGCTTCTATGTTTAGTCAGGTATAAACATTTCATGATCATGCTAGTTAAGTTAGGTCCCTAATTTTCATATGTAAATTCCCATATTTTTTGTTTGAGTGGCCTCTGCAACTTACTCTTACATAAAGTATTTCTTCAAATATATGCTTTTTTCATATATATTTAAAAAATGACAGGGACCTCTGGTGGTCTGGTGGCCTTAAGCACATTTAGCACAAAAGAGCCAGATAAGAAGTCAACATAGATGAATATGTTTATTATTTTCCCCAGTGCCCTTAACCTGTTGTGGCTTTTTATATGAGTTAACTCAGTCAAATTCTTAGTCATCTGCGCCTGTAAAATTGTGCTGGAGAACGTCATACACGTTTTATATGTCCTGCTTGTATCTATTTATGTACAACACACAAGTACACACAAGTACTACACAATAATTGCAACTTCTCGAACATGTCCTCGAGCCTTTTATAGGCATGTTGATGAATAGAAACACTTCATAATCAAGTCTGTTTGCCTTTCATCAAGCAGATGTCCTTATGCCTACCATGCCATTGGGTGATCCTTAAATACCTGCCTGTATTGTGTTCTCCAGATTCCAGGTTGCCCTTTCATCATGGTAAATCGGAGAAGCCAACCAACAAGCGATGTGATTACAGGGTACAGACCAGTCACCTCAAAGCTTTCACAACCAATCTCACGACTACAGTATATGACCATCCTGGGAATGAGCCTGTGTAAAGAATAGTCTGTCTGTTGCAAACTGTTGCTTCGGGGCTTGGCTCAGATTGAGGACTTTGAAAGACCCTGGATCGATGGCTTCATCTCCGAATGGCAGAAAGCCACATGTACAAGCCTGTGCGACATCGACACATTTTACCTTCATGCGAGCGAAGGTTAATGTGCGGCCATATGCAAGGAAGAGAAGGGCTGCCATGTTTTTTTTTGTTTTACACACTCAGTGTGTAAAACAAAAGAACATTTGTAAGGTTATGGTACGTAATAAAATGAATCAATCTGGAAATGTAGTGCTCGCTCAATGTGTTTCATTGCTGTAGGATATTTTTTTATTTGATCAATCGCTAAAATAAATGATGTATACAGAAAATATTCTCTGTGACTAAGGGGTTAACATACTAATGCATTCTCATCCTAGCAAACTTTCATCTGTTTAATTTTTTTTATGTGTTATTATGGCTTTTGTTATGTTTTATAATGAATTATAGGTAATTAAGCTGTCTGAATGTTGCAGTTCGACTGACATCTGTTGTTTTTAATGTGGGAAGTGTATCGGTGTCCACATGCGGACTGTAAACAAAGGGATTTCAATCAACAAGATAAAAAAAAAGTTCTAAAGCAACAATAGACTTCCTCAGAACTGAAATCCTTTTTTTTTCATTTCCTTACATTATTTATGTATAATTTGGCAATGTATTCATATGCCTGAGCCATAATAATAAACAAACGTTAAGAAAAGTAAAAATCTTATTTTCTAGTTGCCATTCAATGTAATTAACTATCCAGCTAACATAGCATGACAGTTGTTTAACAAATTCTGTCATCACATATTTTGCTTTGTTAATCTACTGGTATTACATGTGTTGCATTTGATTCCAGTTAGTTTTTGTCATTGCTTTGTGTAACTGTGAAGTAAAGTTTTATACAAACTACTTCTGTCCATCTACCACCAGCCATAGTAAGAAGAAGTACCAGTTTGTTGAAAGTACATTCACAATGCATTTCCTCTTCCTAAATATGGAGCACATACTGTACATATTGCTTATGGGATTTATTATTGGTAATTGATCATTGGGGCCACTTTTTTCTTACATATAGTGAAGTTTACAGTTGTGTATTACATAGGCCTAATGAAATTATTTCGATTCAGTATTTCGATTCATGCTATTTTTTTGTATCATGACATAATTCTTCATCATATTAGTTAGTGTAATGAAGACTCTCTCACAGTGAATAGTAAAATCAAAGTAATTTTCCTTTATGTTCATTCTGAATTAATGTCAAACCTCACCCTTTCTGCTCACTATTCTAAGAGGTTCTTGTTGTAGGGCCAGAACGCTGAACATTCTGTACAGTCAGGATGCAAGTTAAAGCTCTTTGAATTAAACTGAAAACAGATGTCAATAAACTTGTTTGTGCATTTCAGGAGAAATAATTCGATATAACTAAAAGTCAGCATTAAAGTAATGAGGCTTTAAATGCATCAAAACTGCTTCATGAGAACATAACATAACCGTTGTAGCATGGAACGATTGCCAGCTGCTATAAGTCAAAGTCTTGTATATTACCGTGTGCTAATGCATCACTTCTGGAATGTTGCTGTTTCCAATAAGCGTTCCAATAAGCGAAGCCAAAGCCAAACGGGTGGACCAGTTGAGCTTTATTTATGTGCCTTGGTACAATGCTAAATTATGTGAAATACATTCGTTAAGCAAACTCCCAGTGACACTAATCTGAAGAATGCAGACTCCCTCCTGAGGTCAGTAATTGGGTCTTTTCTCCCCTCCTCCATCTCTCTTCTCCAGCAGCAGGTTTAGACCTGAAATGCATCCTCCCTTCAGGCCAACCAAAAAAAGTGCTCTCTCTCATTCATTCTCACCCAGCTATCCTCCGAGTGCAGTTATGGAGACTTAAAAAAAAAAAAAAAAACAGAGAGAGAGAGGTCCCGCTAATGTGTCAGTCTTATAATTCAAATAATAACATACTATCCTGTACCTAAGAATCATGATAAGAATGTCTGCTGAACTAAATGTAACCTCTTCTTTGGTTTCCTCCTATCTTAGAATGCCTTAAGGGACAAAAACCAGGACTAAGGCTGCAGTTTTCCATACTGGTACTGTTAGATAAGGAATACTAAAAACACATCTGTCCCATGTCATAAATCCTGTAAATGCACTGTTAAAATAAGTAATCATATCAAGTGGGGTGACTTTATTAGAATATTGACTAGTGCAGATGTGCTTGCTTGTGGTTAAAATGATAAATCTGAAGTCCTTTTACTGCTCAAAATCATACAACATAATTTTTTGGATGTCGTAAACCATGCAAGACCAAAGAAAAAAAATCATAAATGCCACAACATGATTTGACAAGAACCCAAAGAATGTATTTTAGCTAAAGGGCATAACTAATATATATATATATATATATAGGATAATAATGATCAGAGATCTGTTTAGTTTGGCTTTGTTGAGTCGAAACTGGTATTTTCCATATGTAGGCTCATCATTCATTAGCATCATCTTCACTACCAAAAGCATTACATACCTAAAGTTTCTGAGCTGCATCTCCATGTTTGTGTATTTTTTTTTATATATCTGCCTCTGTGAACAATTTTTTCTTTCTGAGCTGTTCTAACAATGCAAATTATAAACCCATTTAGACCCATACAGAGGCTTGCGATTGCTCTCACAGGAAACTCACATTAATGGCCGGTTTCAGGACAGCTGCTCCTAAAAAGCCACTCAACAGGAACAATGGCCTGAGAGTTTTTGGCCAACGTTGTCAGAGCCAAGGCCATGTTCCAAACATTTCCCAACAACCCCTGCACCTCCCTCCTCCTCAATGTCCAATGCCTAATCCCCTCAAAGCCCCATGCCGGCAAAAAAAGAAGGAAAAAAAAAGAATTACAGAGCAAGGGAAGGGGAGGGACAGAAAGCAAAAGCTGCCGTGTTAACCAGCTTAACGCAATTAAAATTTATTTAGGGCTTACAAGGAATCCTTTCACTGGTGAATAAATCAGAGTCGAAATGACACAGCTCAGGTGGAAGTGCTGTTTTTTTTTTTTTCCTCAATACTGTTCTTACAGAAACTTCGTCTCCCTGTAATTATCCGGTCACACCTCCAGCATTTGGGGGCTCCAGGTTGGAGAAGGAACGCCCAAGTCTTGGTGCTTGGAAACTTTACCACCTCAATGCCGAAATATTTTTTTCCTGTGCATGTAATCACGTTGTTAAAATAGATGCCAAGGAGACACTCTGGGTTCTGTTCAAAAAAGGGTTGAAGCGGTGTTCCACTGGTGCATCATGTCTATGCCTCAGGCTTTCACTTGGCTGGTGAAGGCACTGTACAAGGGAAGAACATACAATTAAATGCCATTAGTGTGTGGTTAATTGGATGCTAATTAGGATGTCGTGATCCAAAAAAGGCCTCAACCAAGCCTAAGTACTCTATAGTTCTGCATGAATAAGTGCACTCCTTCATAAAACATACTGACAAATGTAATTGGCTTTTATCCCTGCAGACATAGGTTTTGTCATCATTTCTAAGTCTCTTGTAATTCAAACTCAATATTTTTAGAGGTCAAAACTAATTTAATGTTCTCCAGAACAGGTTTGCAGATCAACCCACACCCAGGACGAGAATATTTGTGCGTCAGAAATGGAGAGTTCTTTACTTGGGAATGTCAAAGAGGATTTTCTTCTCCAAATCCTTAGTGGAAAATTTAATCCCAAGTTACTTCAGCGATGAAAGGAATTACAAAAATATGAGCGCACACCCAGCAATGTATTTCAAATTTATCCTGAAAAAGATCAGCACAACTTAAATCCAAGTTAGTTTATTGGAAGAAACAATCTGTCTGTTTTTAAATGCTAATTGAGTATTAATGAAGCAATAAAAAGCCTGGAAACATAAACAATGATGTAAGAAAACATTGGGTAGTTATGAGCAGGAAAGCCTGACAAGCGTAAGAGGTGTTTTCAAAGCAAGCAATAGCGTTCCACCCGGCAAAAAACAATAGCGCCCTTTCTCTTTCGTGTGCACATCTGTCCCAAGTCACTGCTGTAATTGCATGGGGTTAGTCTTGGTAATTGACAGCATAAATATCAGACTGTCAAAACTCAACTGTCAGTGACAAGCTCCAGTATGAGTCATTGCGCTTGCAGCTGGGGGAGAAAGGAAAACGTTCCTCGCCTCACTTCTGGCTAATGAAAAGCGGATGAAGTCATCAATACTGAGCCAGTTTGTCATCACGTCATTACAGAATTGTGATTTCGAAATGCACTCCAGTTGATGCTGCCCTTAAGCCCTGACTAGAAACATGGACAATTCTTTTACTGATCACGGTTTGCATTCCTTGCAAACTCTTAAGCTTGTTTTGCAGAATAATATTACTGGCAATTTTTTTTTTTTTTATAAACCCAACTTTCACTTAGAACTGCAGTATAGTCACCACCAGGGAGCCACGGTCACCAGGAAAATCTGATGACTCCCTTAAAAATACTGCTGTGAGTACAGTCACAGAACGTCAGTCCCATTGTGTTCAAAATGACCTTAAAAGCAACTTTAAATGTTACCGCTTTGTGGCTGGGTTTAAGAGTTTTTGTGGGTCGTGTAATTGGTCACATGAACTTACAGTTCACTTCAAGCATGCAGCTAGACAGAGGTTGTTTATGCCAGAGGTCTATAAAAGAAGCAAAGCAAAATAATACTTATAATACAAGACAAAACTATTAGATTTGGTACATATAATGGGCTTCTGTTAAAATTTTAATAAAACCATACTGACACATTTATCTAATAGTTTTTTTTTTTATCGTCCCAATTATTGCTCTTTTCCACAATGAATTTTCAAATACGTACAATTTCTGCCCCGAGGCTATACAAGCAATAGACACCCATTTCTGTACTAACTGATTTAATATAGTACCAGTAGCCCAGTATACTGTATGCAGTGGATATAGAAAAAATACACACTCATTAAAATGGAGAATAAAGCCTGAAATTTATTTACAACCATGTCAGAAATTGTATTTTATTTAGCTTATTCATTTGAATAATGAGACTTTAAACCCAACAAATTAGTTTTATTAAAAAAATATATTATTTAAAGGGAGGGGATTTTAGAGGTGATGTTCATTTAAGCAGCATAAATGTTATGAAAGTGAAATATCTGCTTTTATGCGTGATTGCAACATGACTGCATGTCAAGCACCAGCTGTGATAGATTACTGTAGAGGTTATTGATAAATAAATAAATAAATAAATAAATATAGAAATGTAAAAAATATTTAAAAATGATGCATGTAAAATTATGTTACTTCCATTTTTTATATTTACACACACATACACATTTATTGTATATATACTGTCAGTCAAAAAAATGTGTATAAACGTCAGAAAGACAAACTTTAAATATTACTAAAAATACTAAAGATATTTATTAAAATATTGACATTTTAATACTCAATTTATTGCTATACATTATATACATGATAAATGTTTTTAATATTATATTAATATAATATACATCAAACTAATTTTCTTTTCTTAAAGTGTGTAGTGTGTATGGAATTTTTGGGCTGACTCTCTCTCTCTCTCTCTCTCTCTCTCTTTCTCTGTTTTATTTTCAAAGATTTTTCTTTATATTTTATTGATTTGTTGTTTACCTAATTTTGTTGGTGTCAAGGTCTAACCTTTATATCACAAAAAGATTTGTAATTTCAATGAGGATGATCGACTCTTTGTGTTTATCTGTGCCTGTTCCACACAAGCTTTCAGCAAGAGCCTTGAAAAAAGGAAGTACACTTGTAGTTTACACCCCATAATACCATCATGTGCGAGTCAAAGACTATCTCAACTTTAATCATTTTTACACAGCAATAGAACAGTAGCTTGTGGTTCTTGCAAATCTCTCAGCGGTCTCCTTTCACAGGGCTGCTGCAGTAAATGCAGGGAGAAGGGTCGGTTAAGACTGGCATGGGACCTAAATAAACTGTGCTGACAAGACTGATAGCTTTGCAAACAAAGGATTAGCTGAGGGATGAAAGAAAGAGGAAACAAGTTGAGTTGTTCGTTTGTGAAACAAGAAGAAAGGTCAGGTGTGCTACTGTACGTCTTTGCAGTCTTGAGGTGGATACAAGATTCAGCATGGCTTTATTTTAGTTTATTAAATGGTAATGCTATATCCCATATATTAGCTATGTCTTTTGGTAGCTTGCTAGACAAATAAAGTGCTTGTCTTTTATGTATGATGGGTATCCTACTCATATAAGGGTAACCACATTATGTCATTTTCTGTGGATATGTATTGTACATTATTGAACAGTACTTTATCCTGTATCCTAGAGTAAGGTCACAGGGGCTAATCTGGCGACCCCTTCACAAAATGTCGTGTCTACTGGAGCACATAAAGCGTTTGTGCTAAAGAAAGTGTTAGTATAGTGTCATTTTGTTGGAACACTTTCACCCAAACAGAAGGTTTAAATGTGGGTATTTTTTTTGCTGTAAACAAATCTCATGTCCCACTCCTTTATATGCCCTCCCTCTTCCACTTCATGCCTGCTGGGAGAGTGTCATCTTGAAGGCTGTACACTTCATCTTGAAGCATGGCCCCCTACAGTCCCGTTGCTACTCGACCATGCCTGGCATCCTAAGCCGAAGACCTGTAGCGCTCTCACACTGGCACCCCTGGCATTCTTCTGGCCAGCCATGGCCATGCCTGCTGAGAAGTGTGACAGTAAGACCTGACAGCTCAGGGGCCAGGCTGAGAGACGCGTTGTCACCAGCACACAAAGGAGCTCACCTGATGCACAACAGCCCTCGACAACACTCAAATCTCCCGCTGGCGGATTAAGGGGGCCAAGCAAACAAAGGGGAGTTTTTGCAAGAAAGGCCTGTGTTAAATTGAGCATTAAATTTAACATTTGGTCACAGGATCATAAGTATTCAACAGTACTTGATGGAAACAAAAGAGTTAATATGGGAGCATGAGAGAAAAACAATTGAAGGCAATATTTTTGAGACCTTAGGGCAGGATAAAGCCCCCTATATTCAACAGTACTTGCAATGCTTCTCATTCTTTACATGACTCAGACAAGAGCTGCATAGTTTTGATCAAGTAAGAACTGAAGAATGCCTGGATAGACCTTGAATAGAAGGCTGATTGCTAAATTAATTTGGCCTCTCGGCCAAAATTACAAGAGTCTAATTAATCCCAGATTCAAGACAGACACATAATTGGACTGGAAACACATTGTTCATGGGGTCTCTAGTCATCTATGAGCTTTGGAGCCCAGAGATTTGGAAGCGACTTAAAGGCCTTCCATAGTAAAGCTGTATACTGAAGCAGACGCTTATTAAAAAGAGACAGCAGGTGGATGAGCTCCATCCAAAAAAAATAAATTAATTAAACACAAAACCTCCAAAATTCAGAGGTTAGCACTCCACCTAAAGTTTTAGCTGTGGTCAGTCTGGTCAGGCCCACACTTGGGCTCTGTTTGGGTTTTTGCTTTTTCTGACCACTTGCAGCAGAGCCGTGTTTTACTTTCTGTCAAAGCCTGCTCCACAACCACACTAGAATAACACCACAGAAACCCCGGCAACAAACTCACTGCAAGCACACCATCAGTCTCAAAAGGCACTCAAATATGCAATGGAATGAGGAAAAGACCGTATTTATGTTTTGCTTATATAATTAATATATGTAGTAAATTTACTGGATAAATAAATAAATAAATAAATAGTAATGCATGCAGTTGTTAGCAGGATCTTATTAGCAATTTTTCAAAATCTATCTTCCTATCATATGAAGTTTATGTACTGTTGACAGCTATAGTATATTTACCAGGGGCGTTCAAGTCAAACCAGGACTTTTGATTCCCAGAATAACTGAACAGTTATGAGAGTTAAAGCTACCTTTAGTTTTCCATATAACATTACATCACCATGATGGCATTTGGCACACGCCCTTATCCAGAGCGACTTACACTCATTATACATCTAAGCAGTTGCGGGTTAAGGTCCTTGCTCAGGGGTCCGACAGTGGCAGGACCTTTTGATCAGTATTAACCACCCCTGCTACCCCTGCCCTATTTAATCCCCTGCTACACTAATGCACTTATCCAATGCTTATCAGTTTACCATCATGGTAGAAAGATTTTTCAGTATGATCAGACTGCCTTCTTCATGTCTGAAATGCTGGCCTGAAAGATTGTGTGCAGAGTTCCCACAAACTGATGTGTCTCTTCCGCAAGTTGGTGACAAGTTCAATTCATTGATTCTGATTCAAGGATCAGGCGGTCCACTTTCTGAATATTCAGCATCACCAGTATACCAATGACCGACCTGATCATCTATCATCATCTGCACCTGTTTCTCAATGGACTGGTTTATGCTGCTAGTTAGATGTTTTTTTATTCATGAGGTCACTGTGTGGCTTAACAAACAAATAAAAATACCCTGAAACTGGTCACGTACAGGGACTGGACTGAAAATTAAGACATTATGATTTTGGAGAGTTATCTCTGTTTGTTTCTGTATACCATGTGGCCCAAAAGTCTGGCTCCATAGGCATTTTGCCTCATATGAAATTTGCTCTATAAAGCCCAGATGTCGTTGCAACTAACAGTAGATAATAATAATATTTTATACTTTTACCATTATACAGTCCGCCTTTATTAAACGACGAACTTCCGCGGGTCTATGTTTGATGTCTATGAAGGTGAAACGCTGCCATAAACATTCATCTGCATCAAGAATCATTAAATGGCAGAAGCTGATTTCATCACAAACAGAAATTAAGGCCATATGACTTCAGGAGCTTTATAAAGCCTGAATCACACACAACCTAGGCTTTTAGTATTCTGTGAGACCGAGGTTGCTACAGCAAAGAAAGACACAGGGGCCTGGTCATTACCTCAAATTTGGTAGTCATTTTTTCCCCTGAAATGCGCATACAAGGGCTGCTTTGATGAAGTCCAGGGGTGAAAACATGTCACCGTAATTGCAGTCGTCTCGGAGAAACTCTGCACGCAAGCAGGTTCTCGTCTGAAAAGCGCACAACCTTAGAGATGCAACAGGCTTTGACATGCGTTTGCATTCCGGCCAGAAGAAACACTATGTAACTAGCATCATTCTGGATGCGAAATCAAAAGCACAAAGAAATAAATAAAGGCTCTTGTGAGGTGTAACATACCAATTAGTCACGCCATTTGCCAAGTCTATGGTCTATGAGAAGTGCATTTCTTTCAATCCCAGCGCATAACATTTCATTTACGGTTTTGCTCTGGATCCTATCCATGAGTTATCCAGAACAAGTTCCACTGTGTCAGAGAGCTTCATAATTTAAGGTTTTGTTAATCATTTGTACTCCATCCAGATCCCACATGCTGTAAAAAGTCTAAATGAAAGCCGTTTTACAATGATGTTGCATCCTGTGAAAAAGCAAACATAGACCAAGTTGCCTGTGAGGCAGATATCAGTGTGTGGTTGAGTTTATATGGAGCTGTGTGTGTGTGTGTGTGTGTGTGTGTGTGTGTGTGTGTGTTTTCGCACAGAACCAGGATTAGGTAGCTCCTGGGATGTGAATAAAACTAGACAGATGAATTTCTCTCCATGTCCATGTGGGTATCATCAGCATTCTCTGTTTTGTCTCCTAGGTAGGCAGATTGGCTACATTTGATTGCCTCTAGGTGTAAATGATGGGGTGTGTTAATGTTTCAAAGCATTGGAATCACATCATGGGTTTATTCATGGTAAAAGATTTTACAGGAAACAATCAAGTGAAATGAATGCCTATTTGGGTTCAGTGTTATGGGCCTTGTGCTCAATGGCTTTACCCAAGATAACTTGTTAAAATATTACTTAACATTAAGGGTTAACATAATTATTAACACCTTAACCACTTCTGACTGAAACGTATTGACATTGATGACATATTTGCAGCAAAACCTAAGGATCTGCTGCATTTCCTAGTAGTAAACAAGCTTAACCCTTTTTTTTTTTTTTACAATCTGTCACAAATCATCTCTACAACGACAACAACAAATGTAACACTCCATGATACTCCATGAAGTGAACACTCATGTGATGCAGTTGAAATGCACATTCACATTTACTGTAGATGTTCTAAAACTCTCACTCACTTATCGTGTAAATGTACAGGGTCGTGGGGGACACATACACACACTCACACGCTCATTTACACACTATGGGCAATTTGCGAAGGCCAATTAGTCTAATCTGCATGTTTTTGGAATGTAGGAGGAAACCGGAGCACCTGGAGGAAACCCACCAAGCATGGGAAGAACATGTAAACTCCATTCACTCCCGTCCCCTGGAGGTGCAAGGCGACAGCGTTAACCACTAAACCTCTATGTCGCACATTCTAAAACAGAATTGTAATTAAGTATTTTATTTGTGCAAGATTGATGCAAGGTGTAAGCAGAAAGCGACTGAAGCCTGGCTAATAATGAAAGTAGTCCTATGGGGATAACTTACATCTTATGTTGGCAACATTTAAAGAACACTTTAAATATTTAACCTCCATACCACAAGACAGATTTCACTTTACCCTAGCTTACAAGACCCCCAGGTGAGCTAGCAACTTTGCTAGCCATTAGGCATGAAATGTTTATAGTATATTTCTTCAAAGCGGCTGAGAAAAGGAGCGAGAAGTTAATCTTTACAATGAACCCAAAAAAAGTGAAGCAAAAAAAAAAAAAAACTTTATGAAAATGCCAAATATGAATCACTTTGGTGTGGAGGCCAAATGGGCCTTTCCTGTGTTGCTAAGAGAACTTTCTAACGTAGCAGCTACAAATGAGATAGGGAGAAAGGAGGGGTGTATGTGCCTCTCATGGCTGTACAGTTTTAGCTATGTTACTGGATGACTGGATGCTTCTATTCCTGTAAAGGACTGCCTGGGTGGTCCGGCTGGGGTTGTGTAGGATTGTTGGATTTTAATACTACCATCTATTAGCACCATTGGTCCATGATTTATGCAGCTGTCAACTTGGACTTCATCAGCCCCTTCGGTCCTGGTGAGTTGTGGGCATCTAGGCAGGGGCCCGAACCTCCGAGCCTATTACTTCAGGAGCTAAAGTAAACCACTGACTGAGGGAGGGAGAGAAAGCAGTAAAAGGGCGATAGTGGAAGAGAGAAAGAAAAGAAAACAAAACACAAAACGAGAAAAGAACACCCCATGCATGCCTCCTGTCTCTCTCCTGGTGAAATATGTTCTTCTCGAAAAGTCTAACTCAACTGCTCACAAAGGTGAAAGTAGAATGGGAGGGGGGATATTCACTTGTGAAACATGTGGGGAGGCTTACTCACAAGTTACTTTCATAAAACATCTTCTCTCTAAAACTGAGCAATACGTTCAGTGCAAAACATTTACGGTCTTTGAATAAAAAATAAATATAGGTTACACTTAAAGAACCTGTTTTTGGATTCTTTAGTCTTTTTTGCTTATCAGTTTTTATGTGTTTATAGATATGAAGAAAGACAGATAGAAAGTGCAAAGGCAGAGAAGAGAAAATGAAATAAAATGTGATAACAGCTGCAGAGTTTAAAAAAAATCTATTTTAGTTGCTGGTGATTGTGAAGATGGAAGGAGCAGAGTTGAGAAAGCATGTACTGTACATAACTGGCTAAGCGGCATATCTTAGGTTTAGACGAGCCTGGTTGTGCTAGCATGCCATAGTTTTGCTTGTATTCTCTCTCTTTCTCTCTTTGCTAAAATACATTGCTAGTGAGAGATGACTAGCTAGAAAACCTGACTTTGGAGCTAATGTGGCTATGACACAAAATGAAACAATAAAGCTAAATATTAATTTGTTAGCCAACATACTGTACATGTTAGCTACAGCAAATAGCTTTACAATAAATGGCTACACACTGCAGTCAGTGGCTAGTTCCGAATTTTTGTTAGTTAGGCTTTTCATACCATTTCACTGGTCTTATGAACACTGCTATGAGGTTAACAAACAAGTATTTCAAAACTTACAAGTAAAATTTTCTTGCTTTTTTGGAACATAATTGAGCTATTTTTAAGCATTTATTTTTCTAAAGAAATGGTTAAAATTCTACACTTACACACAAAAAAGAACTAGGATTAATAATCTGTTTAGTTTTAATCTATCTTAAATGTAAAAAACTAGAATTAAGATATCTTTTTTAAGATAATAAAGTTTTATAATTTTATAGTTTTATAAGTTCAAACTATATAGAAAGAACAAAAGAAATAAACACAACAAAAAACAATCAATCAAACAAACAAACAAACAAAAAAAAAAACCAAACTTCCCATCAAGAATTAAGATATCTTAACTTTACAAGATAGAACAGCATATGATTTTTAGCAAGTAAGTTTTCATTCTCTTATACAATGTTCCCTTTTTCAATTATGTAAAAAGGGGTGCATTTCACCAATCCTTTAAAGGTTTGCATCCTCAAATTGAAGAATAAAATTCTGTCTTTGTACATTGCCATCAGTGGCAGTGAGTAAAAGACCCTCGTTAATCTCTTTGCTGTACATTTTCTATACAGTTATGTGTAAAAAAAAAAAAAAAAAAAAAAAGTGCCCCCTCTTTTAATAAGTTTCTATAAGTTTTTGTGCAAAACCATAAATACCTTCTGATTGTAGAGGGTCTTATACCCCTATCTCACCTATGCGGTTTGACTCACGGTCAGATGCGGTGTCGGGCACCGTGAGCTGCCGCGATTGCCCGCCGACGCTTCGCTGATGTTCCGCGAAGTTCCGCAAAGTTCTGCAAGGTCCGCTAACTTCCGCGAGGACCGCCAAAAAAATTAAACATGCGCGGAAAGATGGAAACGTACTCACATGCTAAACCGTACTTACGGCCACCGCGCGAAACCGCATAGGTGAGATAGGGGTATTAATATTAGGCAAATACAACCTTGGGTAAACAAGAAGTAACTTTTTCACCATGGTATTATTTATTTAACAAAAAATTAAGCCAAAAAGAAAAAAAATAATAATAACATGTTGCCAATACTAAGTACCCCTCACTGCTTCCATGCTTCCACAGATTTTAAGAGGGTAAGTTGCAGCCAGATCATCAGCCGGTGTGCAGACCTCTATAAAAACAGGTCTGAAGCATTCAGGGGTGTGTTAACACAGTGACAAGAGGGAATGACATAAGCAATGGTCTTAGAGAAGCAATTGTTACTGCACTTCGATCTGGAAAGGATTATAAAATCATTTTTATAACCATTATAACCATTATTTTTGTAAGTTGCTCTGAATAAGTATGTCTGCCAAATGCCCAAATGTACATTTCCAAACAATCTTAAACATCTCAACACATTCACCCCAAATTCTGACGGTGCAGTACTCAGAGAAATAAAATTTAAAAAAATAAATAAATAAATAAAAAACAGACCCACCAGGCAACACTGAGCATGTTAAATGTTAAAGCACAATTAGAAGAAGACTGAACACCTACTGTACGGTTTGCTTCCATGTTGGAAAGAACATGGAAGCACAACTGAGGTTTGCAATATCGCATCTGAACAAAACACAAGGCTTCTGAAACAATATCCTATGCACAGATGACACCAAAGTGGAGTTGTTTGGCTTTAATTCCCAGCACCATGTTTGCTGAAAAACAAACAGCATTTTAGCAGAAACATCTCAGATTTTGGCCAAGTCAAAGTCCAGACCTCAACCCAACTGAAATGCTGTGGGAGGACCCTAACTCAGTCCTTTAAGGGTTTGCGTCCTCAAACTGAAGAATACAATTCTGTCTTTGTACACTATCAGGGAATCCTCTATCAGTGGAAGTAAGAGCTGTGTATACGCCAATGGCCAAAAAATGAACTGAAGCAATGTTGTAAAGAAGAATGGAACAAAACAATGTGAGAGACTAATAAAGTCATACAGGAAACGATTACTTTAAGTTATTGCAGGTGGATTTACAAGCCATTGAATCATGGGCGTACTTAGTATTGCCTGCATGTTTTTGCTTTTAGGCTTCATTTTGGTAAATAAATAATGGCATAATAGTCACTAAAATCACTAAATAGTGATCTAAACTGTTTTTTCCCCCAGATATAGTATCAATATCCATAGAAATAAGTGACATCTTGTAATTCTTAGTTAAGTGGCCACTTTAAAAGTGACAAATTGTGGAGAAAGACCTTGCTGTCAGAATCTTTACTCTGTTTTAGTACAAGGCCTTTGGCCTTTATTGTTATCACATAGTACATGAATACAATACAATATTTTATATTGAACTGGGAAACACAGAACATTTGACATGTAACGCCCAAATCTCCTCAGTAATAAATGCTCCTCAGTGTTACATAAATCACACAATACCCACTAATTATCCATCAACCCAGCGCTAACCATTAGCAACACTATGAGTACCAAACTGCTGTTTTTCTCAACTCATTATAGAGAAGGTGTTAGCGTTGGAATGGAAATTGGTCACCAGATGGTCATTATGTGGATTTCTTTCTTTTTTTTTTTGTAGCGGGATCAGAGGTCTTTGGCAAGATCCTGGGGTGCTTTCTGATTGGAATGGCCTGACAGATGATTTATTTGTGTCATGTCTTTAGCAAGGCACTTACTGTTATGAGGCACAAATTGGGGACAAAGCTTTCGCAATGCCAGGGCCTCAGGCACAGAAACACTGGACTCATTTTCCTAGTTTTAACAGTATAGAGCTTCAACCTGTTTGACTAGTAAATTATTCACAGTACAAATCACTCACATAAGTGTAACCGGAGCCAACACATGGGAAAATGAGAGTGGTTCATAAACTAATCTCAGACCTGTTTGTCTTTTTACAAGAGTGTCTCGAGATGACTTATTTATTCAATTGACGTTTTAGCCTGGTGAGACTTAGTCTGCTCTTTAAAACCATAAATACCCTTTATTCTGTAACTTTTAACCACAGTCAACTGAAAAAGGGCCACATGTGGCTTATGTGAACTTCAGTCAGGATCGTTTAGACGCATAATTGTTTTGCAATGAAATAAGTTTGACTTATGATGTGGTCTGGTAGAGGGCAAATTATTATTATTTTTTTTCTGTTTTTCTTTTTGGGTTAGACCCACACCATGGACAGCCTTGGCAACTGAACAGCACTGGCACAAGTGCAGGGTGTGACGCCGTGGCATTTAGCTGGACTGTTATGGTTTTGCTTAATCCACATCAGGTCACCAGCAGAAAAGTCCTGCTTTCTTGTCAGTTTCACAGAGAAGGGGCCTCGTCTTAGGTCACCGTCAAACTTTCCAGATGTGTCTGTGTGCGATCAAACAGTTCATAATTAGAACCATATAATTTGTAGACATTATTATATTAAAGATGGCAGTTGGGTTTGCCGAGCAAAAACTAACTTTGTGAGTGGCTGACCATAATTTAAGGTTCTGTTCACAGTCGTGCCAGGGTAGGGGGAGCCTCGGCAAGTAGAACATGGGCCTGCTTATGTCAGACATCGTGCTACAGGGAAGTGTAAAATATACAAGGCATATTTATACACTCAGCAAAAATGCCAGACTCAGTGGATATTCAGTGAAGCATAAAAAAATTTAATGAATTTAAAGTCATGTTTGGATGGATAAGTGTTCTAGTGCACCTGTCATTAGATCTACTGTGAGGTCAAGTAATCTTGAATATGAAATATGAAATATGATATAGTGGTATAGTATAGTATAGTATAGTATAGTATAGTACAGGAGTTATAATACAGATGGGTATATAAAGTCAAAAACACATAATAACTCATTGATTATTGTTCTACAACTAAGATTTTCTAAATGACCCACAGCATTCCATATTCTATAAATAAATATTATAAAGAGAGGACCATCATCATACTCACACTCATTACATTTCTTTAGTTTAGATTACATTAGATTTTTATCCTGTACAGGGAATAAGCACACACAGTTAAACACACTCTATGGGCAATTTGAAAACACCAATTAGTCTAATCTGTATGTGTGAGGAAACCGAAGTACCCGGAGTAAAATCCTTAACTCTAGCGATAGGAGGCCACAGTGCTGATCACTATGCCACCATGCTGCCTCCATTATCATTCTACTCTTTGGAACTGGTTTGGGTAACCAGGTCAAATTGACATATTTACATTTACTGTACATTTACATTTAGGCATTTGGCAGACGCCCTTATCCAGAGCGACTTACATTTTTACCTCTTTATACATCTGAGCAGTTGAGGGTTAAGGGCCTTGCTCAAGGGCCCAACAGGGACAACTTGGTGGTTGTGGGACATATTAAGAAAAGACGTCTGTGTGACAGGTGATGATTTTAGGAATATGTCATTGTGCCATTAGGAATATGTCAAGAAGACATAGATGGTTTATGACCGACACAAGGTCTTGCCTGGATCAACAGCTGGATGATAACTTTAAAACAGCCACAGAAAAACATATGCCATAGATTGGTTATTGTGTGCAAGTAATACTATCAATACTTACATCTGGATTGGATGGCATGTTCGAAAGGAACAAGGACATAAATTCATATATTAAGCCGAGGTGTTTTCTTCCTCTAAGAAATGTTTCAAAGATTTTGTTGTGGATGCAATAATCAAACCTTCTTAATGATAAACCAAAATCACCATTAAAAAAAAAAAAATACAAGAAACTAAAGTCATGAAGATTATCATGAGTTTTCTTTAAGCACGAACTCCAGAATTCCAGATTTCATGCACAGAGATAATATAAAAATTTTAAGCTACATGTTCATGGTGAACTGTACAAAACCTTTAAGGTTTTAGAAGGGATAGGGAAGAAGGGAGTGTATGACATCTGGCAGAGTTTTAACAGATACATCAAGACAAATGTGCGAATATGTCAGCCTAAAAGGGTGTGAAAGCTTTTAGAGACAGCTATTAATGATAAAAGGTTAAAAGAAAATATTTAGAATGCCTCAATATAGAAAAAAATACCCATTTAGTCCATTTCGACCAAAATGACTCACAATACATTTCTATTTTTGAACTCAATGGTTAATTAAACATTTAGTATTTTACATTAATTCTTTTTAAACTGTTTAAGCTACCTAGATTTTCTATCATACAGGAAACAAGCCAAAGGATTCAGAAGCATTATGACTATGCTGAGTAAGTAGTTCTTTCTTCCAAGCAATGTTTCGGCCATTTAGGCAACACTTTCATTCTTGAACATTGCTTTCGTCCCATTATCCCAGAGCCATGTATATGAGGCGTGTCACTCCTCTTCAACTTCAAATCCAGACCCTGTAACCCATCCAGGCTGCGCGCAGCTCCCTGTCCTAAAAAAGCTCAGTTTGTGCAGCTCAGTGGACCATTCTGACCCTTCATGGCCAGGTGCCGAGTGGAACATTTGTAGAGGATCTGCCTTCACACACACACACACACACACACACACACACACACACACACACATACACACACTCACACACACATTCCTAGATGGAAGATTCATGGGACACTCACTAGTCCTCTGCTATGCATCAAAATCAAGGTCAGAGGCTGAGCAAACAGCTCATGCAAAATTAAATCACTCATTCATCTTCAGTAATAATTCATTCTGCTCAGGTTTGCGGTGGCACTGGGAAAACTGGGAATAAGACAAGAAGACTGGAACACTCCAGTCCATCTCAAGGCACTACACACATTAAAAAAAAATTCTTAATTGACCCATTCCTTATGTTTTTATCTTTTATTTGCTCATAAATGAATAAAATGAAACCAGGCCACTGCTTGAAATGTTGGGATTGCACTATGCCCTTGACGCTTACCATGCAGACTGAATTTGCATCCTGTCCTTCAATACAAAAGAAAAAAAAAACAGTCAATACTTTGGATAGTCAACTGGTAATTTAACAAAATTATTAGATTTTTGAACTGACGTGCAAATTTCCTGCAATATTGTGTCTGTAAATGTTGCTGATGTATATATTTTAAACATATGGACAGTATGGAGGCGGAAGCCATTAGGGATTAGACGGACAATCACCCATATCATAAAATCAGCCATAAGTACAGTTCACATCATAAAACCTTTCATAGAGAAAAAAAACCTGGAAAAATGTTTTTGGTCTTACTGAAGCCAAAGTCTACAAATTATTTACACAGTTATTGCATTATGAGCTAACTGCTACAGCACACCCATATTGAATGTTTCATGTTAAAAGAATCCTTTCATGAAATTACATAAATATTTAATGTATTTATTTATTCATTCCAAATGACACCTTATTTCCTGAAAACAATCACTGTGTGTAAACCATGGCAGTTTGGAGTGTATTTAGCCTTTTCAGTGTGTACTAACATAAGCTAACCTGACAGGATTTCATAAATATTTATATTAATTCGTAAAGTTTTTCATTCATAATGCTAGCTATTAGCTAACACAAGCTAATCTTCAAGTGTTCATATTAAACTGCGACGTGTGATAAAAATTTTCATGAATTACAATGAAAAGCAATTAAGATTTACAGAAAATGTTAAGCGCAGTAGGTTGATGAGACTCTTATCTGCAGTAAAACACTTGAACGGTGCAAATATATTAAACAAGGCCGCATGTCCGTAAATGACGATCCCGGCCGCGGTGGCTCGGAGCCCACTGCCGTTATAGTTGTGAATATTCAGAGAGTGGAACGCCTGATTCTTGAAAATCAACAGATAACTTGTTGCCAACTTGCAGAAGTCACATCTGTCTGTGGCATTACATTACAGGAACTTGGCTGGGAGTTATTGCCACATCCCTGTTACTGTCCTGATCTCACTCCAAGCCATTTCCACATGTTTGGGCCATTAAAGGAGTTCTTGGGAGGACAGCGTTTTATACATGAAGCAGGCCGACAGATCATGGCTCCAGTGTATTGAGAAAACTTTCTACCTTGATGTGTCTAAGCTTTAGTGAATTTAAGTGCATTAGTATAGCAACGGAATATAAAGAGAAGTAAAGGTTGCTTTTACTCTCATAACTGAGAGTTCTGTTATTCTGCAAGTTAAGTACTTGCTAAGTTATCATATGTACAGTAGCATTAATTTTCCTACATAAAGTTGAATATAATCTATAATACAAAATTATATTACAGATATAAGTAAAGAGAGATTTCTCTGTAAAAAAAAATGCCATCTAATATAGAATATAGAATTATCTCAGAAGATTCGCAGTTATATATAACTACTGTGTATGTATATTCCATATTAGATGGAGAGCATTTTTTTCAAATGAAATTTGAATGCTAATTTCTCATATACAGATGACAGGTGTCTAAAAACAGGGTCATCTAAAAAAAAAACAAGCAGTATTATAATAATAATAATAACAATAATACTTCTTATTATTGTATATTAAATAACTTGTTTTGTTATTATTTTTATGCCATCTTCAATTAGCGGAATTATGTATTCTACAAAATCAAACCATTTATATTATAATTATTATGAACAACAAAAAGCCTATTTTTGTCCATAAATATTGTCAAAAAATATATTTTTATGCCCAAATACATCTTTGTTTTATATCCCCCCACATACTCTACATTTACTGAACAATTGTCACTAGGACCAACAACACAAAAATCATAGCTAACTCTATACCATACAAAGAATAAAAGAGTTTAAAATTAGAAAGTAATAATAAACATACAGTATGATGAGAATATTAGAATGATGCACATTGTATTGTACGGACTAAATCCAAATACAGTACATAAAGTCTCATGAAGATAAAATGTTGGTGGTATTACTGTGCCACCTAGTGGTTCAGTAATTTGTGTGCATTCATGACATGAAATCAGTCAGCAGAGAATCATCCTAAATTTTGCAATGTTTGGAAGAGAGGAATCCTGAAAACTTTCTACACTGAAAAGCGATACAGCTCTTAAAAGAAGAATCAAAAACAATGTCAAAGATGCCAGTTTATTATGTACAGTACTTTGTAATTTTCCACCATGTTAAAATATATTTTAACAAGGGTATTAAATAAAAGCATATAGTAAAAAGCATTGAATCCAAAAGATTAATATGGTTATGCTTATACAGTATATTACAGAGAGGTATGGTGTTGCATATGAGGAGTGCATGGACGTTTCAGTATACATTTCCGAATTAATTTTTCTATTCAAATATTCCACTTTGATCTGGACTACAGTAAGAGCTGTCCGAGATTACACAAGAATAATTGTTAGTGTATCTAACGGCAAGTAGCTACAGTCACACACTGAGGTAGACATGGCATGACGTTATACTGTACATCATCTTTCAAGGCAGCCTTATCATTTGTAAACAGTGCTGCCAGACTTGTATATTTCTAGTATGGAACAAATGAAGCATTGATGATACAATACACACACTGATATTAAACTTTTCAGAATTGTGGAGTACAGAAAACATGTTTGGACATGCTGTCACTTTAATGTGGTAGGTTTCATGAAAATGTCATAGTATAAGGTTTTGATGTAGATGATAAACTTAAAGCTGTGCCATAATGCAGGGGTGCTCAAACATTTTGGAGTCAAGAGCCCCTTTTAAGAGTAAAATAAATTCCAGATCCTCCTGCATTCCTTAGGACAGATTTATTTAACCCATTAGGCTCAATATTTAAATATGTACTGGAATATTTTGCCTGTTTATTAGAGTCATAGAACTTTTAGATTTGTGACCTTTATATACATGTTTTATATACAACTTCTTCAAGAGTGGTAGATATACAGTAATGATGGAAATTTTATTTAGTATATTTGGTTTTGATTCCGTCATTTGGTCATTCATTCTCACTTGACTAACTGTTTTATATTTCATAATTTACCCAAATCATTACAAAAATGTGTTTCCCATATATTAGCGATTTACAATAAGAAAGTATTTTGCATTTCTTTGTACACAGCTTCAGCAGATTTTTCTTTTCCTAACAAGGCATCTGTTCATTCAACTATGGTTTAATTCCAATTTTTGGATAGGTAGCGTAGTTTACTACGATTTTCTGTACCATATTTAATCACACTTATATGAAATATCCTGCTTAGTTTTTATACTGTGATTGTTAGCATGTCCATGCTGGAGGCGATCGGGTCAGTCAAGCCAAAGCGTACGGAGGCCAGTGACTGGAACAGCTCGGCCTCGGTTTCTGTCTTCGGCTTTGCCAGCTCACACCAGCACTCCTCCACTGGAGTGAGTTTACCAACAGGGACCTTTAATGTCATGATTAAACATGAATATTAGTACTTTCATAACTACCAGCCTGTTTATAATCCTGCCATACAATCAGTAGTCTTTTTAGTAGCAGAAGGCTAGGCTCAGCATAAGCATAGCTCAGTTGGTTATGGAAAAGTAACTAAGTGCAGGATCATGGGTACAGTAATATGCTAAGACAAGCTATGACACTGTTTAATTGAATTAGGGCTGTATCAGTTATCTCATTTCATTTCACAATTCACAGATAAAAAGAAAGAACAATTTTATTCATACCTCTGGCGATATGTTTAGCAGCCACATCAGCTCTTCATTAGTGAACTCCATCTCAGAACTGAAAACTGTTAAACAGGTTTGTGATTAGTGGATTAGAACAGATATAGAACCTGTATAGGATCGCCCTATTATTAATTATATTAGTATTATATATATTATTTACAATTTGTTCTTACAATGTTATAATTTTATGTGTGTGTGTGTGTGTTGCATTGTGCAAAGTACACACCTGGATTTTTCCTTTCATTACTACTTTCTGGCATCACGGCACACATGCTGATAGTGGCTGCCAAAGAGAAGAGGAACAAATGGGGGAAATGTATATATATATACTAGAGAGCGAAAATTCCTGAAGAAATTTTAAGTGTGCCTATGCGACTGCCGGGTCAGTGCTAATGTGTGCGGCATCGCGGCTCCATCAGAACCCTGACGAGGATGAAGTGGTTATGGAGAGTGAGCGTGTGAATGAAATTGAGTTCATACTGTACATTGAGTATGTAAACGTTTCTAACGCTGGTGACAAACTCGTTCACTCACAGCTGTTTGGAGGAAGGTTCACCACAAGGGGGAGCTCTAATCACTAAACACTTGCTTTCTGTTTGCGTAGCAACCGACCTGCTACACGGGCTACACACACACACACACAAAATAAAAAATAAATAAAATAAAATAAAATATATCACTAATAAACTGGTGCTATGAAGGACATAATTTTGGCAAGAAACGTGAAACTAAAATATTGGGTTTTACTGTACAATTTAGCAAGAAAATTTTTATTTATTTATTTACATGTGTCCATTAATTAATTAACATTTTACGACGTATTTACTTAATAGGTTTTCTAACAGCCTAATTAAAACCTAATCAAACCAAGTCAGTTGTTTAAATGTGTTGTTTATCTTGGTATTCTTCCGTGTGTGGAAGTTTCCAGAATTTTCTCTTAGTAACCACGAGAATTCTTTTATTTCTTTCCCCCCCAAAAAAATAATAATATATTTTTAATGCAGTATCAATGACTCACCTTTAATCCAAACGTCCTTAATCCAGCACTATTCGTGCAGCGCTGCTCATGTAAACACCCAAACTGCAGATATTTATTTCCTCTTTTCGATTCGGATTAGAAAAATATTATAGCTGCAATTATTTATCCGATTTCAGCGGCACGTATCGAGTTTCCTGACATTTTCCCCCTCATGCTCCTCTCTGTTCGGCTCTATCTCTCTCTCCTGCAGCCTGTATGTGTTTGTTAGTCTTTTGGCTTGACTGGGGTTTCCCAGAAATCAGCCGGTGAGCCAAACGAAAGAAAAGTGAAACTATCCCTGGTGTGTTTTTGCTGCTTGTGCTATGCTACGGCAGCCTTTTACACCAGGCGTTCAGGTCAAACCGAGACTTTCGATTGTGCAGAATTAACAGAACAAACTTCTTTATACCAGTCACATATCCCAGGGTTCACTTGTGCTTTGATACCATCAAGGTTTCTTGAGCTTCCCAGTAGACCATGATCAGGCTTCCTGCATCACAGCTGAAACACTGGCCTCTCAGGAACTCCTTGTGGAAATGGCTTGGAGCGAGGTCAGGACTGTAAAGGTTATGTAACAATAACTCCCAGCTGAGTTCCTGTAATGTGCAAGTAGTGTTCATGAATGATCGTGTTCCTACAGGTGCATTGTTCATCTATTATAAGGGATCATGCATTCCACTCGCTGCATGTTAACGGGAAACGACTTCACATACACTACACAGCCAAAACATGGGATTGGTGCTAATTCAAGTGAAAGCTCATTCAGATGAAAAAGTTTTTTTTTTTTCAGACAGGATCATATAACACCATTTTTTAAAATATAATACCTAATTCTTATCTCCCAATCCATGCTTAATTTTTTTATAGATATGCATACACTTGTTTTTATCAGAAAAAATACATTTGCGGAAAAATTTTTGTTTGCCTTTTTACTTAGTGTCTGTAATTGTTTTTTATACAAATCTTTCAATTCCAAATTAGATTTGACATGATTCATTCAAAATTCTAAATTAATATATTGCAACATGAATGTGACATGGTTACAGACACTACGGCCGTTTTTGCTTTTTAAGCGGTTATCAAAAAACAATTTAGGCAACCATTTTTATAGGTCACATGCTTCTAGAAGCTTACATCAAAGAAATATGAATTATTTGCATTTTACAATTACTATTGTTTGAAGCTGGACAGTAGAACACTAACACTTTTGGGGCACATATAAAATCATCTCTCCAAAATGTCTGAACTTAGCAACATTTTTATGGAAGCAAGATTTGTCACTTCCTTGTTGTATGGACTTCAGAATTAGCTTATTTTGCGCACACATTTTCTGTATTATATGCATAACATAAAAAAAAAAAATATCAGCACCAATATTGTGTTTTTACCATATATGGACAAAAGTATATGGGAAAGTAATTAACAGACCAAACCTGTTAATTATTGAATTAAATTATTGACGCAAATTCCCACAGAAACACTCAAGTCTTACAGACAGCCTTCCGAGAAGAACGAAAGCTTGGGATACAATGACTTTGCAAGTTTGGCCAAATACTTTTGTCATTTCATCATTCACATAGTGACTCTTTTAAAACATTTGCACCGTTCAAATGTTTTACTGTGGCTAAGTGTCTCATCACCGTACTGTGATTAAAGGACATTTGCAGAAGATATCGGCTTTATACTTTCATTCACGAGAAATTTCATCAGTCCCGATTTGACTTGAATTCTCCATATAGTTCAATATACACACTGCACATGAAACAGCACAAATGGAAAACTGAATTAGCAAACACATACAGTATAAGATTGATTTAATTTTCCAGACATGCCCTGATTTATAAGACAGACATCTTACAGCTTATAAAAAGAGAGGAAAGTATGCCTCCACGAAAAAAGGCTAATTTGATTAACTGAAATCCACCCCCTCAACAGTTTTGAGAAATTTGACACAAATCCAGACTGATTACACATACAGCTGTCTACAAAGAACAAAAAAAAAAAAACCTGTCACCTTTGATTCTTCCAGGAAAAAAATTATGGAAATGAAAGTGAAAGTGTAGCCATTAATCTGTAGCCATGTTCATTTGAACTAAATTTACTATATACTGCTGTTAAGATTTTATAGACACATTATTGCTTTTTATTACTACTGTATGAAATCCATGAATGTCAGTGAGCTCATGAGAAGTGCCAGCAGTCAGGACTATTAATGGTTTCAGGGTGTGACACAACCCATTCTTATAAACATCTGGTCCTGACGACAGAGCTTGGAGCAATACAGCAAAAATGTAGTCTGTGTTTACTTTAATAAAGAGCATTCTGCCTAGTGGCGGAGCATTTATTATTTGCCTGTCCCTGAGATGCAAAACATCTTGTCAGATCGGCATTGTGTGGATTTTCAGAAGAAGATTAAAATTCCTCTTCAGCATTGCGGGTCCTCGATGCCTTCAGTTGTTTCAAGCGCTCCATGCAGTCGGTCAGACTTCTCTCCCCGTGGACCTTGTTATCTCTCGTCCGCACGTTCACCGTGTCGCTGCTCTTTTCCTTCTCTCCCACCACTGCACAGGAAATCAGTAAGAAAATGTTAACGCTATAACTAAAAGGGAACTATATTGTGCAAATAGTATTATAGAGTCAACTGTGTAATAAATAGCGTTTCATATCTGCTTCCAGTTAGTATTTCGGTATTAAGATAAGATTAGCAGGTCTATGATGCTGGGATTCTATGACGCAAAGGTGACAATATATCAATACGACACCAGTTATTACAACTGGGAGGATTATAATAGCAGCTCAGAGGAAGCGGAAAAGCCTAAATGCTGTCATTTTATTAAAGAATATGAATTTCAGGATGATTTTGAAAAAAAAGTTTTTTTTAATTTGGGATCAATGATCAGTGCACGCTATACATTGAATATCTTCTTGCTCTTAAAAAAAAAAAAAATTCTGAACAACTATATATGTTTTTTTCATATTTAAAACAACAGTGTGCAGGATTTATGGAAACCAGGGACAAAAGTATGAAATTCCTGAGCTCCTGTGAGTCACCCTGACAATGCTGGCAAGAAATCTGTCATACTACCTACAGTATGAGAGAGTGCAAACAACACAAAGCAAATACAATACTGTAACGAGCAAAATGTATGGGAGATACATTTTGAACTTTTTAGAACATTTATTTGTTTAATAACTTAGCAGGATGCCTGATTTAACCTCAGTGTGGAATTTGCATCATTTTCCATTTGTCAGACCGAAGTATTCATAACAGTTATGGGCTCATTGTCTACTTCTCCGCGTTTTTTCTCCTACTGTACAATGTCACTCACATCAAGCAGACGTGAATCATCTGGTGTCTAACATACATTGTCTGCTCTGTGATTTGACTTGGGTGGTAACACAATCCAGCTTGTCTCCAAATTGTTTAAAAGGTTGGAAAACAAAATACAGAAATAGAATAATAATATATATGGTGAACACAAGAAACTAAATACATAAATCAGAAGAAATTACTTCAGACTTGTTCTCTATGCTGTATTTTAAATAGAGCCATGCAATTAATTCGATTAGGTGATTGGGTCAATTTTGCTGCAGAATCAATGCACTTTTTTTTGGCAAACGTGCAAATGTTTAATAATCTAAAACTGAAATTTCTTAAAATAGAGCACAGCTTTTGCGGAAAATACAAACCACTTTAATCTTATGCAAACACAGTGGAACCTTGGATTGCGAGTAACTTGGTCAGCAAGCACTCTGCAAGACGAGCAAAATTTTTAAACACATTTTAACTAAATAAGCAAGTGAAGTCTTAAAATGCGAGTAGTAAACATGTGCTTTGTCTGCTGAGCGTCACATGATCACAACAGAGCCAATGGTAAAAGTAGAGATTACTCACTCACTCATCTTCTATACCGTTTTATCCTGTATTCAGGGTCACAGGGACCTGGAGCCTATCCCAGGAGGCTTAGAGCACGAGCATAACAGGGCGCACACACTCGCACAAACTACGAGCAATTTGGGAAAGCCAATTAGCCTAACCTGCATATCTTTGGACTGTGGGAGGAAACCAAGCACGGGGAGAACATGCAAACTCCATGCACACAGAGACGGGAATCGAGCCTGGCCGGGAATCAAATCCGGACCCTGGAGGTGCAAGGCGACAGTGCTAACCACCACACCACCGTGCTGCCCCAAAAGTAGAGATTACCAAATGTAAAATATTACTAAAGAAGTACAGTCGTGGCCAAAAGTTTTGAGAATTACATAAATATTGGAAATTGGAAAAGTTGCTGCTTAAGTTTTTATAACAGCAATTTGCATATACTCCAGAATGTTATGAAGAGTGATCAGATGAATTGCATAGTCCTTCTTTGCCATGAAAA
>JAQMYJ010000014.1:13784550-13802184 GCA_030014305.1 Clarias laeviceps | reverse complement strand
CGCAGCCAAGTCAAGTCCTCAGAGAAACAGCTGTCAACACCAGTCGAGGCCAGAACCGTCTTTATGGTAGAGTGAAATCATCCCCAGACACCAGACGCATCCCAAGAGACACACGGGGCATCCATGCATCCATAATACACCCTGTAGTCATCTCTTCCCCAGTACACGATGCACACACCCCTGGCCATCCTCATGATGTAAAAGAAAACATGATGGTCCAGGTTCTGATGCCCACGTGACCATTTGTAGGTGCTTTTGACAGAGGACACAGGTCAGCATGGGCACCCTGACCTGCCTGTGACCCGTAAGCGACCACATCCTTGGACCACTTTTGGTAGATTCGGATCACCAGGAACATCCCACAAGAGCTGCAGTTTTGGAATTACTCGGACCCAAATGCTTGTGCTGGCCTATTTTTTTTTCTGCAACTAGCATCAAATTTAGGGAAAAATTGCTGCCTAATATATTCCACCCACTTCCAGAAGCCATCGTAACAAGGTAATCAAGGTTGTCCACTTCAGCGGTCAGTGTTCATAATGTTTTGGCTGATCAGTGTCTATACCAGTATTTTCTGAGAAGAGGACTTCTATTACTATAACAGTATTTTCTCAACATATCTCTTCCTTTAAAATATATAAATATACATTCATTGACAATAGTCAAAATACTGCCCAGACATATTCACTCCCTTTGGCGACTTTTTTAATCAAATCAGATTTTCTAAAAGGAGAATTATTTGCTTTTGTTCAGACTGCTGCTTTAACTGAAAAAGCAGAAGGCGTCTTTAGTATTGCTGTCAAAAGTATTAAAAAACTAAATAAGTAGTTGGCACATCTGTCATCAAATCCAGTGATGGCAAAGATGTACAGTACACTACAATTCATGTGATCTCTTCAGTAATGCTGATCCTACACATCTCCATGACAATCCTTTGCACTACATAATCAATATTGGACTTTTCAGTTACTTCACAACCTGTGCCTCAGATCATTACATTACTAAATTGATAATTATATAGACATCTATACAAAATGCCATTAATTCTGCTGGTTTCTTTTACATTAAATGTTACTTTTTTATCTTTCCACATCTGAAATCTAACATTAAATTCAAGACAGTGTTGCACCACGTTTTAATCTGTTTCACCTAAATCCAGTATCACATCCTATCAATAAAGCTCTAGATCATATCATTTTGTAATACACCGGAAAACGGAAAGGTATTAAGATGCATACTGTCTTCAATCTGTAATACAAATTGTATTTAGACCTGATAGCATAATACCAACTAAATGGTGGATTGAATAACACCAATATCTACAGAAGAAAATGAATGAAAAGTAAAATATAATAATATTAGACTGGACTAGACATAAAATGAAAAAACATTTTATGGACATCCATACCCGTCCCAGTTTACGGTGGTCTCGGTTCTTGGCTTCTTCTTGAAATTTTTCCCACTCCTTCAGCATCTTAGGGTCGGGGAAGGAGATGCCGTAAATGCGCTGCAAGGTCTCCATGTCTGCTTTGCCTTCCCAGTATGTGGAGGAATTCTGAACATTAGGACAAAGGACGCAATTTTATGTATGCAATAACAGGCCATTTAAAAAAAAAGGTAAAAAAATAAAATTAAATAAAAAAATTTAAAAAATGCAGTGTACTATGCGAAATATAATTTTGTAATTAATAATACCTTATGGATCTTCAAGGCTTTGATCTTCCCAGTGTGTCTAACATGTGGTCCTCTACATAGATCAATCAATGGCCCACACCTTCAGAGGAATAGATAAGAGCATATAATAAGAGCATATCTACCATAATAATCTCTTCTCTCTCTCTGTCCATATGTTTTCTGTGATAAGCTGTGTATAAATTAAACTGAACATTTAGGACTGGAGACAAAAATCTTACATCTTTTGTTTTTTTAACTAAACACACTGAAGTCCATCTTTGTAAAACAAAATTATAAAAAATATTTTTTAAAAATAGGATAAAAGACCTCAACACTCATTTAAAAAAATGCTGTGAGAGACAACAGAAGCCATTTGAATTTATTTTGAATAATATTTATAGAAAATCGAAAAGTTATTACACCATCTTCCTCCAATACAAGTAACCTGATAAAACATCTTCAAAGCAGGTCAAAGCTGCTGTGAGCATTAAGGAGGAAAGTGAACACCAAACACTGATACACACTCTTTCTTCCTCTCATGTCTACCAGGGTCTACTTCTGAGTCAGGCTGCAATTAAACGGCACCTTATTTTCATTGTTAATGAGCGCACTTGCAAAATCTTAAACATTACTTGGTGTGAGGGGTACATGGTTACGAGAACAATAACCAAATACTGTTCCGATGCTCGTGATTAGGGCTGCACACATTTTCGTGCACTAATACATTGACAATAAATTCATTAAATATCAATAGTAACAAAAATTTTTTTTCTAGCAGCAAAATCCCAACGAATTAGTTGCAAGACAAATTGATGAACCCAAAACAGCTTAAATATACAATATTATCTTTATTATTATGAATATTATTAGTTTTTTTTTTTATCGGCATGAGAGGGTTTTCAGCACTGTCTAATTTTTTTTTTTTTTTTACAGTTTTATTATTCTTATTATTTTTAATTATAATCGTAATTATTATTAATATGGTGTAACAGTCCATAGTTGATCCATACGTATTCTTCCCCATGGTTCAGGACAAGTGACACAGAATTAATAGCAAAGTCTAATCTTATCTTCATTTAAAATACAGTTTTACTGCCACAGTATGCAGTTTTATATACAACAGTAAGCAAAAGCTTATTACATCATCACAAATTACATTTTCGCTTACACTGTGCTTAAGGGTTACTAAATCTGACTGTAAAACAAAAATGACTAGACAGTGCTGAAAACCCTCCCTCAGCAATTAACTAACTAATTCATTAATTAATAATCATAATAATAAAACTCATACTGTAGCTCGGTTTACACACATATAGTTCTTTTATTTCACAAAATGCATACAATATTTATGGAAGTTGTTTTTTTCTTTTGAGTTTCGTTATCCTTTACCATGCTAACCTATTAAAAATACTCGTCTCTCTGTCCCCGTCAAATATTGTGCACGAGCTGCAAGAGCACCCTCTTGTGGTGTACAAGTTAAAACAAAAGTGAGTCAAGGAGCATTACTATGCAAAACAACATTTTTTTTTTTTAAACGATTAAACTCTTCCCTGCAATTAACTGATTAATGATTAATCATTAACATCCTATACTCATTATTCATGATTTTTCCTAATTAAACTGATGAATAGAACAGTTAGTCCTACCTGTAGACTGTAGTTGTTGGAGTGTTAACCTTCTCATTCAGGATCCTGCACTTAAATTTGTTGTACTGCGGAAGATACAGAGGCATGAACTTGAGCTACATGAGGATTTAAGAAGAATTTGTCTTCTTTCATGAGCCTCCCACCTCCCACTGCCGAGCTGAGTCAAAGGTAAAATCTCGTACCTTGAACATTTCCAGAAGAGTCTCCTTTTTTACTTCTAACCGCTCAAAAGGCTGCTTCTCCTTGATAATCTTTTTACACAGGTTCTCAAGACAGGGGAAGTCATTACTTGATACGCCTCTGAAAGCATGCATGTCAGAGTGGGAGAAAAAAATAGTTGAGCATTCATGAATAAACATGAGCGAAGAAAGAATATATATAAATAAATATAAATAACTTCCAAAGTGGTGAAAAAGAAATTCCAAACATCTCCTGGATGCCATATTCGGAGGAACTTTCTCTATTACCAGTCACCTTATTCGGCTTCGCAGTTTCGCTGCTTGACACGTCTACACTATAAACAAGGTGCAACTTGACAGTCAAATCATCCCCTAGAATATCATTAGCATAAATTGGCTTTTCAGCAAGAAAATAACGGTGCTTATTATTTCCTCCCGTCGCACTAATTTGAAGGCGCAGCTGAAGAGCCCAGTCGAAGAAAAGGTCAAATAAAATTGTTTATAACGCATCTTTCCTGAGCTCGCTTTGAACACACTGGCCGTGATCTGTCTTTGAAATTAACATTTCTTTAGCGTATACTAAATATTCCGCCATCACCGGAAGAATTCATTAAACTAATAAAAGCCTGACCTTGTGCTGAGAATAGAAAGAAAATTCAAATCCTGTTCATTCTGTAACTTTTTCCCCCCAGATCTCAATGGTTATTAAACTGTCTGATAAACAACTGAATAAATTCACGGGAAATTTAAAGATTTATACCTGAGAGGCAAACTTTTAGCTGTAGCCCCATTTGGCACCAAATTTAATCAATAGTTATTATTTATATTTTTCTTACTCCGCTTGGCAGTTATGGATCTGCCTTTTAATACACTAGAAAAAAATCTCATTAATCTTATTCTCTTTACACAAACATGACAAAACTAAGAATTAACCTTAACAAGAAATAGCAGTTCTTCTATTGTTTTAAAAAAAACAATAAAATAATAATAATAATCTACTGATCCATTGTACTGTGCCGTTTATAAAATAAAATTTCTACACTCACTCATTATCCAGGTACATGTCATAGTAGAAGCCGTTCTCAATAGGAGGTCCGTAGCACAGGCAGCCTTCGTACACTTTCTCCATGGCCTCGCCCATAATGTGAGCGCTGGAGTGCCAATAGACCTTAAAACAGAACCATTTCATTTAGATTTAGCCTAAGAAAATGCACCACGTGACCCAAAGTATGTGGACAGCATCGTGAAAATCTCAATACAATGTTTGCTTTTACAATTCTTTGGGAATCTCTTGATGTTGTAGTCTACAAAAGACTTTCTAGATATTTGTGAGCTTTCAACGTTGTGGGAACAGTTTGGAAAAGGCCAGCATATGGCTATGAACGATGAGTGTCCACATACTTTTGGTCATTTACTGTAGCTAAATATGGATCATGTAGTAAGACTGCAACGCTAACAAAATGCTCAAGTACCAAACACCCATGCTGCAGTGATCACAGGATAAAATCAGTCATGGAAAAGGTCAGGTACTGTTGATGCAGCAAAATATTCCACACAACTTCTAGGGATGAGGAATCATTTTCAATTATATATCAAAATTCCATATATTATGATACGAAAAAGTAACTATATGTATTGCTTGGTCGTCTTTATACCAGCAACTTTTATTTCCAATTAAGATAACAGTATAAAAGGCTTGTGGATCTGAAACATTACATTCTGTGGAACTCCTTAATTGTGTAAAATATTAGTACTGAAAGCACAAACACAAAGCTAGCATATGGCATTATATACGTGACTCATTCCTGAGGGAAAAAAAGTCTTTACTTGCACAATCTGTATTTTTGCTTGTTCACTCTCTCTATCGGTCTCTTAGCATAGAAGTCCTGTGTCCAGAGACTGGAGGAAGTTAATAATACTTTTCATTAAATACATGATGTCGTGTTTTTGAGAAACATTATTGGCGCACATGGTTGGCCTTTATTAGCGATATTAGATATGCACTGATCAATCAGTCCTTTATCAGAAACTTGTTCGGCCATGACCGGTCTATAACCGATTCTGTGCCAATCACCAATTTTGTGATGGAACAGAAATGCATTCACTCTTTCATTCAGAGATCATAAGATTGAATCCCACTATAGCCATCTATAGCCGTGAGCTCTCAGAGGAAGGGGTGGCACTCGTGTCGGTTGTAGCAGCACTCGCCAATCCTCTGCATCTGTGCGTCATTCGCACCCCTAATGGCACGTGTGCAACAGTTTAAGAAGCTCACACATCATGAAAAAGTATGTGATAGCCTCCTCTGAAACTGCTGAATTTTTATTTTCTGTTGGATTTTATTTTTATTTAAAAAAATAAAATAAAAAAATAAATAAAAACTTTTGACCAGTAGCCTGAAGAAAGTCTTGTAACCCTGTGCATTTAAAAAAATTAATAAATTAAAAAAAATTAATCACTGTTTTATTATAGACATACAATTGTTTATGCTGTCAATTATATAGATCTCAGAAAAAAATTTACATTGCAAACAGACCAAAATTGGAATCGGGCCAAGAACGTTGCAATCGGTGCATCTCGAGTATATTTATTCAATCGAACCAGTGCCAGGAAAGGAATAAAGGAAATGAAGCAAAGGTACAATATTCTGTAGGCATATATTATTGGCACTGAACTTTGTATTGAAATTGTAATGTATTAAGAACAAAACAAAGCATATGGAAAAATTGAGGGGGTGGGGCCTCATCCTTAACAAAAGCACATGCAGAACACTACAGCAGATCCAACATATATTAAGAAATTTGTCTACAACCAAGATTCAGGGCCAATAAAGCACAAGCAGAAGGACAAATGATTAGACTATTGCTGCTTTCCCCCAGATTCAATATACAAGACTATCAAACATTATCTGCTATCTGGCAGTAGAATTTAGTTTAATTGACTTTTAGAAAAGACAAATACATAATTGTTTAACTTAATATTTTTTGACATAATATCCTTGCTTTTTAATACACTTGATTAATCTGTCAACAAACTTTCATATTCCTCATTAAAAAATGTTTAGGCAGTCTTAATTGCTTCATCAGAAGTGAATCTTCGTCCTCATCGAGATGCTTTCAGGGGACCAAGACTTTCAATCACAACTATAGGTAGGATGCAGTAACACCTTTTTCGGTCAATGAAAAAAAGAAAAGGACAGAAATGTGTAGACATGATCACAACATCCTCGTATAACAATCTTCTGCGTTTAGTCCAAGGTTTAGGCTTCAGCTCTTCAAGAAGCATCTCACTGTAACAAGCACTGTTGATTGTTGAACCGTTTTCCTGATAATGTTTCAATACTGGCCACTGAGAATCCCAGAAAACTGTAAGCATGAATTTGACCTGATGGTTGACCTGTTCTTCAACTGTTTTTTGGTCGGCGATTGAGGATGTTTCCATTCCATACTCTGCTGTTTACTCTCAGGCTCATAGCTAGGAATCCATGTCTTGTCTCCAGCAATGATTCACTTTAAAACACTTTCACCTGCCTTAAAAGAAAAATTCACACCTGCACAGCAGTGCCCAGAAAACGCTGACGAGACAATCCGGCCAACAGAAGTTTTAATATAAACGAGTGCAGATAATTTTTTACTCACCCTTAAAAATCTGTCAAACAGATAATCCAAATATTACTAATCATTTTGTAACGATATTTGCTTTTATAAGTGTTATATATTTGCACTTTTGGGAACACCACATCGGTATTCTAGCGCTGTAACGCTGACTTGCTACACTCATTAGGGATGTCATTTTATAAGCGTAACATGAATGCAATTTAGGTGGAGATTGAGGTTTTACACTTATTTTTACCACTTTTCCTGTGGAATGATAAATTAGACAATTAATATGAGAAAAATGCATTGAGGCTATGTAGGTTCCAGACATAGTAGACATCAAGTTCCACTTTCGGTTATACACACATCAGTAACTCGGTCAATTTGTCTGCTGCTCCATTGAGCAACTGTTACCTGTAGAACAAAACCAGCTCCTGACTCATCGTTAATCAAATTTTCAAGAAATGGTATTATGGGCTTACTGCTTGTGCTTCCTCATCGTCAAACTTGAGAAGCTGCAAACTGCAGTCTCCCTCCAGTGGTCTGTCAAGGTCCCATACGTCATTGTTCACTTTGGCAATCACAGTGTTATCAGCAAGGCCTTGGCTGGTTGACAATTACAAACAACACGAGAAAAAAATATATCATAAATAAAAGGTAAAAGGAAATTTTAAAAATACTTGGTGCTTTAGGTGATGATTTTCATGTATACAGTTTTGCCCTTCTGTATCTATGCATATGCTCTATGTCCACATGACATCAAAATTAAAAAGAAGCGCCATGTATGCCATCTGTATCATGCTGAGCATTGTGGGATCACACTCACAGAAAACAAGAGCAGTATGGCATGCAAGCTCGGATTTTGAATGTACCTGGTGTCTGGTGTAAGTGGTGTTGAATACTGTGCTTCCGTTCAGTTAAGCTTTTGCTCTGCATTCATTTCAGTTCGTTAGTTCTGTGTATTGTATCGCGCAGCAAACAAACATGCCTCTGATATACTCCGCCCTACCTCCCCACCCCCTGCGCCAAAAAAAAAAAAAAAAAAAAAACTCCTACCGATTGACCAAATATCCACTGATTAACACTGAATGTTATGTCTATACTATGGATATTCACATTTTATAATTAGTAAAAAAAAAATATATTTAAATGACAAAAAAAAAAAATAATAATAATAATAATTAATTAACAAGGCACATTCACCTTGTAGTTAACTGTAATACTACATGCACCAATGTACACTAAAATGTTGCTCGCATTTCCAGTTCTGCTCTCTAAATGCTTTTTATTCGCATGCCTGTGGGGGCGGTCGGATAGAATGCCTTTTGGACCAAAATAGAACAAAAGTAACATGACCACTAATTAATGATTAGCACTTCAGCAAACTAGCTGCTTTTTAGATTTGGAAAGTGAATACAGGTGGCCTTGAGGTTTTCTTTTCTTTTTTTAATCAGCAAGCTTGCTAAGGTAGAGAATTTCAAAAGACAAGAAAAGACAAGAGAACTTAAGAAAAGAAAGAAAAAAAAAAAAAAAAAAAAGTCATCACTGCCAGACGCTAATTCCTTTGTCGCCAGAAGCGATTAAGCAATGATAGGTCCTTCTTAATTTTCCTTAATTGGCTTTTTCACTCATCAAATATTATTTATGTTCAGCCTGAGCTGCTCCTGCAGCAAGAGAAATCAATCAGTCATTTTATTTAGAGTCTTTCCTAGAGTTTGCACGACTTTTGTTCGCTTGTTTTGATGGACACTCACCATCTCAATTTATTAGAAAATACAGTGAATACAAGTGGCGCTATGAATAAGCAAAAGCAAAATTTAGACTTGAATTATATTCAGCTATGAGAAGAAGTAAACTTATTTGTGGGATGGCTTGTGTTGTCTAACCTGATGCCAGTGGCCACCTGGTACGGTGTGGTCTTCCAGGACTCGCCATCTACCACTTTACCATCGGGCAGGGTGATCTTGATGGGCTTGCTCTCCTTCTCAGCTCTCTCGACCAACAGAGCATCGTGTTCAGCCTTTAGCTTCTTGTACAGGACAAGGCGATCTTCTATGTATTGAGGTTGAGGATTCAGCTGTACGAAGAAACAAAAAATAATCCTAAATCCATAACAAGGTAAAAAAAAAAATTTTCACATTAGGCACAACTGATTTGTACCATGCCCAGGAACAATTGCACCCCCCCTCCCCAGCTGGTCAGTGTTCACATTGTTTTGTTCACTGTACGGGTACACTTGCATTTCTTACACTCTCCGATACAGCAGGGGGCAGTATACAGGTTTGTGAACCATCATTAAACATAAGACGAGGAGAACAAGGATGTTAACGTTGACGCTATGCCTATAGTTAATGATATTTTGGAAAAAATGAGAACCAGTCTTCATACTGTATCAGCTATGGTTGTATATATCAGAGGATGAGATTGGCGCCTTCTACCTGCACACAGAGGAGAGAGACGGCATCGATGACGTCACGTATAAATTTTTTTTAAAAAAAAGATCTACATCCGTGATTATGTACGACTGGCTTGTATATCTGATTTGATCCGTGTCTGTGCCCAAGACCACCTTTTCCAGTAGACTCGGACACGGTTCCCGAGCGCGGAACAATTCTGTTCTCATGGATCAAAATTATCCAGACTTTGCGGTCACGTGTTCTTGAAAACAATCCCGCCCTAATGTGAAAACGCCCTTAAACAGTGAGGCTGGCAGAACCTGTTTTTGTGAATATGATCTGATCCAATTTATTATGCAAATTAAATGAAATTGCCAATGCACATGCAAATTTATTTTGCAAATCATGTTTGTGCAAACAGAAAGCCAAATACAGATGAGTCTACAAATATTAACAAAGTGACCGAATTTGAAACCACAATATACAGGCCACAGTAAATATAAAACAATAGCATGAACTAGAGAGGCACATTTCCTGAAGAAAATGTGAGTGGTGCTTGCCGTGGCATCATAGACATAGCTATGATGTCATAGCTGACGTTGGTCTCAATGTTAAGTCTATGGGACTTTTTGGGGCCACCCCTTAGAAAAGTCATAGCACCCCATTCCTGACTAAGCTGCACGATTTGACACCTCATTCATGGGTCTACGACAACTGGTCCGCGCGGGACTAGTTACACACTGAACTTTTGCACGGAAGAAGAAAAAAATATAATAAACCTGTGAGATAACAATAGTAGTGCTTCGCTTCGCAAGCACCACTAATAACTAGAGAGGTACATTTCCTGAAGAAAATGTGAGTGGTGCTTGCCATGTCAGATATAGGTAATGTCACAGCTGATGTTGGTCTCAATGTTAAGTCTATGGGACTTTTAGGGGCGGCTAATTGTCCCCCCTTAGAAAAGTCATAGCGGCCCATTCCCCAATAAGGCGCACGATTTGACACCTCATTCATGGGTCTACGACAAACGGTGCGAGACTAGTTACGCACCAAACTTGGCTTCGCAAGACCCACTAATAATCACCTGTGACAGTCCTGGCCTTAAAGGCAGAATTACAGGCTTGCAAGTGCTCAGCTTGTGTATTAAACTTCAGTGCATCATCAGCCAATGTCTGTTAAGGCAATAAACATCTGACTTGATGTAAAAATATTTTATACAATTTATATATTATTATACAGCAACAGCTTCTTGCCTGCCACTAACTTTGGTCAGTTTTGGTTGTTTGCATGCAGCACATGATCACATAAAGGTCTTCCTGAAAGTCACACATCTTGATATCTTAAATCATGATCAGACTTCCTGCTTCAAGTTTGAAACGCTGGCCTACCAGAAAATACTACTTTAATGGCACAAACTACTTTAATGGCACAAGCATGTGCAGGGGTAGCTCAGTGGTTAAAGCTTTGGACTACGGTCTGAAAGGTCCCACCACCAAGTGAGCAGCCTTAACCCTCAACTGCTCAGATGTATAATGTGATAAAACTCAGATAAGGACATCTGCCAAATGTTTAATATAAATGTAGAAATCATTCAGAGCGCGATTGCACTTGGATATGGAAATTACTCCAAGTCAAGTTCCTGTAATGTGCAGGTAGTGTTTGGACAGTTCCCACAGACAGATGCACAAGTATCCATCGCTTTGTGAGTGGTGCTTGCCATGTCATAGATATAGGTGATGTTACAGCTGATGTTGGTCTCAATGTTAAGTCTATGGGATTTTTTGGGGCGGTTAAGACTGTTCTTGAAGTCTTCTGTAAATGTCAACTAGTTTTACACTTTAGAAATCTCAAGTCTCAGATTAACTTGAATAATTTCTTAAACATGGATTGGTGATTTCTATGAGCAAATAAATATTTATTAATTATTTAGGTTTTGTTTACGCAACTAGTGAATATAGCTAAATAAAGCAAATGATGGCTTATACAGGATTGTACTATCCCAGGAAAAAAGAAGTGATAACATGGCAGTAGGTCTTGTTTGGGTCAGGAATTATCCTCCTGCACGAGGAATGATGGATAGTAATCAAACACTTGGGAAGAAAAGAAATCAGAGAAGATCAGAAGATCCTACCTCGGCTCTGCACCCTGCGTCTCCAGCTGCTTTGCTCTTTTTCTTTCCTCCATCTTTCCCAGCACTCTCTGCTGCCTTGCCCTGAGAGAGATGAATAAGACGGGTGTGAGACTGTTTAAACATACAGTTTGCAGTTTAAACATGCTGCCCCTCCCATTGCAAAAAGGAATCAGGAACTGGTTCAGGTTGCTGTTTACAGTAGTCACTATGATAACTAACGTGCATTTAAGATTGTACTTGGATACAGGTGTTAAAATAATCAGAATAACTGACAATAAAGCTATCTAGATATGAAGTTACACCACAGGCACAATTAGGTAATATTTTCACTGTGTTAACGAATTAGTTATGGAGAAATGGTTAACTGAACTGAACTGAACGAGCATGAGCAGTTTGACAGCATGCTAATGAATGGCAAGTGAGTTAGCTGACAAGCTAACCAAATGATGCTACTCAGCTAAAACGTTTAACATTACCTGCTTCCCCTCTTTAACCTTTAGCTCTTTCATTTGATCCACAATGGCCTCTTCCGTCATTCTGGGATGATAAAAATAACTCCGGAGCACGAATATACCCTCAGTACGGAACTTTAGCAGCGCCCTGTGCCGGTATACAGCAACGTCGCCCGGATATAGACCGAATACACCAATGCTGATGCAACCGTAATGGAACTGCGGGCTCTTCATTGACTGACAGCACATTTCAACGAATAGCAATGCTCTGTTTCCGTAATGGGCGGGCTCTTCTGCGGCCTGACCAAAGATTTCAGCCAATGAGGTTCGAGTGAACTGCAACGTAGGTGTCGCAGGGAAATGACGCAACAGTCACCTTAGAGAGCTTGTTTTAATATTAGAGTAATATTAGCATTTATTTTAGCTGCAGATATGCTATCCATTCTAGTGAATCATGATTTATCAGTGAAAAAATTAAACATATTTGGAAAAACTTTAGCAAATAGTCAAGTAGCAGGTGATATTACATTATTTTTACAAAACAAAGATCAAATTCCTCTTGCTATCATTAATTAATTAATTGTGTAAAGTGTCAGGGCTTCAACAAAATTTTAATGAATGTGAACTTATGGCCCTATACTCCAATCAAGCTACGACAATATATAATATTCCAGTTAAAGAGACGGTGAAATATCTAGGCATTTCAATTTCCAAAGATTTGAAGATTAGTATGAAAGAAAATTTCGATAATAAGCTACACAAAGCTAATACAATCTTGAGTTGCTGGTTGCAGAGAGACATAGAATTTGTTTGGGAGGATTCTGCTATCTAAACTGGAATTTTTATCTAGACTGATCTATCCAGCTCTCGATTTGGCACCCTCATCAGATTTTATAAAAACATCCAACCAAAAAATGTATAACATTATTTGGAGACACAAAACTCATTACATTAAAAAATCAGATATTATTAAAACATACGAAGAAGTTTGAATGTAATTGAATTTGATAGTATGAACATTTTGTTAAAACTCAAGTGGCTCCAGATGTTTTTAGGTAATAGTGAGAGCTTTTGGTATACACTGCCTTTATGGAAGACTAAACATGACATAATTATAAATAAATAAATGTGTGAATAAACCGGATCTTATTACATTTTAATTCAGGACCTCTGTTCTGTACCAATCCATAACTAACATACCTATTAACTAATAAACCAATTATCCTAACCTGCATATCTTTGGACTGTGGAAGGAAACTGGAGTACCTGGAGGAAACCCACCAAGCACAAGGAGAACATGCAAACTCCATGCACACAGACCCCGAGTCTGGAATCAAACCCTTGAACTTGGAGTTGCAAGGCCACAGTCCACTTGCCACCATGGTTTTATATATGAATGTATTTATTTGTTTTTTGGAATTTGTAATTTATATTGGTTTCAAAATGATTGCCATGGTTTGTAATGCCTGCCTAGGATAAAATAAAACAATCTCTCCTCTAGTCATAGAGTACTTCCTGGCACACTGGCCCACCTATGGTATTGTTGTTGTGCATGTGCAGTCTTCAACTCAGGCCACAGGTTGTCAGCTAAAAATCAAAAACCCACATGATCCTTGCAAATCTGTTTAAATCATTGCTTTGCAATGTGTTTGACTCCTCATCTATTAAGTACTGTATGAGTCATCAGGTCATTCAGGTTTTTACATTAAATTAATATTAGAATTTATAATATCATCAATCATTACCAGAGGCCTAAGCATCAATGCATCAGTAACTCACTACAATGTTTTTTTCAAAGAATATTTTTCAGTGATTCACAAAAATTAATTATACATTTTTTTATGTATAATTTTTATATATATATATAAGGGTATTATTTAAGGGTACTAATAAATCTTGATGGTTCTGTACTGAATATACAAGGATGCCACTCTTTGTGTCTTTACATAAAAGTAAAAATTTAATGAGCACTAACACCCAAATGCACAGACTAGTAGTAGTAAACTAGACCTAGTTTTAGCTTTTTCCATTTCCTAACAATTTTAAGTCAGATATTTCTGGAGTACAGCTGCAGTCCAGGGTCAATTCAGTCCCATATGAATTGCTTGGAAATCCACTACCTTGTCCCAGTACTACTACTGTATGTAGCCCATAATGCCTTGAGGAACTCACAAATTTAGAGTGGCATTGAAGTGCATATAAATGTGCCACTTTATTACCCAGGTGAGGGAAGAGTGGTGAGAGAGCGTTCCGGCACGGATTGAGTGCAAGATTCAATTTCATGCACAGACACTTGCTTAAGAAGGTGAGACTGTGTCAGATTGACCTGAGCTCTTGCTGTGAGTTCTTGTAATTTTCTGCACATTTGACTTGGCTTGAAGCCCAAGAGCATGCTCTGACACTAAAGTGTTAGCAGAATACAGAACACTTGCATATGCCTGCATGAACTTAAATAAATCTAATTATGAATGTTACACTGATATTTATGAGATAATCTTTAACTCTGAGATTATTATTTAATTTTTCAATTTACTTACTAATTACTGTAAATTATTAATAAATAATAATAATAATAATAATAATAATGGAGAAGTGAAGGCCAATTTAAAGACACATTTCTGATTTTTTTCCCCCACAGAAAGCAAGAAATGGACTTTATGCAAGTATGTGAACACTTTATGTGAGCATTTGAGAACATTTTGACAACTGGTTTTGCACCATATTGCTTACAAACAGTGCTTTCCTTCTAGTGTGACATCAAAGTAGAATTGAGTTCCAAAGTGATAACATTCTAAGAACAATTAAACATGAATCAAGCATGTGAAATGCAGTTTAGAAAAGTCAAATTATTGGCCTTCATCAAGTTATAAAGCAACTAATGAGATTTGAAATGACTGAAATTGGGTTAAGAACCTTCCAACACATTATTAAACCTTGGAAGGATGCCATCAACTTTGAACTATTAAGTTTGTGTAAGAAATGTGTTTGTAAAAAATGGAGCTCACTTAAACATTTAGTGAAGTTGCACTAGAAAAAAAGGCTTACAGTAAATATCACAACTACCTGTATGTTTAATAGCAAAAGTAAGTGCAATATATACATGAACAGTGTGAAAATAACAGTTGAGTGACCATAAAACCACTTGTTAGTGAGACTAAATGAAAAAAATGCTTTTATTTGCTATAGGGAGCATAAAGATTGGACTTTTGAGCAATGGGAGAAGTTTATGAGTCCACTGACCCTATTCCAGAGTGATCTGGCATCAGGGTAGGAAGGGCGGTGCATAAAGTGATGCCCACATCATGCACAGTCTCAGAGGCAGTGTTATAATATGGGTTTGTTTCAGTTGGTCAGGTCTAGGTTTAGCAACATTATATGGCAATAAAATTAAGTTAGCCGACTACCTGAATGTACCAATTGACCAGGTTTCCGTATTGATGTTTTCTTCCCTGATGGCACAGGCCCATTCCATGTCGCACATTGTAAAAGAGTAGTTCTGGGAGCAAAAAGAATAATCTTCACACATGAATTGGCCACCACATTGTGTGCCACAATCAAAGCAAAAGGCGGGCAAACTAAATATTAGCATTTTTTTGTGCTTAAAGTAGGTGAAATTAAATTTGTAGAGGTTCAATGAGTCCATTTCGCATATTGTTTGAGTTCCAGAATTCCCCCGACTGGGCTTTGAACTGGTTTCCCCATGAAAAAGATGCCCTCCCAGGGACACATGAAAGCATCTGCCTTATGTTGCCCTTGTTTGCTTAATTCCACCCATTTAAACCACTTAGGAGGAGATTAGCTTTAACAGGTGATGCTGCCGAGTTCCTGATAGAGGACAAGGCCCTTTCAAAACAGTCAGGCTCAAAGGACAAGCTGGTGGCTTATGCAAATCGACCTTGAGCATGGCAGTTATTTATTCCAAGAAAATCATCTGGGCCACAACTTCAATCCCAGGCCTTTAGAGGAAAATATTTTTTTTGAGACATAAAAAGGAAAATTAACAACATAAAACGAGTAAATTATGCTTGGGGAGTGATTTTCTTGCGGCGTGATGCTAATTGCATGACTACTTGGCTTGTCAGTTTTAAAAAGCAATTTGTAAGTGGCTTTATGCAAAAGAAATAAAATAAAATAAAATAAAAATTGAAGTAGAGGCTGTTTAAATGTGACCGTGAGGAAACTTCAAAACTCATACTTCTTAACCTCTAAGGGCACAAATGAATTTAAATAGTCTAGCATGCTTCTTCTAAATATATTTGTCTTTGCAGGTGTGTTCGTGAGCATGAATAACCTTTGGCTAAGTTTCACAAAAGTTGTACTGTCATACAGCAGATTTGAATTGTTTACAGTTTAATGTGAGCTCAGTTTATCAAATGTTTATGTAGTAAAAGCAGACATACTGTAGTTAACAAGGTCAAAAGGGCTCATGTGATTGGACAATTCTCAACGAGACTTATTAACGGTCAGCAGATTGTTAGTTAATATATTGAATAGTGATTGCCGTGGAAGCCAGCTAAATATGAGAGGAAATTCTGTAATTTCTTTGCTAAAATACCCCTTATTGACCTGATCTTCTAATTAAGCAGCAGTCCAGCACTTCTTATGGCTATTTACAGGCGATTATTAAATGTTTTAATTTTAATTTTGTTCTATTTTATAATAAAGTGAAAAAGTATAAAAATTCCTTTTTTTTTTACGTCGTCTCCATAAGCAGATTAGCAAATGTACTACATAAATACACTCACCAGGGTCACCACCATGCCTAGATATTCTTATATCCTATTCTTACTAGTTAAACACAAATTACAATGGATGTTCAAGTCAAACCAGAACTTCTTTCAAGAATAAAAATGTAAAACCGATTGACTTTTACAGAAGACTTTAAGGACTGTATAGTGATGAAACTGTTAGTAAAACATTTGAATGGTTTAAAAGTTTTAAAATCAGTCATACGTTCATGATTGGCGATCCCGGCCCACTGCAGTCATGGGCATTTATCAAGTGGAACAACTGATCCATGAAAATTGACACATGCACTTGTTGCCAACTTGCGGAAGAGATGCATCTGTACAATCATTCAGAAACACCACTTGCACATTACAGGAACTCGGCTGGGAGTTTTTGCCACATCCTGTACAGTCCTGATTTCAAACCATTTTCACATGTTTGGCCCATTAAAGGAGTTCCTGGGAGGCAAGCACGTCAGATGTGAAGCATCTGGCACACTGAGAAAACTTTCTACCTTAATGGTATCCAAGCACTAGTGAAACACTGGGCTACTGTAAGTGCATTGGTGTAGCACAGTGGCGATTTCTTTAATACTGCAAGGGAAGCTCAGCTTCCCCTATAATGTCACAAAATTAATGGTCAAATTATGTACTATTGTATTAACTTTTTATTGACTAAAAATGCGTTAGAAAACGTTCATCTCAAAGACAAGTTCGTTCAGAATCAGTTAGATATAGCAGGTCGGCTGACTTGATTTCCTTCTCATACATTCCCGTAGCGTCACAGTGCATTTCCCCGTTGAAGCCCAGCGTCCATTGACTTCAATGCGGCTGCT
>JAQMYJ010000014.1:13751907-13774165 GCA_030014305.1 Clarias laeviceps | reverse complement strand
CTCACAATTAACTGTTCAAAGGAGATTAATGCATTTTTTGGACGCCTTCAGCATTCCTTTACAATGTAGAAAGAAATTAAAATCAGGAACCATCATGGAGTTAGAAAGTGACCCCAAACTTTTGAACGGTAGTGTATATTAGAAAATCAGATCTTTAAATGTGTTGATTATTACATTAATAAATAATCTTTCACAGACTACTTTGATGCTTTTATGTTTTTAATATAACGTTCCCCTTCCTAGCCCTTGGCCTAAAGAAGTGCTCACCTGTCAAAATAAAACACAGTTCTGTGTTGAAAGCAAAAAAGCAGAATGTCACTTTGAAACCAGATCTCCTATATTCTAAGGTGTTCCTAAGAGATTTAGCAAGAAGTGGCAATATTTTTTCTCTAAATAATAAAAAAAAAATGCGTCATGGCTCAGCCATTAAGGAACAGATATGAGAAGGATACTGTATATTTGAACTGGTGCTAAAATTCCGTTCATATTCATAGAATTTCTTGTTATTCAGCAGGTAACTAACATTACTTGCAACCTTTGCACAGACTCTTAAGCAATTCAGCTGTGTTGCTTTGTCAAAGTGTTTGAAAAACCTGTGTGGATGCTTCAATCAATCCACCTTGGTGTTAAAGGAATAAAAAAGTTCTGACTTTTACAAAGGACATGTCTCCGGACTGTTTTTGGAAACTGTATTACTGAGAAGAAACTCAAAGCTCCATGCTGTGTTTAAACAGAGCACCGGTTGTGATTGTAATGGCCTCTTCAGGAAACCATGCTGATTCTGAATCAGGCATTACAGGTGCACTAAGATCAGTGATTATGCCTCAAAATGTGAATAACAGTCCAAAGAACAACATATTTGTTGTCCAGATTTCTCAGCTACAATGTGTTATCGCTCTTCTACCACGATTGGTGGCTTGTTGCTATTCATAATAGAGTAACCAGGAAATATCATGACCATAAATGCCATCAAGGCCTGTGACATGAAAAATATACAATTTGTCTAGTTTTTAGTATTCCAGCCATTTTTTTTGTAATATTTCCTTAGGGACTATTATCCCAGGCAATGCATTATGTGTGAATATATTTATTGAGTACATTTCTTTCAGTTACGTTAGACCAAAAACACAAATAAATTTACCCCAGTTACATATCGACCTTTATACATAACCTTTAGGAATTCAAGAGAGAAGGTACATTGAAGCCTTTATTGCTTTTATACGCTTATATAATCAGCTGGATTGGTGTTTTTTTTTTTTAAAGAATTGTTAAGTTTCTTCAGTTTGTTGTAGATTTAAGCAGAAAGAGTCCCATGCTCATTCCAAAGCCTAAGGTTTACAACACAATAAAAAAAATCACAGCAGCATTACTCTTCTCACAGGCACAGAAAAGAAGAAAAGATAAAGTGAATTAAAATCACCCAAGGAAAGAAGAACATCAAAAAGCAGAAATGCTAAAAATTGAGGTGAGGAAAAGTTTTGCATATTGTTTTTAAAGTATATTTTACTCAATAATCATTGCTTTATGTGCCAAATAGAATGAATCAAAGAACACGTTTCAACTTTAATTGAATTTCTTTTTTTTTTTTCGCCATGGAATAAATACAGTGATGTGTAAAGGTTAGTACTCCCTTGTTTACTTCTATGTGTTTTTGTGCCAAAACATAAATATTGCCCAAAAACCTCAATGCAGTGTTGTGAGGAAGAATGGGGCAAAATTCCTCCACAGTGATGTGAGATTCTCATAAAATCATATAAAAAACAATTCTTTCGAGTTATTACAGCTAAAGTGGATCTAGCTATTGAATCATGGGGAGTACTTTGTACTATGGCCCACATTTATTTTTATGTTTAATTTTTTTGGCTTCAATTTTGTTAAATATAGGCACGGTGAAAAAGATTTTATGTTGTTAATCTGACATTGTATTTGCCTAATACTAAGACCTGCTATGATCAGATTATTTTTATTATGTTTTTTTACATAAAAACACAGAATTAGTACATACGTTTGTACATAACTTTAAGAATGTAAAAAATACCAGTCATTCTTTGTTACCTAATGTTTCTGACCTCTTACATTGTGGTGATGAATGGGTGGATGGGATGGATGGACAGACAGACAGACAGATAACAAAATTCCACACACCCAGTAGCAATGAAGACAGTAACACAATACACACTTTTGATTAGCTACTATTGACTTTTGACTACTATGACTATTGACTAGCTGCAACATTACCATGCACTTCTGTCAGGTAAATTACAGTTGAGTAGAGTTCCAGGTGTCTTGCAGGCCATCCCCGGGGACTCCAGGGTACTAGGCAGGGTACACCCTGGAAAAGATGTCAGTCTAGTGCAGGGCACACATTAACACTTGTTAACACACACTTACACACTATGGAGCGATTACCCTAACCTGTATGTCCTTGGATCTTGGGAAGAAACCGATCAAAGAGGGAGAACTTGCAAACCCCAAGCACACAGTCCTGAAGCGCGAATCTAACCCTCGACCCTGGAAGTGCAAGGACACAGTGCTGTATATACCAGTAAACCTGTGACAGGATCATGGGCAGCCAAGTCCTATCAACACCCACAGGGATTAAAGGCTAGCCTGTCCGGTCAGACTGCACAAAAAAGCCAATGTACTGTATCACTCACCATTGAAAAAGTCAATAATGGCCACAACAGAAAGGTATCAGAACACCCAGGGCAACACAGTCTGTGCAAGCGCACCTGCAGAGGTATTGTAGAATCAGAAATAGAACCTAACATCTAGTTGTTGTTTTTTTGTCTAATAGTTTTACAGTAATGGCGGATCACTGTGTGTGTATATAAAATTTATATTCAGATTTTTTCATATTTTTATGATGCAGCTTTTTGACAATGCTCATCATTAAAAAGTGATATACACAGGAACACACAACAGATCTTTTTTTGTTCCGTCTTCAGATCGTTTTTGTTCTGTCTTCTTATCTCTTGTTTACCCTCTAGACAATCTCCAATAGACACAGTGGTCAGGCTTTATCAGTGTAAGTATTTTCACACTAGTGGGTTGGTAGATGAAAATTTATTGCTTTTATCTTCCTGACATGCCCCTCAAAGATGGCAGCGTCTAGTGTGGGTGTGAATTAGATACGTTTTAAACAGTCACGATGTTGTTGACAGCTTCCAAGAGGACAATATGGTGGTGTATATAGAGTTCTGTCTTGTGCAAAAAAAAGCTTCTGCGGTGGTGACAATAATAGAAACAAAAATCTATTATTAATTAGTGCAGTATTTCACATGAATAAAAATAAAAGACATCTTGTAAAATACTGCTTTTCCAAATAAACAGTACTAATCAAAAAATGTTCTGTATATGAGGGTTGAATTTTTAACAATTATGTTAACTAACCAACCATGTTTAATTGAAATCTACCTCGGTTATTAACATTATATAAAGAATGGAAAGGATAGCTGGATCACTAACTTATCCAAATGAAAAATCTAAAATGTTTATTTCTCCATATGTTACTATCTACAGTAGCTCTAAGATGCCCTCTTCCACATTAACAGATTTAACACAACAGGTAATTGCTACCGAAGAACAAAGTGACATCTTAAATTTAATACAGAGCTTTCATGCTGTAAAATATCAAAGGATTTGTTTTTAGTCTAGCACACTCAGCTATCTAATGGTTTACTTGTTGGAAATGCTTGTTGCTTGTTGTTTGTTGCGAAATGCTGATTTCTCTCCACAGGTTTTGTCTCACGTTTGAAATCATAATCATGCTGTCTCCTTTGAAGTATTTAAAGCTTGAGATACCTGATAGATTGAGTCAGGGATTATGAATAATTGAATTATTTCAGCAATGTTGAGTATTATGTTTCATCGTTGATGGTCTCATGTGACCGTCAGAAGAGAACCAAAGAAACTCAAAAGCGGAGACGCTTTACTTTCGTGCAACGCAAGGTCATTTTGAAGTGGTATTGTAAATTTGAATATGGAGCGCTAAAGGATGTGGTATACTGTAGAAAACCACCTACACTGGCTGCACAACGCTAGGAAAGTGAAGTATCATGCAGAGCAATCCATGTGCTGTTCGCCAAAATCAGGAGTGTCTGGATGCTCATGCTCACCACTTTGAGAACCTAATGTGTATGCATAATTTAAACATGACTTAGAACTACTCTTTGATGTTTATATAAATGTAGTAATATATGCATACATTTTTCATGTTAGGGCATTGGTGGCTCAGTGGTAGATTTCTCGTCTACCATGCAGAAGGTCTGTGTTCGATTCCCAGCCAATGCCCAAACCCCAGCCACTGGATGCGGTGCCAGTCCCAAGCCCGGATGAAATGGGAGGATTGCATCAGGAAGGGCATCCAACATAAAACCTGTGCTAGATTGTTCTGCGGATCCGCTGTGACGACCCCTCAATGGAAGCAGCTGAAAAATTAACAACAATGCATACATTTTTCATGTTGAAGTATGTATAAAGTTCTCGGGCCCCTCTGCAAAGATATAGTAACCCTATTGTAATTTTATGTTTTGGTTTAAAAACACATAAATCATCTGATCATAGTAGGTCTTAGTATTATTCTATAACCTCATATAAACATTTCACTGTGCCTATATTTATTTCACAAAAATTAAGCCAAAAAAATAAAAAATATATAAAAGCATGTGGGCAATACTACTAAATAAGTAACCCCCAATGATTCCCAATAGATTGTAGATCCACCTTTAGCAGGCACTTAAAGTATTCATTTCCTGTATGACTTGATCAGTCTCTCACTTCACTGTGGAGGAATTTTGGACCATTCTTCTTTACCACACTGCTTCAGTTCATTGAGTTTTTTGGGGCATTTGATTATGCACGGCTCTCTTAAGAACGACGCACCGTGAATAATTTGAGTATGAAAAGTTATCCACAAAGGCAGCAGCTAAATCTTCTAAGTCGACTCTCACTCAACCACCTATAGCAGAACCCCATAAAAAGCTCGAGCCTTGCTCTGCAGAGTGAAGAAACACTAAAACCATTATCACAAAAATAATAATGCAGAGAGAAATAAAGAGCGGTTCCCAGCTCTGGCTGAGGCAGCCCGGGTTTACCTTACCACTCCATACATGCAGACTGACAGTGAACAACTATTCAACATGGCTGCACGCATTCTTGATGATAAGAGGAATAGACTGTCTCCTAAAAATGCAGAAATTCTAATACTGTATTTAAAAAGCATGACTAGCTCGCCAAGTGACTGATATGTGTGTTTATTCTATTTGTTATAAATTGACGCAGCTTTGTTCCACTTGCTGCATGTTATAACGAGCGTGTATGGTAGGACAGCCACATTTTAGATAACCATTTCAGCATTTGTGAGAGCCCCTTGATGCTAGTTAAGGAATGGGAAATGTTTGCTCTTTAGTGGAGCATCGACTATTCTACTGGTTGCACTTTCTTTATAAGCTACATGAAATAATAAGAGCATGGAATATGTTGCATATGCTGCCTTCCAAAAAATAAAAGTTAAACATTTTTTTGCTATAAATATTAAATAAATAAAGCATGTTGTTGTTGTTAGTCTTTCTGCTCCCGCGGGGCAAGAGGTCGCCACAGTGGACCATCTGATCCACACAGACAAGCATGGCACAAGTTTAACGCTGGATGCCCTTCCTGACACAACCCTCCCATTTCATCCGGGCTTGGGACTGGCACTGCATCCAATGGCTGGGGTTTGGCTGGGAATCAAACTCAAGCCTTCCGCATGGCAGACGAGAAACCTACCACTGAGCCACCAATGCCCCAGAAATAAATAAAGCATACTACACAATGAATAGAACACTTTAAATGTGCGATCCCAATAACCCCACACACACCTGTGATCAGTCATCAGTATCGGTAACAAGTGTACTGTACATATACTTACTGTACTTTCCACCTCTGGACTTCTTTTGAATACCAGTTCATTTATTTCCCAAAGTGTTCATTCAAATATTAAACTGGAAATGATATAAGGATATGGGACTGGTTTGAAGCATCTGGAAAAGAGGCTACAGTGTTTTGGGAATGTTTGCATTTAATTAATATGATGAGGTGTGCCTCTGCGTACCCATTATAATCCTGACTTTCTGCTGATCAGAGTTATTTAAAGCATACAGTTTCCTAGCCAACCTAACCTGCTATAGATAGACTCCTGGATTACATCTAGATGTACATATCCATAAAGCACATAATGCTGTAAATCATATTAAAGCTGGAGCTTAAATCTGAAAATAGCCAGAAAGTTGTAAGCTCAAATCCCAGGGTTTGGCCTTTCATCACATTGACATAGTGTTTTTTACAGGGTATGGCAACTGTACATGTATTTGTATACCTTCATGTGAGAAAAAGCTTTCCATTCATTTTCATACTTACAGTACTGTGCAAAATTCGTGAGCTAACCCTAATTTCTTCATATTAATTTAAATTACATTAAATGATGTAGATTCGATTAAAGAAATTCAATTTAAAAGAAATTAGATTAAATTAAACTACCTTTTTTTTTCTGTGACAACCTGCAAAGTGCCTAAAGATGCAATGTAAAAATTAGTTATGTGACAGTCTCAGCAGCAACCTCATTTCCCCTCTCGTCTGTTCCAACCACTCGGCATTAAGCATCACCAGTATACAGTACTAATCACCGGACTGATCAGCTGTCTTCATCTCCACCTGTTTCTTGCTGCTTCATGCCTTATATTTTTTATGCTTGAATGATTCATAGGTCACTGTGTGGCTTAACAAACAAAAAACATTCCTCTGAAACTGGTCGGGTACAGGGACTGGACTGAAAATGAGCGCCAAAAACTTGCCAGAATGAGATCCGATCTGAGGTCAGAAAGCCTGGAGAATTATTTCTCAAGACTACAATTAACAATATTTAACGCCAATTAATCATAAAATAGTTACACAATAATTTGCTCTCCTAAATGGCTTTTTACTAATGCACATAAAAATTCAAGCATCAAGCCTATTTAAAATGCACGGCATATGTCTTTCCTACTATCTAAAGCAATGAATATTGCCACCTTCGGCAGTGGCCATATGAAGCAGTGCTATGTCAGCAAGTCCCTGCTTTGAGTTTCAGTCCAATTTAATTTGTCTGTTTCAAACGAACTCAAAAGGCCCCAAATCATCACATTTTCAGTTCCAAACAAATTATTTGATCCTTTCGAAAGATTTTTGTCCTTTCGCAACATAAGATTCTACAGTATGTTTGCTGGGACACTATGAATGTGGTGAGAATGAATTAGCTTCAAAACATTTAGCAACCATAAAACAGACTCGTGCTGCATAAGAACACTTCCCTGCCTGCAACCTGGTACCACTAATAGCTTTTCCTGATCGTAACTCAAAGGATAATTGACCTCAAGGGCCCTTAATAAAGATCACACATCACATAGGCTACTGAAATTACAGACTTTTTTTTCATCAGCTGAATGGCAAAGCAAAATGGTGAAGGTCATGTTTTGTGAATCAAGTTTCAGCTTGATAAGCTTTCACATTTTAAACAAATGAATTCATTTGACATTGTGCAACATGCATTGCACAAAGATTGATACATTTCCGATCTCGGTGGAATCTCATAAGTTTTAACAACGGCACAATAAAGCCGGGATGCATTAACCTTTTCACAGCATCTTATTCAATATCCAATATCCTCAAGCCAGCCTGGACTGTGATCGTGTATTGACTGAGAACTCTGCATGGCAGACAAGGATGCCCTTTGCACTCTAATTAGTTAAGTCTTGAAAAATGAGTGCTGCAGTTGAACAGATTAGTGGGCATATGTCAGAGTCTGACACTTGTACTCATTTAACCAATCAACTAAAGCATAGGTCACTTTCTGTTGGGTTGAGCTAGCTTTTAAGCAAGGTAGACGACTTTTAGGCCTTTGACTGCGAAACGCTAATGTCAAAATTATAAAATAACAAACTGATAATATATATTCAGATCTACATCTTACACAAGACAGAGAACTAATATCTTTCTCTAGTTGCGTAAGCTTTTCTAAAAATATTTTTTAAATATACTCTTTTCTATGTAGTGCCTTGTGTACTGTATGTCCCCACTATAAAGGTTTTCCAATTTGATTATTTTGGTATTGACCTAATCTACAGTACCTTCTTTCGACCTTGCTTTAGGGACTACTGAATTTTTTAGACTTTTTATGTCTTACTACCTGTTTGTATTTTTCGAACGAACATGTTCATTTGTGAAAATGATTCGCCTTGGTCTCAAAACCACTCTTTCACAATTTGAGTCCCGGATTATACACATAGCCTACTATATATATTATGTGACAAACTCAATTTACATGATAATCTGGTCATTCAGGTCATCAGCTGACTTCATTTTTTTGCCACATAACATTGCTGAGCCTAGAACTGACCAACTGAAGCAACCCCATGTTTTTACTGGTGATATTTTACTGTGCAGCTTCAAGTTTTCAAATGATCTTCATTCATGACGTGGTGTGTGCCTAAATCTCCTATCGTTCCTCGCTCACTCCAGAGCTCACTAGGTAGGCAGCCTCCCCTTTCTGCAGGTGTGCGAAGGGGCGGGGCCACGGGAATGGGCACTGGCTAGTGATGAATTTTCGCTGATGGAGCTCGAGGTTTGTTGGGCTGTTTATCTGTCGGTCTGTTTCTTTGAACTTTAAAATTGATGGAGAACCAACGAGCTGAGTCACGCTGCGGACATGAATAGCGCGAGGAGTGATATTCGAGAGGCAAGTTGCTATGCACCCGGCAGGGGCGATTCTAGAGGGGGGGCATGGGGTGGCACCGGCCCCCCCTGAAATATAATTGGTCCCCCAACATCATTTGGCAAATGTACTGTCAACTTGACAATGCCAAATGTCATTGGCTCAAAGCGGCGTCCATCACATATTGGCTCAGAGCGCGGTCAATCACTCATTGGCTTAGTGCGCCGTCACTCATGCGCTGGCTCAGAGTGCGGTCAATCACTCATTGGCTTAGAGCACCGTCAATCACTCACTGGCTTAGAGTGCTGTCACACCACGACTCAACCATGGCACATCACACTGTTTATGGTGTGTATACAGCCAATTCTAAGTTTTTAAATATCGCCCTGATACCATGTTTGTCTGATTATTTTCGCGTGACTGATCAGAGCTGACCGGCAGACTGCTGAATAGAGATGATTTAGCAGCAGTCCTCACCACTACATAAATAATAGATAGATAAATGTTCCTTTATCAGTTGCTAATATGAATAAATGTATAAATATCTTTTCTCAAAAATACTAAATGATTCTTGTGGCAGTACCACATTTAATTTAATACTACCCGAATTAGAGCACAGGGCATTACTCAAGGATTTGGAAATCATGTTTAATGTTTAAAGCCATTATATAAAATCCTAGAATCGCCCCTGACGCCCAAGACTTCAGAGGGGGGAATGGAATGAAGTCTTTGATTGCTGCGAGCTCACTACAGGAGCTCCTGCGGCACGTGAACTCTTAAACAGAGCCGGATTTCTTGACCCTGCCATCGAAGAAATTAAGGCTGCTGTGTGCTCAACAACAAGGCTTCCGGTCCCAACCGGGAAAGCCGCCCAGGCAAGGAGTGAGGAGTGAGAGCTGGGAGGAGCTGGTGCAGCCAGTCAATGAGAAGTGCCAGTCAAGGAAGCTTGCAGGACCTGCTGCCCCGTTCACCAGCCTGTGCCCGCATACCGGCAGGGCAATGCCCACAGACCTACACGTGAATCCTTTCCTTCACTTTTTTTCCTAACTCCCTCCTTTTAACCCTTTTCTTCCACTTTTTTCTAAATAAAATTTCCTTTTTTTCTGTAAAACCTCGCCTGGTGTTTGTGGTGCGCGTGTGTCAAATCTGTTACAATGGTTACATTTTTTTTTTTTTATTACAAAAAATCTTCAAGGTTTTGATAATGTGTTTAAGTTTTTTTTTTCTAGTAATTGCAAAGGTCTTTAGTGTTTTTTTTTGTTTTTTTTTTTGCTTGATGCAGCCATATAAATCGGCAAATTTTCAGCCTTAACAGATTTCACAAATCATCCTTATTTATTTATTTATTGGCCAGGTAGTGTAGGTTCAGGTAAGACATTCAAATCATGTGTTATTCACCTGTAAAGCCTTACTCTTTACAAATTGCAAATGCATCATAACTGAATATTTGTCTAATATTAGTCCAAAGAAACAAAATGACCCCTACCTGTGACACTGCAATCACCAAATCTAAAAACAGGACCGTGTCAACAAGATTAAAAGAATATATATAAAAGATTTGAAAAAAAAAGGGTCTGGTTGCAGCATACTCAGGATGATTGTAAAATTTCGTTCAGCATTACAAAATATCCTCACACCACCATAAATCACAGCCAATGTCTTAGATAAAATAATCCCACAATAGGTAATGTAGCTAAAGTAATACAAGCCAGAAGAGATGGCTCTAATCTTGTAATTGCAGAAGCTGAAGCAGAGCCAAGGCCCATGTAGCATTGTGAAGACGTCATGGTGTCAGACTCTCAGGGGCTAACCATTTAGCTTCATCCCACTCACTAGGAGGGTGATGACAGACAGAACTGCCAGATAACAGAAAAGCAATCATTAATTTAGTAACATGAGATGCATGCACATGAGAATGCCTCTCTGTATCTTCATTCTCTTGTGGGTCAGGTTTTACCTAATTGTAAAAAAAATGATTCATAGAAAATTAACAGGCCCTTATTAAAGCTAGTAACAAAGTCTTAAAGAAACCAAGGTTTCTCATAATAGCATCATGTTGCTGTTGTCATTTTGCATTCTTCCCATAGTGTACTGTATCCTGGTGCCTTCTCTTCCTCAAGTAAGTGATGCACAAAATCCCCTGGATATTCACATGATGTAAAAGACAATGTCATTAGACAAGGTCATCTTCTTCCATTGTACAGTTCTGATGCTCATGTGCCCATTATGGGCCCTTTTGTCAGTGGCATTTATCTTTTCAGCAATTTGTGCTACAGTAGCTCTTTTGCCGAATCCTCATATAACCAGTTAAAATTTCCTTTTTCCTAGGTACTAACTACTGCATTACCTGTTGTTCTGGAGACGGTCTGACCTAGATGTCTTGCCTTCACAATTTGCCTCTTGTCAAAGTCATTCAGATCCTTACACTTGTCCTTTTTGAATTCTTTTAACACATGATCTTTGCTGGCTAATACAGTACAGTATATCCCACCACTGAAGTACGTCACTGCATCAAGATAATCAATGTTAGTACTTATTTCATCTGTCAGTGGTTTAAATGCAGTGACTGAATGCTGTATAGAGTAATATATAATTAAAACAATGTGTCTGACACTGATTTGAGAGTAGCAAGAATAATTTAATTAATGGTTCAAGAGACATTATCAAAAATGACCTCAGTCAACAGGTGTTGATTAATGTTATATAAAAGCCTTAAACCGAGTATTCCTTGGATTTGCTCTGGATCCAACATAGCACTTACTGAAAGTTAGTGTCAGAGCACAGCTTGACATTTATAATACGTTACTGTTTCTATAGTAACAGCTCATTCATATGAACTTAACCGGCGAATACGCTCATCTAAGGCTTATAAATGCATTAAACCTATTGATTATTATTATTTTTAGATCCAAATGTGTGGCATATTAGGCAGTAAAGCAATGCTGGGCCTCAAACTAGGGGCCGTCTGATCAGCAGTCCAACACCTTAACCACCACACTTTACCATGAGGTTTACCCCAATTGTCAATGTAAACCTTCCTATAATTAAACATAATTTAACATTTATGGAAGGATTCACCAGTGTCAGTGCTTTGGAACAGTCAATAGTAAAGCTGTTCATATACAGTTCATTAAATACTCTAGGAATTAAACAAAGAGAACTTTATAGTTTCTAGTTTGTTGGTGACTTAATAAGCTGCATTTTTATCATATTAACTTAAAGAGAAGCTGGTGATGGAAACACCTTGATTATACCCGTTATAAAATAAATAAACTTCTTTATCAGATGTTATACAACATCAATTGTATATGTTAAACTATAAATGGAGAAGAATTACAATACAATATGTTACTCTTTCATAAAAAAAAAATCCTTGGCAAAAACATCAAACTGTTATAGGAAAATCCTATTTGCGATAGTATAGACTATATCACCGCATTTTATGGGGTGATTATTATGCCTAAGTGTGTTTTATTCTTTGCATTGCTGGATTGTTGTAGTATTGTCGTATTGCGTAAGTTTCTTTGCTATACACTGTGTACCAAAAGTAACAGTAACTTTTCTTACAAAAAAATCACTTTTACATTACACTTTTACTGTAAATTATCTTTGTGCTCTATCTGTTCCTGATACAGCATGGCCTTCACCTCCTCCCACAGGTAAAAAAAAAAAATCAATTGGGCTTACATCTGGGGATCTATAAATTTTTATCTAAACATAATATGAAAAAAACAATTGGAAGACATTTTGACATTTTAAAAAGCATTAATTTCCCCAATGCATGGTGATGCTTGGGACACCCTGTAAATAAATGTTGTAAAATGCCTTACATTTTTTTTTACTTTTTTCTTGATTATGTTTGATTCTATTGCCTTTACTCTCACTCTCACTTATTCACTCACTCATTCTCGATACTGCTTATCCTGTACAGGTTCATGTGAAACCTGAAGCCTTTCTCAGGGGACTCGGGGCACGAGGCAGTGTACACCCTGAATGAGGTCCCAATACTTTTTTGAGGATAAAAGCACATACACTAAGCTGAATTTGGAAACTCCAGTTAACCTAATCTGCATGTCTTTGAAATGTGGGAGGAAACTGCAGTGCCCAAAGGAAACCCATCATGGAATTGAATCCTTGACCCTGAAGGTGTGAGGCCACAGTACTAACCACTACGCCGCATTGCTGCTTACAGTACATTTAAATTAAATTATGAAAAAGTAAATATACTAGTAGATAGTACAATTCCCTGTGGCCTTTTGACACTTTTAGAGTTAAAGTTCAAATGACCCTATTTAAACACTATACAGTTTTAATTCAACTCTATGGGTGTGTGGTTTCGTCCAGGTACTCCGGTTTCCTTCCACAGTCCAAAGACATGCAGATTAGGCTTGAGCATGTGAGTGTGTGTGTGTGTGTGTGTGTGTGTGTGCGCCCTGCAATGGATTGGCACCCTGTCCAGGGTGTTCCCCGCCTCGTGCCCTAAGTCTCTGGAATAGATTTATTGCTCTTTATAGAAGTTGCTCTTTTATGCAGAAATGTTTTCAAAAGCATCTTTTGCTCATGCCATATTTTTGTATGTGCCCAAGACTTTTGCACAGTACTACAGTATAAGTAAACTAGTTGTTAGGTTTTACTGAGCTTGCTGGAGAATATGAGTTTTTCTGGTAACTTTGTCACACTCGCTCCTTTCTATTTTTATGCAAATTCCAGGAGCGTACATTAGGCCTTTAGTTTCCATCTGAAAACTGGTCTGTCTTGTACTATATATTTTTTTTCTTTACAGCCATGCATATATTCTCCTGTAATTTTTAAGTTATATATGGAAAAACAAAGTCTGAAACAAAAGCAGCTGTTTCTTACTTAAAAGTGCGTGAGGAACAGTTATACTGCATCAACAAGGTCTTTTTCAGGCAATCAATTTAAAGAAGACAATTTGAAGAGACAGAATGATTTGAGGCAGCCTCCATCTAGAGAAGGTATGTGGTTAAATCAAGGTCCTTCAAAAACTGTGTGCAAATGTACCTAGATGAATGAATGAATTGATGGCAGTTCTGGTTTTACATAAAACTTGTGTGGTCAATTTAACCTAAAAACACTGAATCTAAAAAATGTAAAATGGGCTGCAGCTCAACACTGATGTACATGGACTTAGACAATGTGTGTAGATTTTACACAACCAGAATATAGTGAAGGATAAAAAATAACATGAGTAAATTAATAGAAATATTACAATACTAAAGCTGTGGATAATATGAAGTAATATTCAAAATGTATTTACAACATGCCACTTATGTACTGTAAAAACAACTTCATGTAATATAATCGTAGATTCCAGATAATCATGAGGCAGTACAAAAATGTATAAAATTCTAAGGTCATGAGTTGCATACTATTGAGTAACTGACCATAATTATGTTTTATGAGTTAGTCATGATTTGGAAGCTCATAGCTCAGTGGGTGAGTATGAGTAAGATCACAGTGTGTGAAATCAGTGGTGGACAGTTTTTTTTTTCTATCTGAAATTCTTATTTCAGATTCATAATGTTTTACTTTTAAAAAAGATTGTTTCAGTCATTACTTTTCACTCTAAAGTGGCTAAAAATTGGCTACAGTATCTGAGTATCACACATTTTTTTAGAATAAAGCAAACCAATTATAAAACAACACACTATTAAAGTAGCAAAGAAATCTAGATAATTTTAGTGCCATTCAATGGAATGCATTCACACTCAAATGTTCTACTTGAAATAAATAAATTGCTTTGTAAATCTTTTTGAATGAAAATGGATTTCACAAGGCATCCCTTTGAATTTCAGGTCTACATGAACAACCATTTTGATTCTGAATGGCCCACATGATTTTATGCATTGCACTGCTGCAACACAATTGGCTGGTTAAATAATGGCATGAATGAGATGTATTGGTGTTGCTAATAAAGTGCCCAGTGAGTGTACAGTATGTACTTTAGATACAGATTGCTTTCCTGATGGCATGTAAGATTGTTCAGGACTAAAACTATGCTCATAAACATTCTTAATTTGTTGGCTTGAATAAGGGTTGAATCAGTGGTAGAACTTTACTAGGGTTTCCATGGAAATGGACGTAGATAACCCCTGGCAAGCATTCTCAAACTTTACTGCTATAGCTGTGTATCTTATAGGGGGAGCTGACCCCGCGATTGGTTGAAATTTTAGTACCTGGAGATGTGTAATGTTCTTTAAAGGTCATTGAGGTCAAGAACACTGCAGTAAGCAATAGCAGAATTGCCAATCCAGAGTAGGATAGAGTTGATCGGTATGCTTCCCACTGTGCACCAGGCACCTGGAGATGGTGAGATGATGGGCAGCGCAATTTACTTTTCTTGGGAACTAGATTGCTGTTGAGTTTTATATTTTTGACAAGGAGAAAGGTGTTAATGATTCCATGCTAGAACAAAATACAATCACACAGGAGAAAAAAAAAACATGAAACACAAGGCAGAAATTGTATTACTTTTCATTAGTAAAATGATGAAAGCGTACAACATAAAAAAACAAACAAACCATCATTGCATTGCTTTTACATCACCTGATCTCTTTAATGAAAAACAGTCAGCAGGGGATTGCTTTTTTTAATGCTGGATGTAATCCACCTTTGAAAGCAATCCAAGCCACTGCATTGCATTTCACTGTGCACTCCCGCTTGGATGGAAAAGCATCCTCAACAATAGGGAAAAAAATGTGAAATGCAATACACAGTTTGTATTGCTTTTTATTAGTGATGGAAAGAAAACATCGCACTATGAACACTTTATTGCATTGCTTGATCTCTATAATGAAAAAAAATATTAACAGTCAGCAAGGTATTGATTTAAATGTTAACATCAATGACATTTTATAACTTTTTCTAATGTTTTAATAATAATTTTTGGGGAAATGCAGGTTTTTGTATAATAAACATAAATATAATGCAAACAACTCCCATCACACCTTCATAAACTAAGCAAAAATCAAGAACACACCATGATGCATGCAATGAGTAACAGCAACTGATCAAAAACTATGCGAGGAGAGAAAACATAAAACTTACATAGGACAACTAATGGAGGGGACACACAAGAAGTGTGGGGCAGTGGTGGCTCAGTGTGTTAAGGCTCTGAGTTACGGATCGGAAGATCGGCGGTTCGAGCCCCAGCTCCGCCGGGTTGCCGCTGTTGGGCCCTTGAGCAAGGCCCTTAAACCCTGTCTGCTCCAGGGGCGCCGTAAAAATGGCTGACTCTGCGCTCTGACCCCTGCCTACTAACAAGAAGCTGGGATATGTGAAGAATAAAGAATTTCACTGTGCAGTAATGTATGTGTGACGAATAAAGGCTTAACTTAACTTAACTTACAATCACAAGAAATGAGTGGAATCACAAAAAAAAAAGAAAAGAAATTTAACCTCTTTTGGCTTGGCATTAAGCTGCCGATGGAATGACATGCCAATAAGAAATATTCTTATGTACATAATACTATAATGGCCCATTGCTTTTCAGTTCAACACACTGCCAATGCAAATTACGTTTAGTTTTGAAACTGAAGTTGATAAAGTCCAAAATCCCTGCATATTACAGGTAATTTAAATACACATATACATACATTGATAATAATTTGATTAAGTCTGCTGGAAACCAGGTCAAATCAGTATTCACATTCGCCATCGGATGATTATAATAATAGTCAAAATAATTAATGAATATACAGTATAAGAAGTAGAAGATGAAGAAGTATAATGAATGAATGAATCAGACTAGAAATTCTGGTTTCCTGGGATAGGGTCCAGGCCTCTGTTGTACAGGATAAGAGGTATAGAAGATGAATTAATAAATTAAGTCCCAAAGTATAAAAATTATGTATGAATACTTCTACACCAAAAAATTCATTATAAGCTAGTTTACTTATAGAACATCACTGAAAAACTGATGAACCAATCAACTACATATATTTACTCACAAATCCATTTACAAATTTTATTGTAAAATATCTAAAATATAACATATGCATTATGAACGGCTCATTACCAGAGTATTCATAAGGGTGTTTCAGCTAGTCCTTCTGCTGTGACCCATTAAAATGTAGTTTATGAACCTATGGCTTACACTAGTTAAAGAGTCAAAGGTCTCAACAGACAAGAAACTCAGGATCCATGATCTTCACCTTTTCTCCTGATCTACTGATTGAGAGATCATCTATGCACCATGCTGCGAGAAGTTTATCCTCCTTCATGCTGGCTTCCTAATTATTGCTGATAATGAGGTCCACATTTGGTGTGCCATCAGCAGATGCTATGATTGAGTCATGCTTGGGAACACAGTCATGGGAGAAGGCTATGTTAAAGTAGGAGGATTATTTAAGGAGGAAAGAGAAAGCAGACTGTTTCCACATACGCTTTCCCACAAGTCGTGGGACAAAAATATCACAAAAGTGTTGTTTTATTTTTTATTTCCAGATATTTCTAGAAGCAAGCTGTTCACAGAAAGCAGGAAAGTAAGACTGTGGTTTATAAGTGCTTTTCTACTGCTTTGCTGATTTCAGCCGATTTAAACTGAAAGCTGCTTTGCTATAAAATAAGCTATAAAATCCTCACAATTATGTGCCAATTATCACACTAATGACAGTGTAGCTGTTACCAGCTAATCAACAAGAGGCTTACTATTTACACCACCAAACGCAGATGTTTACAGTGACTGCAGAATGCCTCACATTAGTCGAATTATAGTCGAATTATTGTGCTGGTTCACATATTTATTTAATAAATAAATAAAACAAATGTGATGTGAAACTGCTAAACTTATATAGCTCATAAATAATGCTAAATATGCTAGCTAGCTGCTCTGTAAGAGGCAGAGTAAGCAGAGAATATGACACATTTATTATGAGTGTATGAGGTACAAAAGCTAGCTAGAAATATTAGCATAGCATTAGGTAGGTACGACGTGAAGTAAAATGGCTAGATACCATAAACACACTGCTAAATTTGATTTCTACTTGTGGTACCTGTGGTACATACTCTTAATGTAAGTCAGTAAATATAATGAAGAATAAAAACTTAAAAATAAATAAATAAAGGTTATATTATGAGGCCATCAAGATCTTGTCAAGGACTAACCCGGGAAGACCAGAAGACGAAGCGATAGCGGTTAGCCCTTTGTAGCGTGGATGGTAAACCCAAACGCGGAAGCGGCGCGAGTAGGCAGGATAACCACGCTATTTAGTTTAAGGACTCTCTCAGTAGGGGAGCAAGGAAAAAACACAAATTTAACCCGCGTCCTAATAACACACTCGATCAGAAAGTAAACCCAAGAAAAGTGAGTACTCACAGAAAGGCTGGCAAACCGTCAGGAATGACATGGGCGAACTCAATGACTGAGCGATGTGAAGCGCCATCTTGTCTCCTTTTATGCTTCCTGTCGGTCGTGGAGCGGGTGTGTGTGACAGTACCCCCCTGTCCAGGACCGACTCCCGACGGTCCTGGGGTGGAGGATACCCGACGACGGTAGTCCCTGTTAAGCTAGGGGTCGAGGATGAACCGGGCCGGAATCCAAGATTGCTCCTCGGGACTGTAGCCTTCCCAGTCAACCAGGTACTGGATGCCTCGGCCTCAAGGGCGTAAATCGAGGATCCGACGTACAGTGTAAGCAGGGCCACCATCAATGATTCGGGGAGGAGGAGCAGGGGGGGAGGGTGGAACCATAGGAGAAGTGGTGAAGGGTTTCAGTTGTGAGGTGTGGAATACCGGATGGATTCGGAGCACAGCAGGCAGCTGGAGCCGGTAGGTGACAGGATTGATGCGGAGTGTGATGCGATAAGGGCCGATGAACCTGGGTGATAATTTCCTTAATTCGGTGTGAAGATGTAGATTCTTTGTGGACAGCCATACTTTGTCACCTACATTATACATTCGACCCGGAGGGTGTCGACGGCAATGTTGAGTGGCGTAGCGGGTGTTAGCCCGTTGGATGGCTTGGTTGGCTTGGATCCACAGCCGCCGACACCTGCGGACCAACTGTTGGGCTGACGGTACATCAACCTCCGGTTCTTGGTGATCGAACATCGAAGGTTGGAAACCGTGGCATACCTCAAATGGGCTGAGATTTGTGGCGGATGATACCTCAGCCCATATGAGATAGCGGGCCCAGGAGCGCTGACGATCGGAGACAAAACAACTCAGATAGTGTTCCAGTTGTTGATTGGTCCACTCCGTCTGACCGTTGGTCTGGGGATGATACCCAGAAGAAAGGCTACAGGTGGAATTGATCAGACGGCAGAAGGCCTTCCAGAACTGGGTAGTGAACTGGGGCCCTCTGTTCGAGACGATGTCTTTTGGGAACCCATGCAGCAGACTACGTGCTCTAGTATCAGCTCGGCTGTGTCTTTAGCTGACAGGAGTCCGGTGAGGGCCACCAGATGCACGGCTTTGGAGAACCGATCCACGATGGCCTTGATGGTCGTTTTTTCCTCTGAGACCGGCAGGCCAGTGATGAAATCGACGGCAATGTGCGTCCAGGGCCGGCGGGGAACCGGAAGCGGCTGGAGCTCTCCCGGTGTCGGCTGGTTGGTGGTCTTTGCCCTGGCGCACACTGGGCGCGCCTGGACGAACTCATCGATGTCCCGGGTCATAGAGGGCCACCAGAAGGCGCGTTGGATGAACTGGAGGGTGCGCCTAGCACCGGGGTGTCCAGAGATGGGTGATGAGTGGCCCCACCTCATGACTTCACTCCTGACCGCTGAAGGCACGTAGAGTTGTCCAGGCGGCACACCTGCCGGTTCGGTCTCTGTGGCCTGTGCCTGGCGAACCCTCGTTTCTAAGTCCCAATGGAGAGGTGCGATGATTTTTGATTGTGGGAGAACAGGCGTGGGCTCCGCCCGGGGGGCATCTCCCTCATGTTGTCTTTTGGCATTGGCCTTGGTGTTTGTGGACCCCGGGCGGTATGACAGATGGAAATTGTAATGTTCGAAAAACAGAGCCCACTGTGCCTGCCTCGGGTTGAGCTGCTTAAGATTCTGGATGGTGATCAGATTCTGGGGGTCGGTCCAGACAATGAAAGGCTCACTGGCGCCCTGGAGCCAGTGACGTCATTCCTCCAATGCCCACGTTATGGACCACAGCTCGCGGTCCCCTACCCCGTATCGCTGTTGAGTGGGGTCAAATTTTTTGGAGAAGAAGCCACAGGAGTGTAGCTTCTGGTCTGGACCTCGCTGGGAGAGAACAGCTCTGGCACCCACATCCGAAGCGTTCACCTCCACAACGAATGGTTTGTTTGCATCTGGATGGAGAAGGATTGGAGCGGTGGTGAAGCGATGACACAGTTCTTTGAAGGCGGAGACGGCGGTAGAGTTGAGGATGAAGTGATGAGGTGTTGGGCGTGTCAGAGCGGTTAGGGGTGCTGCAACTGTACTGTAGTCCCTGATGAAGCAACGATAGAAATTCGCAAACCCGAGGAACCGTTGAACCTGCTTGAGGGTCTTGGGTAGGGGCCAATGACACACAGCTTCCAGTTTCTGCGGGTCCATGGCCACACACCGGGGCGAGATGACAAAGCCCAGGAACGTGGTGGAGTGCTCGTGAAAAGCGTACTTCTCCAACTTACAGTACAGTTGATGGGCGAGCAATCTCTTGAGGACCGCCATGACATGTTGAGTATGTTCTTCGACTGTCCGTGAGTATATGAGTATTTCGTCCAGGTATGCAAATGCCCACCATCCCAACCTGTCCCTAAGAACATCATTGATGAAACATTGAAAGGCGGCGGGGGCATTGCAGAGTCCAAATGGAATAACCAGGCTTTCATAGTGTCCAGTGGAGGTGATGAAGGCCGTCTTCCACTCATCGCCCTCTCTGATACGCACCAAGTTGTAGGCGCTCCGAAGGTCCAACTTCGTAAAAATGGTGGGACCAGAGAGGGCGTCCAGGGCAGAGTTAGTAAGAGGCAGTGGGTGTCGGTTCTTGATGGTGATGTTGTTTAGCCCCCGATAGTCGACACATGGGCGAAGTTCACCGCCTTTTTTTTTTACAAAAAAGAACCCTGCGGCGGCGGGCAAGGAGGAGGGCCTGATGGTACCTTGGCGGAGGGCGCTCGACACGTACTCCTCCATTGCCCGTGTCTCGGTGGGTGCGAGGGAGTAAAGATGGCCGCAGGGGGGAACCGAGCCCGGCTGAAGGTCGATTGCCAGGTCGTAGGGGCAATGAGGAGGAAGTTGGGTGGCACGTCTTTTACAGAACACCTCAGCCAGGTCTCGATAGGCGGGGGGGGGATGGCATTGGTGACGACGTCGGGGGCCTCGGACTCCCTAGGGCACGTCCCAGCCGGTGCCGGTAGGCAAAGTTCGGTGCAGGTCGGCCCCCACTGCAGTATCCGGCTTTGCGTCCAGGATATCAGAGGGTCGTGTTGCAGAAGCCATGGGTGTCCGAGGATGACGGGTGGTGATGAAATGGAGGTGAGATGAAATTGGATCTGTTCTTGATGTTGGTTGATGGTAAGGGTGATGGGTTGTCTGGGTGGTGATGGGGCTAGATGAAAGGGGCCGACCGTCTACAGATGTAATACAAACAGGCTGGGATAACGCCTCGATTTTCACCCCCAGTTTTTTGGCATAGGTAGAGTCAATGAAATTACCTGCGACACCGGAATCGATGAACGCAGTACTTCTGACCCGTTTGTGACCAAATTGGAGGGATACCTGAACCGTGAGACGAGGGATGGCGGTGGTCGTCGTGATGGAGAGTTGGAGAGGGTCTAGGCGTTTCCCGGCCGGAGGGGGCAAATTACACAATGGTGCGCCGCTGACCTACAATAGGCGCACAATCCCTCTCTAAAACGTTGTTCACGTTCGGCCACGGTTAGGGAGGTGCGTCCGAATTGCATGGGTTCCCCGGCTCCGGTGTCAACCACGGCAGGAGGTGGAGATCCGACGTGTCCGTAGGTGGTGGGGTGAAGGAGGTCGATGGTCGTGGAGCTGTGTAGGAGAAGGTGGGTGCTGGCGGTAGGGTTTTCGGGGCTGGCTTCGGGCGAGAGAGGAGGCGCTGGTCAATCCGGAGGGCGAGCTGGATCAATCCCTCCAGCGTGGCGGGAAGCTCTCGCCCGGCTAGTTCATCTTTAATCCTAGAAGCCAGTCCCTCGTAGTAGGACGTCCGGAGCACGGCGTCTCCCCAGGAGGTCTGCACGGCGAGAGTGCAGAAGTCGGCGGTGTAACGACTCACAGACGATCCACCCTGCCGCAGATGGTACAGCTTCGTGTCGGTCTCCACCTCTCCCGCAGGATGTTCAAAGGTGAGTTTTAGCTGGTGGGTGAACTCATTGTATGAATGGGCGGAGTCTGAATCAGAGCGAAGGACTGCTGTGGCCCACTCAGCTGCCTGCCCTGATAGCAGCGAGACGAGGAGAGCAATGCGCAATCGATCGTTGGAATATTTGGTGGCATTGAACTCAAACACCATATCTAATGCAGTTAGGAAAACACTACATCTTCCGTCCGTGCCGTCCCATTTATCCGGTAAAGAAAGATAAACATC
>JAQMYJ010000014.1:13726916-13744968 GCA_030014305.1 Clarias laeviceps | reverse complement strand
ACTCTCTCTCTCTCACTCACTCTCTCACTCACTCACATCATTATTCACACTCTCTCACTTGCTCACGCACTCACACCCTTATTCACACTCTCTCTCTCTCACTCACTCACTCACTCACATCCTTATTCACACTCTCTCTCTCTCACTCTCTCACTCACTCACTCACATCCTTATTCACACTCACTCTCTCACTCTCTCACTCACTCACTCACTCACTCACATCCTTATTCACACTCACTCTCTCACTCACATCCTTATTCACACTCACTCTCTCACTCACTCCCTCACTCACTCACATCCTTATTCACACTCTCTCTCTCTCACTTGCTCACTCACTCACATCCTTATTCACACTCTTTCGCTCACTCACTCACTCACTCTCACTCAATTACATCCTTATTTACACTCTCACTCATTCACTGACTCACTAGAACCTTCACTCACTTACATCTTTATTCACACTCACTCACTCACTCACTCATTCACACTCTCTCTCTCACTCAATCACTCACTCACTCACTAGCACACTCATACCCTCACTCCCTCATTCACTTACTTGCTCATTCACTCATACTCTCGCTCACTCACTAATAGTCTGACTCACTCACTAATAGTTTCACTCACTCATTCATAATCTCACTCTCTGATTAATACTTTCACTCACAATCTCACTCACTCATTCATACTGTCACTCGCTCATACTCTCTCTCACTCACTCAGTTACCCACTCACTCATAGTCTCATTCACTCAATCACTCACTCATATTCTCACTCATTCATGCTCTCACTCACTCTTACTCATTCATACTCTTACTCACTCACACACTTACTCTTAGTCATTCATATTATTCACTCATATGCTCACTCAGTCACTCACTCATTCATACTCTCACTCACTCACTCATACTCTCATTCACTTACTCACTTATTCACTCATACTCTCACTCACTCATTTATAATCTCACTCACTATTACTCATTGATTCTCTTACTCACTTACTCACTCACTCACTTACTCAGTTATATTCAAGCTGATAAATCTCTACTGGGAGGTACAAGTGAAGAGTAAGACATTTGCTTGCAAAACCTAGGAGGAGAAACTTTGGGAAAAACAGGCTTTTAACCACAGGTAAAGCACAAGGTATGACATGCTACAGTGGCTTTAAATATGAGTAACATTGTGATAAATGTTTATATGGAATATTTTAATGGAATATTTAGCCCTCATTTAAAATAATCTGTATTTACAGTACAGTAATACAACACAAATCAAAGACATTTTATTAATGTTCTTCTTAAATCAATGTTTTATAAAAGACATATAAATGTGTTTGATTTGCAGCTTTTTTTAAATTATTAAATACTCCAAGTGTCAAGGCCTGTGAGATTCCTGAGAAAGTCATTATCAAATTGAGATGCCATTCAGTACATTAACACTTCATTCCTTACGTTTTCTTCCCTGATGTCACATTTGCACCATTTTTTTTGTTGTCTAGAAATATCAGCTAAGATGTTGGGAAGGACATATTTTTAAGATGGCATAAATCACATGCGCCAAGAAAACAAAAAACAATCAAGGTGATTTTCTTTTGCCAAAAACCGATTTTCCATTGCATTCTTAAAATGCAGTGACATTCAGAAGCAGACCTTTCAGGATTGACCTTCCAGGTCACATCTAGAATAAATGTCGAAACAGATTCCAAGACAACACAAGCTCCACACACGCACACTCACACACACACACACATGCACACTCACACACACACACACACTCAGAGACATTTCCCGGTCACCGTGGTTAAGATGTTCAATCTCGGCCCCACCACTTTGATGTGCGTCTGCCCTCCTGGTGTCACAGTGCAGGCTTTACATTTAAATACATACACTATGTCTGAAAATCTCCCTGCAAATGTCAAAAAATAAACAAAGCAAAGGAGCCACTGATCCCTTAAAAATGAAGATATGCAACCACGGGCTTCTTTGAAATTCTTATCACATTTTCACCTTTTTAGGTCACCGGGATGTGGAAAGCGGTTTATTTGGTCCTGTCATGGTCATGTTTCTTTAAATGTGTTGGATAAATGGTGAAGATCCAGTGTTATGTGTGCTTTTTATAATAGCCTAACACTTCTTGTTTTTGGGTGATTTAATGATGATAGTGTTTTTAACCTTTAATTTAAAACAATAATAATTTTCCAACCAAAATAAACCATTAAAATGCAGTAATTTATATGATGCAATATTTCTTCTTCAATTATTATTATTATTTTTTACAGTCCAGTACCACAAGTTAAAGTACAGGAACTGGGATGCGTTCTTGAGCCTATATACGTAACAAATAGTGGTTGGTGTCCATGCTGAGAGCAATGATGAGGATATTAAAAGATAGTACTGTTTTTTCATATACACGAAGGTGAGTCAAAAATTTTCCGCACTCCGGTTATATTAAAACTTCTGTTGGCCGTCTTAACAGCGCTTTCCGTTCAAGGCTAATGTCTCCCCATCACTTCTATGTATATGCAGGTGTAAACATGTCTCCCCATCACTTCTACGTATATGCAGGTGTAAACATGTTACATCAGTTCATTTGTAACTGCAGTGCGAGTTGAATATGAATTGATGCCCCACATGTGATTTGCACTAAAAAAGAGCAGCATGCAGTGATTTGTTTATTGTGGTCTGAGGGTGTACCAGAGGTTGCTGTTAGGTATTGAAGTATTGCACAGTATGGAGAAAGTGTCTGGGTATCTGCACACAAAATTTTGGGATTGGATACTCTAAGGAAGGAAAGAAAGTTTCTTAAAGAGAATCATTACTGGAGAATCATCACTACAAGCCTGAGGGTAATCAGCAGAGTATGGAACAGAAACATCAATCACTGAACAAAAGTCAACCATGAGATGGAAAACTGATGCTTAAAATTTTCTGGGATTCTCAAAGGAAACATTATAAGGAAAAAGACAATCATCAGTGCTCGGTACAGTGAGATGCTTAATGAAGAGCTGAAGCCTAAACTTTGGATTAAAGGGCGTTGTGATCTTATATGACAGTGCATTACCGCACACTTCTGCTAAAGCCTCCTCTCTAAAGTTCTGATCTGATCCATCAAAATTTCACCTGTTTGGTCCCCTGAAAGCAGCCCTACGAGGATGAAGATTTACTTCTGATGAATCTAATCATTTTTGTCTGTGTGCATGTACTGTATATATTTCAGTTATTCTTAATAACACAGATTTTTGCCTCTTTTCCTATAAGCATCAGGAAATTGACATGGATATCTTCAATGTTTCAACTAGAGAATGTTAAAAGAATTCATTCATTAATGTGCAAAATAAAATATATTAATAATTGTATTTCAAAGATAAATTGTAGTTATAATGCTCTGAGACTGGGAAACTGCTTTTATTTTTAATGCTGTAGTCTTTTGCTAACGTTTAACATGCACATACTGTCGGTTTTGGTAAAGGACATATTTACATATGTTTGACTTTTTAAATGCCACGGGTCACAATAACAACCGTAGCTGAAATAATAAAGGGTCACATGTTGAAAAAAGCTGTCACGTAGCTGAAAAAATATGCGCAGTGTCACATGTTTAGCGTAAATTGTCCCATGACCATGACGGTTCCTTTTGCATCATTATAAGATGGCTGAATCAAAAAGCTTCCAACAAAAGATTAGTAACACATGTAACATATGTCTACGATAGAAATCTTTTTCTAATAGACAACATCTCTAAGGTGTCTGATACTGTTGTATGCAGTTGCAAGTGCTCAACTTTGTTCTGTGTCCTCATAGAAAGAGTAAACATGTTGACAGTAACAGTAATGACCAGTGATATAACACAGTGCACCTATTTATACACATACACTTATATAGTTTTTGTTATCCCTAAGAGACAGGTTATTTATCAAACAGGTTGTTGAACACATATGATAAATTAGGTGCGATTCTCAGACTTTATTAGACTTTAGTGTAATTAAAATGTAGCATGTATAGTGTCCTTGCTATTAATAGTAATTATTATTTTATTATTAATGTTATTGTATTATTTTAATCGATATTTAAATAAACTTTGATAAACACAAATGTAAATGTGGCGGGGAACACCCTGGACCGGGTGCTAATCCATCGCTGGGTACACATTCACACACACTACGGGCAATTTGAAAACTTCTTGCATGTCTTTGATCTGTGGGAGGAAACCGGATTACGCCGAGGAAACCCATAAAGCACAGGGAGAACATGCAAACTCCATGCACTCAGACCTGTGATCATGGGATTCGAACCCGGACCCTGGTTGTGCAATATGACAGAGCTGCCTGCTGTGAATTTTAATCCTCAGAAATAGGAGAAAGATGTAAACATACATGTGACAGGTTTACAGCAAACGCCTGTTAAATGCATGTCTTAGTGGGCGTGGCCATCACGTTTACTACAATACCAACTTTTAAGTTCAGTATACAAATCCATTTAATGTCTAGCTTCATGCAGTATGGTGAGATAACGACTAAACAACCATGAAATATTTTCCCTTCAAACAAATAAGGGAAATAAAAGAGTTTAGAGAGCACGTTTCTCACAACAGGAGCACGCCGCGTCTGAATAATAAATAAATTAATAATAAATGAGCGCGCCTCTGAGCCAGCCAATAGGCGGGCTGCGTTTTGGAATATTCATGAGGCTCATTTGCAGACCGGCCGCTCGGGTTTGTCAGCTGAGCGCAGGTGAGTTCCGGAGTGTCAGGTCAAGCCGGAAATTAGACACAAGAAATGTACTTTCGAAACGAAACGCAAGCACGAGTCTCTCTCTCTCTCTCTCTCTCTCTCTCTCTCTCACACACACACACACACACACACACGAGTAGACCTGCATGTCGTTATATTAGTTTTTAAATCAAAATGGTGCAAGGCGAAGTTCGGTACACGAAGGTGTCTACAGACGTGCACGACGAACCAGAACCCGACCCGAACCAGGACAGCGACGAGGAGGGACAAGTGTCAGTCTACTTTAAGCTGTAAGTGACAAGAAGTTGGTGTATTGCAATTATTATAGTGATAAAGTCACTACTGGCAGCATTTCATTATCTACCCTCAGTGTGTAACCTAATAGTTACACTTTTTTTTAATTAAAGGACTTTAATTAGGCTCAGCTCTGTTCACTGCTGAATGAGTGCACGTGCGTTTGATCAACACATCACACAGCAGCCTTATAGTCAGAGATTCAACCCTATAGCCTTGATAAATACAGAGCCAAATCAGAGCGAGTGATTATGTTTCACAAGACTGCTTTCACAAGAAGGTGGCGTAGTGGTTAGCACTGTTGCCTAGCACCTCCAGGGTCGAGGGTTCGATTCTGTGTCTGTGTGTGTGCATGTTCTCCCTGTGCATGGTGGGTTTCCTCTACGTTTCCTCCCACATTCCAAAGACATGCAGATTAGGTTAACTGGCATTCCCGAATCACCCGTACTGTAGTTTGTGTGTGTATGTGTGTGCCCTCCGATAGATTGGCATTGTTTACCCCTTCCCATGTCTTAAGTCTCCTGAGAAGGGCGTGGTGGGTTTCCTCCGGGTAATTTGGTTTCCTCCCACAATCTGTTTTGCGTCCTCAAATTGCCTGTAGTGTGTGAATGAGTGTGTGTGTGTGTGTGTGTGTGTGTGTGCCTGCAGTAGATTGGCACCTCGCCCAGGATGTTTCCTGCCATATTCCCTAAGTCTCCTTGGATAGGCTGCAGGTCCCCCCTCCCCGCCTCCCCAGTGACCTTGTACACAGGATACGCATTATATAAGATAAATGAATGAATGAAAGCTTTCACAAGCCCGTAGGTCCAGAGTTCCGAAGAATCAAGAATTAAAAAACATTTATTTACCCATTGTTCTGCTGTCACAACAATGTCACACAGAAAAAGTAAACTTTGTAATGTATCATTAAAAGACGACCAGCCTCAAGAAGAACTGCTAACACCTTGGGCTATGTGATGACTTAATAAAACATTCATAAGCAATTCATAAATCTATTATAAAGCAATATTGGAGGATTAACTACCAGCAGTGGCTCCCTCTTAGGGGCATTTGGGACAGAGCTCCACTGTATACTGTGTATCAGCTGTTCAAAAAAAAAATGTTTATCTTCACAAAGTCCTTGTACATACATTTTTAACTCGCTCATGGCTTTTGGGTGAGTATTTTATTTAAAGAAGCTGCAACGTGTCAGCTATGGGCTTTGATCGATATGCATTCCTTTCTAGATGTTTCTAAAAGGTAATAAATGCCCATTGGTGCCGGAATCACGCTGCTCCATGATCACTGTATGAACTTTTTCAGTACACAGTGGACGGTAGTGATAGATCTGCCTAGAATTTTTGTTTTTACACCAAATTGAGCTAGTTTAAAAAATATCCAGCAGCCAATAAGATTTTTCATGGCAGATAACTGGAATTACACTATATGGCCAAATGTATGTGGACACCTGACCATTACAGCCATATGTACACAATTGTTTAAATGATTTTGTCAAGCACGACAGCGCACAAAGCTACAGTAGGTCCATGAAGACCAAGTGTGCCAAGACCAAGTTTGGAGCGGCAGAACTTGAGTGTACTATGCAATCACCTGACCTCATCCTGAAACCTTGGAATGATCAACTTCTCACCCGAAATCAGCATAAATATCCACAGCCACACTCTAAAGTCGAGTGGAAAGCCTTGCCAAAAAGTGTAGGCTTTTACAGCATTAGAAAAAGGGGAACACCTCACTTTTAATATCCATGATTTTTAAAATGGAAAATTTTTGGCTGTATAGTGTGTAGTTAGTAAATTATTAAAAGCAAGGCAAAGTATAAGTGCATACACTCTGCCCCTTATGAAAGTAATGACAGAACGGCCTGTATAACGTGACTTAAGGCTTTATTTGTACAGTAGGCTGCAGCATGTTTATATGCGATATGCATAAAAATAGAAAAGGCTCTAATTCAGTGTTCACGTTTGTTGCATTTGTAAGTTTTTGTCCACATCTTACATGTTATTAGTTTGTTATTACTAAAAGTGTGAAAAAGTATATTTACTAAATCTACATAAACGCCATTCTAATACAATGTCACTTATTTAAGAAGGCAGTGTCCCAGTGGAATGAATAATTTTCATGTCATCTAAATTAAAGTTATAATTACACATTCAAAACAGTATTAGGAAGCACTATGTATAGCCTCCAGACCTTTACTTATTTAAGAAGCTCATATATCTGCAGAATGAATGGGAATGGAATGGATGGGCTGTAAGCAAAGAGGAATCAAATGCAAGATAAGGATGTTGAACAGAACCCACACTTGCACATCTAGTCAAGTGATATTGCCTAACGTTCCTACTGTAATGGTAACCAATGGCTTGTTAGGTAAACCTTATTGTTTTAAATCTTCAGCTAGACTTTATAAAAGGCTTATGAATGTAAGATGAATCATTGACCCTACTGAATAATCCTACTGAATAATTCACTGAAAACCTGTAATATCCTTACACCGATCTACTTTAATATATTAAATTTTACACGGCATGTTGGTGCAAAATGATAAATAGCCTATATATTTTTTAGATAATGCATTTATTACTTTTATTAGCGTCTGAATAATCCCATCCACCCTTATAACATTTTTCTAAGTTTTATAACGCTTTATTCTTCAATCAGTTTTCATTATGTACTTTCTTTTTTTTTATATAACACTTTGTATTTGGATTTCTCTCTTACCCAAAGCTTTTGACTGCAGAAATGGCATTAATACACATAGCAATTCCCTTACATACCCTTTTCTTTTAAAATAAAGGATTTTCTCTTCTAAGATTAAGGTAGCAAAGAGGATTCACGCGAATCCTTCAGAGCATGCAAGGCAGCCGAGTGGATTAAAGTGAAGGGCTATTCACTGAGATTCTCCGACCTTGTCATGTGTTTTGGACGACATTACAGCAACGAATATAACTCAAGAGAGGAATGATATCCTGCAGATGTTTTTGTTTGTTGTGCGCAATTTGACGTATGTACAAAAATGTTACTATACAAAATTTTACATGTACAGTACATGCAAAAAAAAAATCTATTTACAATAAAATTTAAGGTTCATTAATGAGGTAACATAGTGATAAGAATAAGAATATACTGTTGCTACGTATAGTACATGTGCATGATGATTGCATATACAGGCAGGAGCTGTACATAAGGTGTAAAGTCAAGTTGAAATATTAAGAAAAAAGGTGAGAATGAAAAGACATGATCATATCAGTGCCACGAAAACAGAATGTTCTATTCTATAACCTAGTCTGTATATGTCTTTGCATTTGAAAACCCAATATAATGCACTACCTATAGAATACCTACAGTATATGCACTGTTATAATGAAATAGTTTTTTGGATGTTCAGAAAAGTCAGTTTTTCAGTTCTCTCCTCTCACACAACAACTGCCTGTCAGGAAGGGTAAAGGCTTCTGCAGTAAGGCATCAAAAGCCGCTGCATCTTTTTGAAATGCTGCTAATGCAATGTCCCAGGGTAGCCGAATGTGTTTGAAGTGCTAGTTGAACTATTCTGTATACATGAGCATACAGAAACCCATGATTGTCTAGCGTCACTCAAGTTGACAGGGGAGAGAGAGCACGGTCGGTTTTGCCCTCTAGGGCCCTCGGCCACAGATGGCTGTAGCATCTTTAGGATTCAGCCTCTTGATCTCCTGATGGTGGATAATACATGATAATAGATAAAACATCAGAGCCTGTGGTATAGTGTAGTTTGGCACAGTTTTTACGAGGTCGACGGTAACCAGTGGCCATGTGTATCTGAAATGCTAAGGGATTCGATGACTGAATATTTAGCCAGCTCTACCTGATTGTTAAATAAGTTGTTGTAATACACTATTTATTACAATAAATAGTGGACCGATTCTGTTGTGTTTGATTCAATTCTAAATCGTCATCTCAAGCAGTTGAATTGAATAAGAAAGGCATTACTCAAAAGTTATTTTCTACAACAGCACAACTCTAACAGTAGTTCATCAGTAACATAACACAAACATACCTGTCGAGATCCAATACAGTATATCACCGTTCCCGTAGCAACAGCCAATACACAAAAATACTTTGTTTAATCAGTCTATAAAAAACTCAATCGTTTATCTTGTGAAACGTTCCATGATGAAATGTTATGTCACATTTATGGAAGGATCAGCACTTTGGAACAATCAGTAACTTTCTCTGGCAGAGCTTCAGCCCATAGAGCTTTGCACTTTTGGGTTTTTCTAAATCACAACAAGCTGAGATTTCTCGTTTCATTAACTTTAAAAGAGAAAGAAATGAGATCCTTGTGATGAAACAGCTTTTTATAGCTTTTGTAACATAAGCGATAACAGAAACTAACTTGTCCCATTCCATCGCAGGGTGCACACACACACACACACACACACACGCACACACACACACACACAAGGCAGGAATCGAACCCTTGATGTTCCATAAAAATTAAAGAGAACCATTCATTCATAAATTAAGTATTTGCTAGCAAATCTTTGTAGAGTGAAAATAATAAGATGTTTTCCATAACTGCTTGGTTTGCCAAGAGTTATTCTTTACATAAATGTACCTAATTTTCTCACAGGCCCACGGATAGATCGCAGGGAAAGGCATCGAAGAGACTCACATGTTTCCGCCTGTCAGCGGCTCTGGTTCTGCTGGGTACCGTCTTGGTGTTTGTGCTCCTTCAGTGGTACGAATGGTGGCCCGATACCGCAGGGTTTCCAAATGAGGGAACCAACATCATGAATATTGCAAATGAACACGACGAACATCATCACCACACCATGGATGAAGATGATGAACAAGATAATGCAGAAGATTCCCACCACCATGAGCACACTGCACTGTACCACAATGCTGTTGTTCTGACAGCCTCAGGTTTGCAGTTTTTATTTACATCTCTGTCACAGTATCTTTCTGACAAATTTTTCAATGGTTTATCATCTCACTGTTTAATGAGATGAGTGTTGTTGCTATGCGCAGCTAACTGTTCCAGCATTGGTATGGCACTTCTCCAGGAAGGAGGAAATGTGGTGGATGCAGCTATCTCTTCTCTGCTCTGCTTGGGGGTCGTCCACCCACACACAGCTGGAGTAGGTTCGTCAAAAAAAAATCTTTGATTGATTTAGCATCTGCAAATTAAATAATGTAGTAATATAATATAATAGTTGGGAATAATTCCTGCATTCACAACAGGTTTCCGATTTATGATTGAGTATATTTCATTTATGGCGCATTTAATTGTGAATGTTTATAAGCTGGAGCTTTGGTCCTATCCAATGCTGGGGCAGTTTTATGGGAGGCAGTTTGAACATTTGCCTAATGATTATATTTTTTGGTGTTAGTTTGATATAAAACATAGAAGTGGGGAAGCATATAATTAATCTGAATCTTGTACACAGCATTTATTTATAATTCTCTTCAGAATTATTGGTGCCTGTCATAAAAATGGGCAAAACTGATTAAAAAGAAAAAAAAAAGAAAAAAGAAACTCAAACAAAAAGAACAAACAATACTTTTTGTTCTAACACACATGATTGACACCTTTAAAGAATATTTTAACAAGTGCATTGTCTCTCCCCACACAGTGGAGAGAGTTGAAGGACTCTAGTTTATTCTTGTTTTTACAAGTCAAGTAAAAATCAAGCTCTAAAATAAGAAGCCCTATGGGGCGTCTCACAAATACAGCACCTGAACCTCACCCGGCATCATTACGACTACAAGTGGCATCACATGTTGTGGTCAGGTGAGACCAAATTCACACTTTATGGTCATGCACATGATCATAGTGTTGGCAACATAAGGGAAAGACATAAAAGAAAAAAATGGCGACTTTATGTCGTCTCTTAAATATGATGGATAATCATTGATGCTTTGGTGGTTCAAAATAATGGCATTATCGATTGCATCATGAACTCCAGGATGGTTGTATCTGCCAGGACTTTCAGACTGGGTCGTAAATAAAAAGGGACTCAAAACAAGGCAATGAGTGAAACATATTTCCAAAGCAACACATTAATAATTAAAGAAACACAAAAGATTTGCCAAAGATCGGCCCTGGCTCAAGGTTGGAACGCTGCGAGACCAAGCGAGAAGTCCACATACATATGAGAATGTAAAAGTGCTCCAATTTTCACAATAGAAGAGTTGAGACCAAGATCTCTTACAAGTCTGTTTTATAGGAATCATACAATGACCCTGTATGTTGGAGCTTGAAATCTCACTTATTATATAAACCAAATCTGAATTACATTTACAGAAGACTTCAAGCACAGTGATGAGAAGAAGGCGTTTGTTCGTGAATGATTATCTCAGTTGAGGTGGCTCAGAGTCCACAGGAATTGTTCCTTATCGAGTGGAACACCTGATCCTTGAAAATTGACAGATAACTTGTGGCCAACTGGCAAAAGAGCTGCATTTGTCTGTGAGAACTGTACACAAAATCATTCTTGATCACTGTTTACACATTACAGAAGCTTTGCTGGGAGTTATTGCCATGATCCGCGTACAGTCCTGGTCTCTCTGAAAGCCATTTCCACATGTTTGGGCCATTAAAAGAGTTCCTGGGAGGCCAGCATTTCAGACGTGAAGTACACATCATGGCTCGGGAGTACTGAGAAATCTTTCTACCTTGATGTTATTCAAGCACTAAATCAAATTAAAATTCGAATTATATTTGTCACATACACTGTCATACACAGTACGATATGCAGTGAAATGCTTAAACGACCGCCCGTGACCTTAAAAATATCAAAACAATTAACAAGAAATAAATAGTTTAACCATAGAAAACCTAGCTGTATAAAATAGAACAGAATATAAAAAATATTTCAAAAAAATATATAAGAAATATAAAATAAAACTTATCTATACAATGTAGGAAAAAAAATGGAGATGAATTGAATGGAAATAAATGGAAATGTCCAGGAAGTGTGCAAATGTGCATGTGTGTGTAGATGCCCATGGTCTATAAATGTCCATAATCTGTAATGTGCAAAAGTGGGATGAAAAGTGGGACTAGTGAAACACCAGGATAAGTGCATTAGCATAGCAGGGGATTGTATAGAGAAATGAAGGTAGTTTTATTCTCATAACCGTGTTTATTCTCATAACCGTGCAATTAAAAGACATGGTTTGACTTGATCGCCCATGACATTTTGTATGCACCAGGGATTAATGGTATAGATGCATTAGGTATGCATCTGTACCTGGAAGTGGAAAAATAATTAATAAAATTTTAAACCAGTGCATTTAAAACATGCACAAAAAGATGGACAAAATCACAATAGTCAATTAAAGTAAAAAAGCCGTAGTCAAATAAGATATTAATAATTGAACATTTAGTATAAAGAAGGTCCATGCATTTTTCAATTCACATTACAAGTTGAAACTGTAATGGCTTTTCAGGAGGTTAATAGAAGGCTTAATCAGGCATAATTGTTATTGATTATTCAGTTAGTATGATAATTAATGGTTCTCATGTAATGAGTATTAGAAGAGCCAACCTTGACTTAAAGGACACAAATAAAAATAACCTTGATACATCTAATTACCGATACTTTCTTTTACTTTATTACAACTTCTAAAACTAAGTCTAAGTTGTAATTATTGTTTTGTTTTTTTTCCTTGAAGGTGGTATGTTCTCAGCCGTCCTATACAACAACACTTCAGGCTCACTCAAGACTATACGTTCCACTGCACCCCAAATGTTATTTCCTACTTTTGGCGTCCCATCTATTCTGCAGGGTATCCAAGAACTCCACTCCCGGTGGGGACGATCTGAATGGAGCCGACTTTTTGAAGGAGCCATAACGTTGGCACAGGAAGGTTTCCTTATAGATGATGTCCTCGGCCGGGCGTTGGAAAGCTATAAGGAGGAAATACTCATTTCCGAGCTGTGTGATCTGTTCTGTGAAGCGAGTGGCCGCATGAAATCGGTGGGAGCGATCGTCAAAAACCAGAATCTGTCCGAGCTTTTACAGAGGGCCAGCCTGAATGAGAACAATTTCCTAGAAACGCTGGCCGTGAAATTGTCCGAAGACCTCTCCGTGAGCGAGAGGCCAGCTTTCTTAGCCGCCATTCAGCACAGCCGTGGAGAAATCAATGACTTTCTTATCATCCAGCGAGAGAAATATTCTGTCCTTTCAGCCGGTTTGCCTTTCTCTGTCCAGATGCTATCTGATATATTACAGCAAGTCAGGCAGCAAAACCTCTCCTTTCAGAACAGTGCAGATTTTAACAGGACCGCTGCCGCCTACAGTGTCCTCTTAAGCTTGATTCGAGAACCTGACGATTCAGCCATGGCTGAGAAGTACCCAGGCATCATAGATGCACTTTCTCTTAATACTCAAAACAGTCACATTGCTGTGTTGGATAAATCTGGTAATTTTATCGTCATGTCAGCTTCACTCAATAGCACGTGGGGATCCGGGCGCTTCCTGCCGTCCACCGGTATTCTCCTTAATGGCTTCAGTGCAAACGTCTCAAACTTGCCTTACTTCAATATTCCACTAATTCTAAGACTCACTGAAGACCACGTCTCTCATAGTAACGAGACAGAAGACAACGAAGAAGAAAATGAAATAGAAGTTGTTGTGATGACTGGAGGGCTTTCAGCGTTATTTAATGCCGCTGTTCTTCTGCATAACAGAATTGACTTGGGACTGTCTTCTAAAGAAGCTATTAGTAGCCCTCTCCTCCATTTACAGCCGCCAGCTTTTTGTCTGTCTTCCACTTTAAATGACTCAGACATCTATACGCTGTTCTCTGACGTAGGAGGTGAGCTCCAGCAGGTGGACGAGTGCTCGGATAATTCTCCATCCATGCTGCTGCGGTTACACGCAGAACACGTTAGCGCATACGGAGCGCCGGCTGCTAATGCACATATTAATGGCTACTGACAGTTTAGATGTCTTTTTAATAAAGCGGTCCATCAGTGTTCCCAGAGTTCGTTAACGGAGAGACAGGAGTTTTTCATTCGTATTTGTACTATTCAGATGTTTTACCGCGACTAAGAGTCTCATCACCATACTTTGTTGTGCTTGAGTCTTCTTTGAATGTCAATCGGATTTTCGTCTTCATTCATGAGAAATATCATCACAAGTCTCGGTTTGACTTGAACATCCCTCGTGGAATGCATTATAGGACAAGTTCATGTTTAACAGATCTAAACAGTAGTTCCATTGCAACAAAAATCAGATGGCTCCAAAACCCTGGCCGTGTCATTATTTAATGAAATTATTTATTTCCAATCTTATTTTCCAATTCACACTGTAGGAAGTTGCCGCAAGATTGCTCAAAAGCTTTGGTGCAGCTATAAATACAATAACATGCTAATATACTGAACATCTCAAGCTCACTTTAAAGAGTGTTTCTGAGTATCTGACCTTGGTTCATGCACTGATTGATTATTTAAGCACAAATCTTAGATCTATACTTAGAAGATCTTCATTGTATAAAGTGAAACAGATTATAACCTGTTGTACAGAGTGGCCCAAAAGTTCCCATGCATAGGGGACGGTTGGATCAACAGTTCCCGGATTCTCGACTTTGCTTATAAAATACCCAAATTTAAACAATCTTTATTTTTTTGGTATTTTATTAGTTTACCAGAAAAAGCTTTAGAAAAAGATGAAGGGACTGTATTTGAAAAAGATTTGTCAATCACTTAGAGGATGTTTTGTAAACAAAAAAAATTGTCCATTTCAATTTAATTACGGATTTTAATGTATGGAGACTTTTGTGACAGCCTGTAGAATTTGGGACGATTAATTAATGATTTTAAAAGACTGCTGAAATCGCACATTGTTAAGCACACTTTACTCACCGTATCTGTTCAAGATTGTGATGTGTACGTCTTTAATCATGCTTCATTTCTCCACAACAGAGAAACGCACATATCAGGACTAATCAGGGAAATGGATTGGTCATCAGTTTAATTTGTGCAAATTTCAGTCATCTTCTAACTCAGTGGTTCTCAACCTGCCCTGCACATTTTAGTGTTTTCACAGCTCCCAGCACATCTGATTTAACTAATCAGCTAATTAACAGCCTTTCCTTAATTTAAGTGGATGTAATCAAGCAGGAAAAACACTACCATGTGCAAAGACCAGGGATGAGAACCACTGTCCTGACTATTTCCCAAGGATATCGAAGGACACATTTTAACACATGTGGGTTGTACTACAGTAGGTTTAAATGATGCGCTTATTTTGTGCTAATTAATTTTGCTCTTATTAGGCTTTATTATGACGAGTGATGAAATTACAACCACTAGTGTGTCATTGAAAGGGAAGTAAATATGATGGTGACGGATTTAATAATGCATCTAAATAATGCAGAGTTATAAAGTAGTGCAACAGTGTTTACCTTATCATGTTTCGAATCCTGAAATAGCACACATATCTGTTCCCTCCTGTCCGATAGCGCATATCCGGCCCTGCTCTTCAGGTGGGAAAATGGCATTTCTCTCCCATGTGGAGAAATCGTCAGCATCTCTTAACCAAAGCAGGTTATCTATGAATTCATGCATACAGAAGAGGGCAGTTAGCGCTTGCATTCGAGCATGACCAGCTGTTTAAAAAGGTGTGATAGCTTCACATATTTTGAATTAAGCACATGCAGGCATAGCTAAATGTGCTCAAGAAGCCGCTAGTTTCGCAGAAATAAGCCATTTGACTGACAGACATGTCTTATGTCCCATAGTATTTCATTTACTTGGCATTAATTAATCCCAACAGGTTGTTTAATAACCTTATAAGATTAAGGTATGTCATGATTATTTCATGTCTTTTGTCTATATCTATTTTGTCTAAAACTTTGTGTCTATTAAAATCTAAATCTAGTACAAAATCCAAGTTTATTTTCCTGTTAAATGTTGCACAGCGGCGAGAATTCATGCAATTAGTCAATCTATCAAATTGTGTGCATCTTATATTAGTATACAACTTATGAGCCAGACCCGATCCAATAAAGGTTCTGATCACGCCCAGCAAAAGAATTAAAAATCTGTCTTTTATATTATAATTGTTTTATGGACTGTAATCAAATTAAAAGATTGGAAAGAAGATTGTCTACAGGGGGAAAAAGAGAGCAATGAACTCAGGTCATTAACTCTACTGATGTATAATTCTTTATTAACAAGCACAAATGGATGCTGGATCCAGCTCTGTGGACATATAATACAAGTTTAAGAAAGAATAGTTATGCAATTACAACTTTTACATTTTTTTTTCTCATTCCAATCAAGTCGAATTCATTCATGAACCTCAATGTCTGAAAATTTTTTTTTTGGAATGAATTGCACCCTGTCTATTGTTTTGGGGTAAATTCATGTATTATGTGTGTACCTTTCAGAAAGCAGCTGATAAATAAACACATTTAAGAGGAGTCATTGTACAGTATGTTAATCCAGACAATTTAACATAACAAGTGTATTCAAGACTTCATGGTCAGAGGTGTCTTGCGTAATAGTGTCTAGATAGTGAATAGAATTTAGCCGTGTGACTTAATTAAAACATTTATTCATCATCTGAGAACTAATGTTACTGTATCTTCATTTGGATAACCGACTCGGAGGTTGGGCTTAAACGTGCGCCCATTTCAGCCATTTCTACCAACGACCCCTTTGAGTTAGTATTAAAGGTTACTACAGGGCGCATGTTTCAGCAGGTGCGTTTTGTACGAGCGTTAAGTGTAAAGTATAGCCGAGAAAGCTATTCCTTTCGCTCCACATGCACTCCCTGCTATGCAAATAAGGTCTATCAGCAGAAAGACGACATTATCTGCCTACCTCCGGAGAGCTGCAGGCTTGTTATATTAATTTAGATGAATGCGTGTGAGGCGTGTATATTGATGCCTTGCTTCACACATCTCTTATCAGAGTGCTGCCTTAGGGGTTATCTACATTCCCCATCCCCCTTTTGATAAATCTTGATTTTTCACGCTGCAGGTAAGCGGGTCCTCTCTGATGGAAAAAATTGCTTCCGTTATTGCTTGGGAAGCAGAATCTTTTCCTTTTCCTCTGATTGTAAAAGATGTGGTCTCTCTTTGTTGGCTTCTGCTGTAGGCTTTGATTTTCATCCCTCTGACCCGGTGTAATGTCTCGTTCCTTTCCTTTTTGCACAAAACTAGTGCGACAGGATACATCAGGGCTCAGGATGTTCGGTTTTCAGGATGTGCCATGTGCTTTAAGTAAGTCCTACTGTAGATTTAGCTACTGTGAATCCTGTCATCTGGTTCAGCTAAGAAACCTTCAGAGTAGTAAAGTGTAGCAAAAAATTATACAGGTTTTATGGTCATACAGTACAACTCTAATTATGATCATTTAATTATCCTTGTTGGCGTATAATAACAGATTTGATTGTACTTTATCAACATTATACAGTGTTCGTCCTTATAATGTGTTTTTTTTTCCTGCATGATTGACTTTCATAAAATACATACATTGTTCAGTTTTCATTTTGCTTATGATCAATTTGAGAGATTTTTCCATTCCCTTTTTCCATTCTATTTTTCTTCGTTCCTGTAGGTTAGAGTGGAGTGTTTATCTCAGTCAAACGCTTTTCTTATCTCTGACTCTCTGAGTGGCAGTGAGTCCATGAATATTACGGTCATGTTTGAATTTAAATGTTGCACTATAGAAGGTCACTCTTTTACTGAGGTGCTGAAACACAGGTCATGAACAACATAAGAAGAATATGAAAATAATAAAAGAAACAGTCAGGGATTTGAGAGAAAGACCTAATGACCGAAAACAAAAAGAAGTTTGAGCAAGTTTGGTGGTGTAGTGCAGTGGTTCTCAAACTTTCAAGCCGGCGACCCCTAATTGAAGATCGACAAGATCTCGCGACCCCCACTAGCAAAAACAAGCAATAAACATAACAAGCTGTTCACAGTATTTTGACTACATTTAATATACATAAAAATCATTTTGGCTTACCTTTCAATGGGAAGGGTGTACTTGTTTTTGGCAGCACAAAAGCTTCATTCATGGCCTGATGGTGG
>JAQMYJ010000014.1:13707813-13726816 GCA_030014305.1 Clarias laeviceps | reverse complement strand
TCTTTGAGTGGCGAATAAATTTTTTTAAACACTCAATTTAAACACTCACACTCAATCAGTAATATCTTTACAAATCAGATAATATTTATTCATTTACTTGTAATACTGAAAAGTGTGTATTATAATCACAAAAAAAGACTATTTTTTAATCCCTCTCGCGACCCCTTGAAATTAATCCCCCAGTTTGGGAATCACTGGTGTAGTGGTTCAATTCCTGTCAATTCTGCATGTTCTCCTCCAGATGGCCCGTAGTGTGCGTGTGTGCCCTGTGATAGATTGGCACCCCATCCAGGGTGTACCCCACCTCATGCTCCTGGGATAGGCTCCAAGCCTGCCGTGACACCCCATGAATGCAGGTTAAAATGGTATAGATGATGATGAGTGATCAGTAAAACTCTTCCATCTGCCGTTTACACTGACATTCAAATGCAAAACATAAAGCCTGATGCCATCGGGGCATTACTCCACAATATCTCTGGGGGTGTGCTGTGGTATCTGGCACCGAGACGTTAGTGATGTTACTTTGGATAGTAGTGTGGAGTAATATTTTTACTCATTCATAATTTCCACACTGGTATCCTTGGTGCTGATGAGAATTTTCCACCTTACAGTTCTCCTTTCAGAAATGGATATATTCAAGTTGTAAATAATGATATTTCTTTACAACTAGATTTACTATACAATACTTTATAGTGGAATACTGTTAAAATGTAGCTTATTCATTATAGATATTTATTTCAGTGTACACTATATACACTACTCTATATGACCAAATCTACTGTATATGAAGACCTGACAATTGTACTCATAAATAAGTGAGTTTTCCACAAACGTTGCTGCCACAATGTTAGACACATGCAGATGTCTAGGATGTTTTTGTATAGTGTAGCATTAAGATTTCTCGTCATTGAGTGAAGGATTTGAGCTCAATCCAGTTTCAGCATAACCAAAGTGAGAGCATCTAAAATTTAAAATGCCTAAATGTAAATGTGATGTAGTTGGTTTGAAAGAACTCGAATGACCCATCAGTCATTAATTTTTGATCATTAAACATACTTTTATTATTATTAACCTAAGTAAAGATAGTGTTTATAATTCTACATGATATACAGTAGTAATAAATTGGGTTAAAAAAATGGTTATATCTTTGCTTTCATAAATACTTTTTGGGTCAAGGTTGATGCCAAGCTGAAATAACAATGTATGAAGCAAGTGGCATTATAAATTATTATACTTAACAGTTTGTGGGCTGACTTTCATTTCTCCCTAGTTTGGTCACCTGCCAATTCCAACCCACCAGCATCTCTCCCCTGTCACTGGACTGTTACAGTACCAACTGATGAAGGTGAAGACTGATTAACTTGTGCATTCTCCAAGACATGTGAAGCCAGGCACACAAGCTGCTGTTCATTCTGCAGTATAACAGCCAGAGGTAAGCACCATCTACCCTCCTCCATATACATGACAGAAGAGAATACATCATCCTTCTCACCCATCAAGCATAGACGATTTTTGCATCCTTGGCTCCTGGCAGCAGATTGCTGTGCCATCGGTGAGATTCAACCCAACGATGGGATTCAACCCATGATCTCCCAATAGTAGGCTGAATGTTTTTCTGTTTTTTTCTTTCAGGATCCCTCTAGTTCAGAAAACTTACTTTAACTAACAATCTAGGAAAAGGTATCATTAAATCATGAATGAAGCTCACAATAATTTAAGTGACAGCAAATATACAGAGCTGGCATAGTGGCTTAGTAGTTAACACTGTCACCTTGCACCTCGAGGTTCTGGGTTCAATTCCCACCTTCGGTCTGTGTGCATGTTTTCCCCAAGCTTTGGGGGCTTCCTCCAATATACTCCGGTTTCCTCCCATGCGTTCCAAAATTGCCCGTTGTGTGCTCTGCGATGGATTGGCACCCCATCCAGGGTGTGCCCTAAGTCTCCTGGGATAGGCTCCAGCACCCCCCATGACCCTGTATACAGGATAAAGCACAGTATTATACAGTATAGATAATGTATGAGTGAGTGTGTGAGCAAAGCTAAGCCAGAAATTTGTGAATGTATGATGTCAGCGATTCACCTACAATAACAGTGTTTTCACCCGGTTTCCACTTCACTCCAGCTCCAAAAGCTGTGCTCAAGAAGCATGACAGAATGCAGTCAAGTCCATGACATTTTCTAATTAACTTTACAAGTATGTGAGTGTAACATACCAGACGGTAATGACAAAAAGTGTTTTATTGATGTTTGTCTCGAACAGATGCTCGAAAATCTCATCAAACAAACTTCAGCAGAAAACTGCCACTTGACTCCACTCACCCTCCTGAACTGAGTGATTCACTTCTACTTGGAGCTTGTGCACTTGTGCCTTATGTGCACTTGAATCCTTGAAAAAACATGCAGAATCTCACCTAGATACTGTAGACTCATACTTTGCTAGAATTGTAGCAGAATATTCTTTCCACAGACGAGGCCAGAAGTTTTTGAGAATTACGCAAATATTAATTTTCACAGTCTGCTGTTTCAGTGGTTTTAGATCTTTTTGTCAGATGTTACTATGGTATACTGAAGTATAGAGTAATTACAAGCACTTCATAAACATCAAAGGCTTTTATTGACAACTACTGTCCTTTAAGTTTATGCAAAGAGTTAATATTTGCAGTGTTGACCCTTCTCTTTCAAGACCTCAGCAATTCGCAGTGACATGCTGTTAGTCAATCAACATCTGGGCCACACCCTGACTAATGGCAGCACGTTCTTGCATAATCAGTGCTTGGAGTTTGTCCGAATTTTGTGCCTTTTTGTTTGTCCACCCGCCTCCTGAGGGTTGTCTACAAGTTCTCAATGGTCAAAGGGACTTTCCTGGCCATGATATCACTTTTGCTTTATGGCAAGGTGCTCCATCATGCTGGAAAAGTTATAGCTCATCACCAAACTGTTCTTGGATGGTTGGGAGAAGTTGCTTTCAAAGGGTGTTTTCAGCCATTCTTTATTCATGGCTGTGTTCTTAGGAAAAATTGAGTGAGTGCAGTCCATTAGCTAAAAAGCAAGCCCACACATGAATGGGTTCATCAGGATGCTTTAATCTTGGGATGACACAGGACTGCAAATATTGATTTTTTTTATTCGTAAAATGAATGCAATTGTCAATAAAAGCCTTTGACACTTATGAAATGCTTCTAATTACTGTAACTCTTAAGAATATCGTAGTAACTTTGGACCAATCAGACTTTGTAAAAATGAATATTTGTGTCAGGCGGCATGGTGATGTAGTGGTTAGCACTGTCGCCTTACACCTTCAGGGTCCGGGTTCGATTCCCATCTCTGTGTGTATGGAGTTTGCATGTTCTCCCCGTGCTTAGTGGGTTTCCTCTGGGTACTCTGGTTTCCTCCCACAGTTCAAAGATATGCAGGTTAGACTAATTGGTGTGTTCCCAAATTGCCCGTAGTGTGTGAATAGGTGTATGTACTGTATGTGTGTGTGCCCTGTGATGGATTGGCACCCTGTCCCCACGACCCTGAATACAGGATAAAGAGGTATAGAAGATGAGTGAGTGAATGAATATTTATGTCATTCTCAAAACAGTCAACTCTGGGTTGCTCATTAATGTCATCTCGGAATAAGCCGTTATAAACACAAACATATGTTGTGACATCTTATGTAGGCGTGAAAGACCATAATGAACACTGTTGAGAAATTTCGTTTCACTCTACAATACTTCTAACTCCATAATCATATGTATAATACTGTTTTAGGACTCCTGAGTGGTGCAGCTGGTGAAAAGTACTTGACATATCATTTGGAGATCGTTTGAATTTGAATAATGAAGATGCCTCAGTTACGTGGCTGAGGGAATGATGGCAGTCTTCTGTCCCCTGTTGATTGAAATGACACAAGCCTATTGTGCGTCTCTGGAAGCTCATCTCTTATGAAAAAAAGAAGAAAAAAAAAGCTTAGACTTTGCAGCAACTCGATAGACTGAGATCCACGATACGTGATGAAAGAGACGTACAGTAGCTAGTGGGAAGGGATTAGTAATGAACGGTTTTGGGAGATGGTTTAACGTTAATATGAATTTAATATGAAATAATTTAGAGTCTTGTTAATTCTCGCAATTGTCGAGAACGCAGATACAGAACAGACATCTCGGTCTTATGGATTCAGCAGCGTCTTATTCGTATCACTGCAGATTAGTAGTTCATCATCAGAGGATATGGAGCGCCTCCAGCTAAATGTGCTGGAGAGTAATTTATTGACATGGCTGTTCATAAACATAAGCATCTGGTTAGATGCCGGTTTCTGTTCTCCACTTGTCAGTCATTCCTCTTAGCAGGGGAGTTTTGAAATATGCTACAGCTTCTTCCATGCTCATTTATCTTCGCTTAATTTGCTTCTTTCGTTATTACACAGACTTTTCAGTATATGCACCAGGCCCATGGTGAAGGAACTTGCTAGGAGATTTATCGAGATTATTTCAAGCAAAATTTGGCTTCTGCTATTATCTGACACCGGACCAAATATACAGTACTAGGCAACCCTGACCGGAATAAAGCAGTTCTTCTTTCTACATGTAATGCGGCTATCTGTAAGTCAACCTGATCTACAAACACATGCACTGTAGAATATGCGGTTGCTTAGTGACTAAGAACGAGCGTTGTGTTCCTTTCCATGCCGTCCTAAAGATAATGAAACACGAACACCCTTATATGACATGCTGACATATCGTTCCTTCGGCAAATGGAGATCATAGGCAGGAAATTAAGGCCATGGAAATTGATTTCAAGAAATAAGCCACACTTTACCACCTTAATTATAAATGGGTCACACACACAAAAAAAACCCTGATGTGCTAATTGAATTAACAAGTGGCTTGATTCGTGATTTATTCACTCGTTTTAGTTTCTGCCACCGAGTATGTGCTGAGAAAACAAAAAGAAAGTGTGTATCCTGTTGTAAAGGCAGCACGGTTGTTTGCAGATAAAGATCTCACCACTTTGGGAAATGCTGGAGGTAATGCAATACAATATAATAAAAAATGATGGTCATAATAATTATTATTATTATAATTACTATTATTGTCACATGCACGGTCATATATTTTTTTTATTTTCATGAGACACGGCTTGTAAGGAAGCTGAGGTCAGAGCCCAGGGTCATCCATGATACTGCACCCTTGGAGAAGAGTGGGTCAAGGGTCTTGCTCACGCGGTGCCGAGGCTTTGAACCTATAACCTTCCACGCTGCCTGACTCATTGAGCCACGGCTGCTCCTGTTTTAATGACATCCTGGCCATGTGGTGATTTCCTGCTGCCACACAGCTTCCCAGTGTCCCTGCTAGATATCATTTATTCATTTATACAGACCCCTACAGCTTCATACCTCCTCAACAGAACGGCGCATTATGCCAGGGCACAAGCATCCATTAAGAACTGAAATAGGGCGTGCCATGTTCCTGACAAACAGCTCATTTATATATATTAAAAAAAAAACTCTTCAGGAAAAGACAAACAAGCCTCTTTAGTACAGAAAAAAAATAATAAAATGTTTATTTGTTTTATTGGTTAATAATGATCCTCTTTGACCCAAATCCTCACCAGGTACTTACAACAAGAAATTGAGGTTATTTATTAGAGGTTTCCTGTTTGTCTTTCTGTTTTCTTAACAACAAAAAAAAAAGTTCTTGGCCACTTTTTTTGATTAACAATCAATAGATAATAAAACGCAATCCATAGTACAGTCAGATATTCCACCGAAAAAAACGACTATATCTTTACAATTGTGACACTTACCTATAACATACTTATACAGTATATGTAAAAAAAAATGTACTGTATCACATTTTTGTGTCTCAGTGCAAAGTTTAGGAATGAAAGAAAAATAAATACAAAAAAAAACCCAGGAATTAAAATCTGTTCCTTCATAAATACTTCTACTATTTAAGCTTCTCTAATATCACCCCAGTAGTACTTTTGGTCTTCTCAGATTTCAGACAGCAATAAATAATTACATGACGCATTTTTACAGTCACCATTATAGCAGCAGCAATGTTCATTTAAAACAGTACCATGTTCACAAAGAGCAGTGCAACACTGTAATCACTGCAATCCATCTGCACATACCAAGAATGCAAAATGGCAAATATAGCAGAAATCCAAGCATCAATTAACCACCAAAAAAAATAATAAGAATAATATTAATAATAAAAATTTCAAGTGTATGTGAGAAGTCAAATTTCATTACATACCGTGTTCACTAACATCAGTGCAACACATCACTGTGGAATTTCCCGATATGGACCGAAAAAAAAAAAAAAAAAACATCAGCAAGTAAAAACAACAAAATGTTTATATGTGTCCTCTCAGATTTTATTTATACTGTGATGAGTTCTCTGGCTTTGTTTTCCTGTTTTTTTTTTTTTCTTAATTCCAAAGGCGTCATCAGCTGGTGCAGATGCTGTTAATGGTGATGATGGCCGGGTCGACGAGGCCCATCTCCTCGTGTTCGTTGACACAGAGTTGGTATCCGCATCCACGCTGGCGCCTCATTGGCGTCACCTTGGCGTCAGGCTTGGCACGGGGTGGCAACAGGAAGCCCACGCTGCCGGCGATCAACATGTGCCAAATGCTGTGGATGTAGAAATAGTTCTCTTCGGTCTCCACGAAGGCATAGAGCGCCACGGCTGAAGTAGCAATGGTGGTACCTGGGAGCAGGTAGAAGATCCAGCGCTTCCATGTCGGAGGGTAGCAGCGCCGCCGCCGGATAGTGCGAACAGTCTGAGGGAAAAAAAATGAATAATAATATTTAACCAAATCGGTGCAATAATATGTAATTATGAGGCCATAAGGATGTCAGAGAGTAATTTTTGGTGTGCATGAGCAGTAAATTACGGCATAAACACCACCTAATAATGACTCATGTATTATTTGTCTGGATTATTCAATGCTATTTATTTATACGGTATAACCTCCGCTTACAGTTCTTCATTACAAGACTTGTATTTTGCCTGGGGAAATTTTTTTTTCGTTGTTTATGTGTGGAAAAGTTCCTACTGTAGGTTGCATGGCACAAGTGTGTTCTTTTTTCATACTGTACGTCTGATGTTTTTCTTAAGGAAAAAAAAAAACATTCAAGGTACTGTAGGGGTTTTCAACAGCAAGCGCACGAACAAATCCCACACGAATGAAAACAGTCGAATACCTCCGAGTCCTAGTTCAGTGTTAAATCCTCATTTCTCTCGCTTACCTCACCTGCAAATACAACTCTCACTCGTATACTAGTACTAATGATGTACCAATAAACGGTTGATTTCAATACAGATACGTATTAAGGATACAACTGGGAAAACTAAATAGAAGATGTTGCCAAGTTTTGGAGTAAAATGCATATAGTCGAGTCACTCGGCATTAAAATCAGGTGCTTCAAGCTGCTCTGCAAAGATCCTGTTATTTATGAAGCGTATGAGGCTAGACTAAGCCCCGGTCTCTCTCTCTCTCACACACACACACACACACACACACACACACACCCTCCCGCAACACCACATGGTCCATTATTTCATATTCCACTCAGACTTTCATTGACGCCATTATCAGTAATGCAAGTACTTCAGCATGGACCACTTTTCACGAGAGCACTCACCACATCAGGCTGGCTTGTAAATGCAATCATAAAAACGATACCTTTTCAGACCGACGGCTTCTCAGATTTAGTACCATTCTTTCCCCGGCCCTATCGCTGGAGTACCAAGCGTGTGTCTGGTTTGACCCCTTTGCGATGCTAATGTAACATTTGAAGCTGGGGAGATAAGACACAGCTCTACTTCTCAGAAAGCACTTTCCAGAACTCTTTTGTAGTGCCGGCTTTGACAGGTATATAGCCGAGGCAAACATTCCGAACACTCCGAGGTAGTTACTCTCAGAAAGCACAGCAAATAGAATAATACGTTTTTCTATCCTCTGGAGTATTTTGTTCCATTTATGCTCTTCGCTACTTCATGTTTTGCGACCTCCTTCAGTGCCAAGCAGTGATTTGTCCTACGTTAAAAATTCATGAACAGATGGAGGAAGTCGTTGAAAAGTCACCCAAGCTACATCTGAGGATGTTTCAGTCAACTCCAGAAATAGTCACCTTTTTTTTAAAGAAAACGAAAAAATTATAATAATAATAATCTGTCATGTACAACAATTCAAATATACCTCTCATACAATTTGAGAAATTGTGTTAATTATCGTTCTACTAATGGAAAACCTCTTTTAAAATTTGACCTTTTCCCCAGAACCTTTTCTACGTTTTTGACGCTACACAGATAGGAATTTTTATTTGTCTTCAATCAGCATGAGAAAAATTGTTGACCTGCTCATTAGGTGATGTTTGTAAAAATACTCAATTTCATAACTGAACATTTTAGATAATTGTTTAATGTATTAACCAATTTGAAAATCACCTATTAAATGGCATCTCAGGAAAAAGAAAATGATTTGCAAAGATAGTATAAAAGATTTTGTGAAAATGCATGGCATTTATAAAATAATTATCTGAGGACTGAAGCAAAAGCAGTGAAAAAAACATTTTAAAAAAGGTTTAAGACTTAGATATTTTAAAATTACTCAAAAAAACAAACAAATAAGAATTAAAATAAACCCACATCCGGAACAAACAAACATCTGGAACGCAAAATTGATATTGCAATTCCCGTCTTAGTCTTTGATCTCATCTGGAGCTTATCTCATGGAACTCACGAGGCAATGGACACCCTTGATGAGGTATCAACCCATCGCTTAGCAATAATCAAACCGCTCAGTAATACACTAGGGACAATTTGGAAACACCAATCAGTGAACAGCACATGTCTGTGAGAGAAAGCCACAAAACACAGGGACCATGCAAACTCCACACACACACACAGACTCACAGAGGTGAGATTTAAATTCTCAGCCTTGGAGGTGCGAGGCGACGGTGCTATCTACTGACCCACTGTGCCTTCTGTATAATTTATTAATTGCTGTATTTCAATAGCTTGCCTGTAAACAACCTTGAATTATACTTTTACCTGGACCATTTGAAAGCCAGGAAAAAAAAAATACTCAGACTTTCACAATACTCTCAACACTACAGCATATCCATCTTTCACATGCTTATAAATAACTGTTTGTACAAGTATGTCTTTGCTGTTAGGAAAATACAAATGAACCTTGGGTGTGATTTTATGTTTTCTATGGAAAGTAGATTTTTGGTGGAATTTCAGGACACACATGTTCAGCCCTCTGCTGTCTTGTTCGGGAAGAGTCTCAAGCCTTGCTCATTTATCCTTAACCATCTGACATTACAGTGTTCTTCAATGTCCTAGCACTTCAAACTGCATTCCATCTTCTCCGCTGCCTTGCACGCTTTTACCCACCAGTGCAGAACATTTTGATTTGCTGGCAATAATTGACTTGAACTGTTCGATACTATAATGGTACCTTTTTTATTATTATTTCTATCTTTATGGGACATGAGATGTTGTAAATGGATCCTTGACTGCTGTACAGATTTGACATTGAAATAAGTTCTATCACAAATTGTATCTAGATTGTATCTAGATACAATTTATGAGGATATTCATCCCAAGTATATATATCTGTAGATGTGTCTCATTTCTAACTGAATGTCATGAAAGTTAAATTGCTTTATGTCAACTGACACACTATTACAAATGACAGTCATTAAGGAAAATCAGTCACAGCGACTGTATTGTTTAAAGAATATTCTCAGAACAACAGTATTCCATACTTGATTGACAAGTTATCAATAAGCTGAGACAGGGTTCTAATGTCTAAGGCAACATTTACATGTAAAACCTGATTGTCTCTGCCATGAGGTAACGACTTAGCTTAAATTATTTAAGGCGCTGGCCTTAACATACACCCTAATCGACAGAGAAATGATTGATGGAACACAAAATTGTAGTTGTGTTTGTTATGCAAAACACTGGTTTCAAAATTCTCAGCGGCCCAGTCTCTGTCGGGAGAAAAAAAGAAAAAAGATAACAGCACCAAGCCTCTTCCTGGAATGTCTAATAAGGTTGGAGACACTTATAGAGGGATTTTGCATCACTACACCGTGAAGTTACTTTACACTGTCCTCATTAATTGCGGATTTAATAGGATTCAAATCCAGAGACTGACATTGCCTTGGACATCATATGTATATTCAGCACAGTGGTGTAGTGGTTAGCACTGTCGCCTTGCACCACCAGGGTCTGGGTTCGATTCCCATCTGTGTGCATAGAGTTTGCATGTTCTACATATGCTTATTGGGTTTCTTCTGTGTGCTCCGGTTTCCTCCCACGGTCCAAAGACATGCAGATTAGGCTAAATGTCTTTTTCAAAATTGTCCGTAGTGTGACTGTGCGTGTGTGAATGTTGGCCAGAGGTCCTACCACAGAAAACCGTCCCTATTTGGATTACAGAGGTTCTAGACGGATGAATGGATCGATTTGTCCATATTATCCACTGTATTATTATTTTTATTATTATTATTATTAATAATAAAAGTTCTTGTGGGAATGAGTTTTGCTGAAGATGAGATGATTTCTCCAGCTGAGTCTTTTGAAAGAGACAAAAAAAAAACAACAACGATTCAATGATAACAGAATGGCATGGCAGATAAATCTACTGTAGCACTGGTTCAGAAAAGATTTACTCTTAAATACCAAACAATCTATACTTTATACAGTACATCTACAGTAAAGCCTAAATCTTTTCCGCTTTCATATTGTACATCCGGAACAATATTATTTTTTTCTCTAAGAGATATCTAAATCTATGGAGCAAAGGCATGCATCCAGATTGCTGAATACAATCAAAAAAGCTGAAGAAAGCAGAAAAATCCATACGTACAATTCAGTACATTCCATTCATTAGCAAAACAGAAGTTATCTTGCATAGTCTTATTGCAGAGAGCTCACATTGATTGGATGACACATGAATCAATATTCCCTCGACACTTGGTACGCAGGAATACTTTTACAATACATTTTACAATTGAAAATCTAGTTACCATTTCCTCTGAATGTAATCAACAAAACAATTAAATCACAAATTTTAGGGCATCCAAAACGAGTGTATTATTTGGATGATTGTCCATGGATTTCTCTGTGCATTTCTTTAATATGAACTACTCCTTATTTAATGCTAGGTTTTTTTTTTATTACTTTTCACATTATGCTTGGTTTCTATTTTGATATACAGTATTTAGTGCAGACTACGAGTTCTCTCTCTTTCAGTCTTTTTTTTTTTGTCAGTTCTGATGTGTTTATATTCTATTCTTCTATCACCCTTTGCTTCTGCACGGATGCAGTCCTCCGCTCCGCTTCACTGCTCTCATTTGGGCTGTATGTGCACATTCACGATGTGAGGCCTTGCCAAAACACATGCGAACAAGCTGATTGATATAAAAGGACTTTGATAAATACATGCACTATATTCACACGGCAGCTGTGGCCCATTCCAGAATAGCTGGACTCTATTTTTAGCGTTTGATGAAAATGAAAATATAGATGAATACACACATAAATTATTACCATGAGATACTTGAAGGTGATTGAAGATGAATATGTTGGCTTAGGGCAATAACTGAAGCATATAATGTTTGAGTATCACATGGTAGGATTTTGATTACGAAGGTATAATGCTTGCTGACGCTCGTCACTACGGCTTGACATTTCACTATGCTTTCTGCTTCGCCTGTAAACAAACCTTACTTATCTGTATTCTTTATATTCTATACTGGTGCGATGCCCTCATATATACACTGCAGTATATGATGAGCTGTAATTTTATGTAAATTGCACAGTCTGCATAACATCACGCAATTATTGCACGAGGGTAATGCAGATGCTGATCCAGTTTTTCTGTGGAGTTTGTACTGTGGGTGCGAAATTTACTCAAGGGATTTGCTTATCAGGCTGCATGACCCTACAGTTCGGGATGCTGGACCAAGAAAAACTGAGAAACAATTATGCGTACTGTATATAAGCTAATGAAAAGTCAGTCCAGATTGAAAGTAATTAAAAGTTATTCAATGAATTCAACTGAAGTTCATCAAGACATAAAGATTTTTTTTTAAGCACAATGTCACACATTTAACAAGTCACATGATTTGGATCGAAGGTTGCAAAAAAGTAAATGTTATGATCAGGCAGAGGTTACAGTAGCATTAATACAGTACGTTCCTTTGTATGAAATATTAACAGATTATCCATTTTCATTTTAATACAAATACCTACAGATTTAGGTGGGTGTTTAGAACACATGTAATAAATAATGCACTGAAATGATGTCCAGGTAAAAAGAAAACTATTTGATTTCTGATGCCTAAGATTTGTCACAAAAAATACAAAATGTTGGAGAAAGACAGAAAAGGACAGGAGAGGAAGGTGTGTTTTAAATCTAATTAAAGCAAACTAATTCACAGAATAAATATTAGCCTTCAATTGTATGCAATCAATTATAAAACAGAAATCTATTAAATCTAAAATAACAACTCATGCATTTTTTTATATTCATCATCTATACTGATTTTAAACCTTGCATGGCGTGCCAACCCAATGCACAATGTTACAAACACATACAGAATACACACACCCGGTCATACACAATGTATGTACATTTGAAAACACTAATCAACCCTGCATGTTTTTGAACTGTGAGAGGAAACCAGAGGAAATGGACCAAGCGCAGGGAGAACATAATCCACACACACATAATCCGAGGTACGATTCTAAACCCCAGCCCCGGAGGTCCCTCAGCTCTCATACTGTACCAAGTGAACAGTAATAACTGTACAGACATGAGCTAATACAATTAGTCTATCTGTATTCTGACCTAAATGGAAAGATTATAACTAGTGGTGGAACTGACTCACTCACAGCTCACGGACACTTTTTTTTCTAAGAAATGTATTTCATTCATTGTATTTCCCAAATTATTAAAGAAAACCATATAATTTAAACCTCAGTGACCCTCAGCAGTCAGTTTCCTAAATACTGTAACGGCTGTTGTAAATAACTCATATCCATATTAAAGTAAAAACCTCCTACTCAAACAACGTTTTTCCTGGGTTTGGTGGAATCCCAGTCCAAATGCAAAGCTCTAGTCTTAACCAAATGCCCTGTGAACCTTCCTGGCAGGCTTGCTAAAAAACAATCTTTATTCATAACTGTATTAGTATTCATTTAGAATACATTATTGTGTTCATTCTGAACAATGTGTTTGCATTTCTTTCAAAGAGAGAAAACAAGCGAGATATATGCTCTGTTTCAGGTTTTAGATTAAACATTTATACTACCCTAGTAAGTAATGTGATACAACTATAACAATGTAATCTATGAAATCGTAAAGAAATATACAATAAAACTTTGCTTTTTTTTTCATTGATGTATGATCTAACAATATTTTGTTTTTATCTTGAATTGTATCCGCAGCAGTGCTTAACCAGCACCACTCCTCCATTTTTTTTTTTGTTGTTTTTAAGCACATCCATTCTGATGTATGGAAATGTCTGATGTGTGGTGAGTACAACGGTGCCTACATGTTATTCAAAGCCTAATTTCCATATAAACTACTAAGCAGAAGTAATCACAGACTGAGGATGTCTAACTTTTGCTTTCCCTAGATTGTGCTTTCGTCCCTGAGCAGTAGATCGTGACTGGTTTTCATTCTTCTTTCTCTCTAAATCGATTCGTGCGCTCGGTCACCAGATGTAGCGAATGATTCATACTCGTCACTGCCGCTCGACTCACGAAGACACAGCTCACTCCTCTCCACTTTATCTTGGCTCAATTCTCCATTTTGTCTCGCGTGTACCGCTGTTCAGCTCGAGGGAGGCTTCTCTCAAGCCACTGATCACATCAAACTCTTGTGTCGGGGGCTACGGCTAAGTTGTCTCCTCTCCCAACACCCATTATTTTTTATCTGCTCACTTCAGGAAACACATTATTGTGATAGAGAAAGAACAAGCCGGCTGGTAATGGAACTATAAAGGCATGACTAATACCGCCCGTATAAAGTAATGTCACTGGCCTGTGTTTTATCTTAGCTGACATGCTAATGACGGCTACCTAAGATAAATGTGTCGCCCAATCTTTAGAGCTCGTGAAAAGCGAAGGACCACATGTTGAACCGAATGAATTAAAAACGCCTATCAAATCCTAAATAACGAGGTGCTGTGTATGCAATCAGAAAACCAGGATGAAGAAAGGCCGGTCGCTGCACTTACGTAGCATGAGCGCTACCACAGATTTTCAGACCAAGAGATTCACGAGCTATTTTTGGAGCGTGGTGCATTGCAGCTTCTTCCACCACGAAGCATTTTTATACAAGCAATTACTACAAAGCTGAAAGCAAACTCCAATAGACCTTTTGGTGGATAAAGTTGTTCTGTAATTTCACTTTAAAACTTTGTTTCATGATTCAGCAGTTAAATAAAGGACTTTCAGAGTCTAGTTTTATTCGAAGGGCAACTTTCCCAAAACTTTCTAAATTTATGAACGTATACATCATACAAAAGTCCTGACCCTGCAACTCAAGTTCTGTCCAAGTTCTCTGGAAGTACTAGCAAACTTTCATACTGTAACTTTCTAATAAAATATTTCTCATGAAGGCTTTATACTTGTAGTATCTCTACAGGCAAGACATGTACAGTATACGATGCTTCTTACCCAGGCAATGGCCATTATACCCAAGGCGAAGAGGCTGGGGCCTAGAAGGTTCCATAAGCCATGACGGTCAAGCTGAAGAGCCATGGACAGAGACATCGCCCCAAGCAGGTACAGCACCTACACAAAGCGATTAGCATTAGGGCACTCAAACATTTTACAGGTGAAAGACCGAGGTGTCAGGCACTCTCGACATAATAAACCATTTACAGCGTATAATTTTATGGTTCGATAGCCAATCTCATGCAATTGTGGTAATGATATAGTTTCTATAGCATTTTAATTTATTGAAAAATGCCTCATTATTCTCTCCCTCTCTCTTTCATTCTCTCTCACACCCACACATACTGTAGTATACACACACAAATCTATTTCTGTCTCCTATGACCTTCCATTGTTTCTATTCCTAAATTTTATCACGGCCCTGGGTGCTCCGAAGGAAAAAAAAAAGAGGAAATGTTAAGCGCACTGGACTCAGAAGAAAATGAAGGCATATTTTATCCATACAGATGCGTGACAATATTCACGTTTTTATATTACGTCATTGAATCAGGACTAGACAGCTCCTCCAGAGTTTAAAAAAAAGTACAGTGCCCACTATATGTTATACCACTTGAAACTGACTCTAGATACAGAACATTAAATCATGACTCATATACAGTAAAGCTTATACTGCATGTTTAACTGTATCATTAGTGCTGTTGACATCATCTCAACCTTACCTGCTTGATGATGGATTTGAGTCTTGCCATGGCGATGACCGTAACCCAGACGGACATGAGAGAGCCGAGGAAATCACAGAACTGTAGGACATCATACTCCATAATGCAGAAGACTACGATACCCGGCTGATCGCAGGCATGGTAGAACTATAAAGAGAGAGAGAGAAAAAAAGTTTACATTTACGTCATTTGGCATAATTTCATCTCAGTACAGATACAAGCAGTTGAGGGTTAAGGGCCTTGCTCAAGGGCCCAACAGTGGTAGCTGGGGTCTGAACCTGGCAACTTCCAATCAGTAGTCCAACACCCTAACCAATGAGGGGAATAAGGAGGCTGCTATAGCCTAATTAAAAGGAATTTTTTATAAATTATTTAAACCTCACTCACTCATCGTCTATACTGCCTATCCACAGGGTCATGGGTGGCCTGGAGCCTATCCCAGGAGACTTAGGGCATGAGGTGGGGTACACCCTGGATGGAATGCCAATCCATTACAGAGCACGCACAAACACACACACCTAATTAGCCTAATCTGCATGCCATCGGACTGTGGGAGGAACCCGGAGTACCCTGAGGAAACTCTCCAAGCTCTGGGAGAACATGCAAACTCCACACACACAAACCCGAGATGGGAAGCGAACCCAGACTTTGAGGTTGCAAGACGACAGTGCTGACCACTAAGCCACTGTGCCGAGCGGTTTAAATCTATTCATGAAATTTATGAAAATTACACTATAAAAAAAAAAACATTCTGGCCACATTTTACATATTGATATTATTTCTACTTTACTAGAATAAATTAAGTTTACAAATGTTTATTATTCCATTTAATTGGTTTGACCCAAACATCCCAAATTTAATTTTAGAAGATATCTACACCAGTTTGCTCATGCAATTATCCATTGACCCAAAAAATGTATTGGGCCTTGTGTATCTTTATGCAGTTCGTATATACGTACATACACACACACACACATATACATATATACACACAAATACTGTACATACCAATATTTACCATTATTGACTTTTGTTCAACTTACTTTGAGACTTTTTTCAATGAAGCAGCAGTTTTAGTTTTATCATCACACATCAGAAAAAGGAAAAGTTTAGTGAGCTCCTGGAATTTTTCATTTTCATGCACAAGGACCCTGCCCTGACCCTGGTGTTCCTCTGTTGTAAGTCATCCACCACAAGGTTTGACCTGATGCCCTCAGATGCTTTTCTTCTCATCATGGTTGTAAAGAGTGTTACTTTAGAGTCCTTTCAGCTAAAACTAGTCTGGCCATTCTCCACTTACGTAATTTTCTCTTTAATATTTCCACCTACAGTGGAACTGGCATTCACTGGATGTTTGGGGATTTTTTCCCAGTACCAGTTTTGGGTTCATTTTGGCATAATGTTTATTCTTAGCATTCTTCAGAGAAAGGCTGCAAGCTCCACATTTTTCACTCACTTACTCACCGTCTATATCGCTTTGTCCTGTATAAATATATCGCGGGGCCCTGGAGACTTAGGGCATGAGGCTTTTTTTCAGATTCATTACAGGGCACACACATACACTCCCTCATTCACACACTTTGGGGTTGCCAATTAGCCTAATCTGAATGTCTTTGGACTACGGGAAGAAACCGGAGTGCTCTGAGGAAACCCAGCACAGGACAGAACATGCAAACTCCATGCACACTGACCCAGGTGGAAATTGAACACGGACCCTGGAGGTGCAAGGTGACAGTGCTGAGCACTAAGCCACTGTGCTGCCCACTTCATTTTTATTAATTTAAATTGATAAATATTTAATTTCTTTAAAAGCACCTGATAATTATGTACTTGTTGCATTTAAGCTCTGGAGTGTCAGATTGTGTTGGTAATGCATCTGCTGAGCTTTGGCTTGTTAGCTTTTATTTCATGCCACAGTCACTGTTCCTAGGTCTAATTAAGATATTGTTCTGCTTATTTTTAAGATGACATGTGCGCGTGTGTGTGTTTGTTTACGCATGTGTGTGTCTGTGTGTGTAGTGCTGGCTCAGTGTTTACGGCTATGTAGGCTACTAATTGGAAGGTTGTGAGGTTGTGAAATCAAGTCCCTGCATCTTTACCCAGCCCTTTACCCTGAACTGCTTAGTTGTATCCTGTCTCAGCTGTAAGTTGCTTTCAGCTCCAGTCAACTGAATAAATGTAAAATGACTTGAAGATGAAAATATTTTTGTTTTCTGTCATTTTATTGTACTCCGAGAAGCTAACCAGCCCATTGTAATCATGACAACCGCTGTGCTGTTTATTCACTCATGCATAAACTATGTTACAGCGATGCAAATATTCAAAGAAATACTCACGGTTGAGAAGAACATTGTAAAGATGTAGACAGAGGCCTCTAACAAGTAATGGCTGCGAATAGCGATGGCTACCGGTGGCACGAACATCAGGTTGCTCAGACAGAGCAGCAGGGTAGACAGCAGCTGAAATCCATACGAATATGCTTCTGTGTTGTCTGTGCAGCCCCAGCCATCCCAACCTATTAGACACACATTAAAGGAGTCGTTTTGGGGTGAGTTTTCCTAAAGGCCCTACAAAAACCAATGAAAGTTAATTGGGAATGGTTCCCAGAATACAACTTCATAAAAAGTTTTATTATATCAGGCAGTACAATATCAATGCCTAGCCAAATTATATATATATATATATATATATATATATATATATATATATAATTGTAATAATATGTGTGTGTGTTTCAGAGAAGTGTTCACTTTGATTGTATAACATTTTCTACATCAGTTCGCATAATTAGTCGAATAAAGTCTACCAGTGTGCGTTTACAGTGTTATGATCTCTGGAAGTCCCCAGATTCAGTTAGAAAGCATACAGTACCTAAACAAAGAGCATTATGAAGACTAATGAGCTATAAGAGCAGATCTGGGACAAAGGTCCGGAAAAGCATGAGGCAGGTTTGTTTATTAAAAATATCCCGAATTCCGAGCGTCCCTTAGAGCACCATTAAATCTATTATTAAAACTTGAAAGGAATATGATGCTAAGACAAATTAGCCAAGATGAGGCAGGTAAGGATTGGGAGATGAAGAAACCAGGAGGCCAAGAAGAACATGTAACCTGATGCTAAAACCATGGGTAGCTCTGTGGTTGAGATGAAGGACTAGAGAACTACATCTAGACAGACACCTTTATCCAGAGCGACTTACAATTTTATCTCATTATTCACCTGAGCAGATGAGTATTAAGGGCCTTGCTCAAGGGGCAACTTGGTGGTCGTGGGGTTTGAACCTGGGACCTTCTGAACTGTAGTCCAATGCCTTAACCATTGAGCTACCCCTGTCCCCATCAGAAGGTCAAACTGCCCCTGGGTAAGGCCCTCGAAGCTCACCTGCTCAGTGGTATAACAAGATAAATGTAGTGTAAGTTGCTGTGGATACGGGCACCTGCCAAACGCCAAAATGTAGCATTCTTGACTGTAAGAGCCATATTTCATTTTTGTGATTTGTTGTTGCTTTTATTTCTATTTCATTAGTTAAGCATTAAGCATTATTAGTTAAGCATTAAGCATTAAGTTTGTTGGTTAAGCATT
>JAQMYJ010000014.1:13689074-13707713 GCA_030014305.1 Clarias laeviceps | reverse complement strand
ACGGACGTCTGCGTTGTGAGTAATACTGTGTAAAAGAGATACGCGTCAGAACTTGTGGAATAACATGCACACACATTGACTATGCTCCCACTGTGATGAGCATTGATGTTTACTGAGTCTCTACAAGTGCATATGGTGGTTTCTTCTCACTCTTTTTTAAACGAAGACTGGAGTCATAGAGTGTCCACTCCATGAACAGCTTCTCTAACCAGAGTTGCAGAACTGACCTTACCTCCAGCTCTTTCAGAGAAGAACCTTTGCCTCTTGGCTCCCTCTCTGACTCGCCCTCCCTACCCAGTCACTGACCTTTGGTGGACAGCCTCCTCTAGGCACAGTCTCAGTTGTGAGATATTGTTCTCCTGTTAAAATAATGGATTTAATGGTAGCGTCTTCAGAATGTTCAGGTTTTTAGATTTTTTTTAATAACCAAACTTCTTTTACAGAAAGTATCCCAGACTTGTTTTGATATCTCCGCCTCTGATGCGGTAAGTACCGTACAATTCATGCTGATCTTTAATCACATATTCATGGACCAAATAGCTCCTTCTGCATCCATACGCGCATGATCACAAGCAAATAACACCTACACAACATGCTCGAACGGCAAATCAACAGAAGTACACGCGCACTCAGCTCAGCATTTGCTGGCTCATCTCTCTATCTTTGTGAACTGGTTCATAAATATAGATTGGATCCTGTGAGCCTGCTGTGATGTAAACGCTGTGGAAAATAGGCACATCGCAATCCTTTCTAAGACACTAATTTTAATTACGGCTGTCTAATCAGTACAATTCCCAAACAAAAGCCCCCCTCCTCACCCCCCCCACCCCCCATCTCTCAGAGCTCGGATAAGGATTGAGCGGTAAAAGCGCCAATCGGTTGGAGCTCTTTTAGACACTCGAGAAGAAAGGCTGTGTCTGTGCAAGGAGTCAGAGCGCTACTTCTTTAGATTAAAGAGAAAAAACGTTTCAATGGCAGTTGTTTGCCTACAATTATCCAAGAAACGGCACGGGAGTTTACGCAACTGCCGACAGAAATCACAAGACAGAATCCGGAGAGAGAAACAAAATGTGAGACACAAGAGGATACTTAATTGGAAAGTAATTGAGAGGCTTTGATTTGCATATTTCCCAGCATTATCCCATGTCCTGTAATTAAGCGACTATTTGATTCGTGATCCCTTATTCACAAGGTGAGATGAGTGACATACATGTGATTCATCGTTTAACTTAACCTGCCAATTATGCCTGATTGTCGTTTAGCTGTCAAGTGGGTGATAATCATGAAATTAGGAAAGATTTCGCCGATTAACATCCAATTACCCTTTAAACTGATTGCGGTGCAAAGTAAAGTGTTTCGCTAAAGCTGTAAAGTTGAAACAGAAATTAATTGTCCCATTCCAAACTTAAAATATGTTTAACAATAATATATAGTATTTATGAATGGCTAGTACAAAAAAAATAATTTAAAGTGCAAGGGACGTTGGAAATAAATAGATGGTGGACATGAATTATTGCTCAGGATAACAACTGAATACAAAATAAAAAAATGTTTATCATGTAAACAACAATGGTACACAGTAACATTCTCGCCAAGCTGTGCTCTCGGTTAATTCCGGATCTCTGGAAGAAAGGTCAAACTGCAGAGAAAATTGAAAAACTATCCGTAAACATGTGGGTGTTAAAGCGGTGTTAAAGCGTAAGATTGATCACCTGCTTTGCACTCGCATGCAGCGTACAAGTAGTTGTTGGTGCGGAGGAGTTTGCACTGGCCATAAGTGCCACAGTCGTTGATACATGGGGTCAGATAAGACCGGAGATACACTTCTGCTGTTATATTAGTGCATGCCTCAAACCTGCAAAGGACGACAATAAGGACATTAGTACAAATTCACTGGACAGTCTTTGCAGAATATGAACTCCCTCCTGGGACTGTTTCAAGCCTCCTCTGACTTTGATAAAACGTCTATCCTGAAAAGTAGCTCGGCAACACGGGGAAAATCAGTCAAACTAGATGAAAAGTGACCTAAAGTTTAAAGGCAGAGAAAGAGCTGGATATGCAGGTATATTCCACAATGTTTTCAAAGTACTTTAAAAGTCCTTCTTTTGGAAACCTGAAATGGCAGTCTCAAACTTTAGATGAACTTTCTGTCTCACCGGCTAATTTGCATTACTGTTTTGAAAGTGCCAGGTAAGTTTTAGCATGGCAGCTGTCAACATAGCGATGCATTGATCAGTCCGCACCAGTCACGCTCAATATTCGGTGCTCGTCACATGCAGAAAATTTTATCTGCGTATAAATTAACGTTTTCGAGAAACGTCTGCGAAGAAATAAAAATTTTTTTTTTTAAAAAGAGACAGAGACCTATGCCTGTTTTAAATGTGGAGTTGATCTGGAGGTGTTGAACTTACCCTTGCTCTGTGGAACGTAGAGAACGGAGGCTGAGGTACCAAGTGCCGGTCTGGGGGTATGGGATGCGGAGCTTGGTAATGTTTGTAGTGGTGTTTACAGACAAAAGGAATCCAGAAACTGACTCTGTTCAGAGGTGAAAATAACAGAGGTTAAAAAGAGAAACTTTTATTACAATTATAACTTTCCAAAGCATTTATCTTCTACCGCTTATCCTGTGTACAGGGACGCAGGGGCCTAGAGCCTATCCCAGAAGACTTAGGGTACGCAGTATGTAACAGCCAATTTGTGAACACCAATTAAACTATGGTGCTTGTCTTTGGACTGTGGGAGGAAACCGACCAAGCACGGGGAAAACACGCAAACCCCAGGCAGTTCCCTGAGGTGGAAATTGCACCCTCGACCCTGGAGGTGAAGGGCCACCGGTCCTGCCTTTGTAAAACAATTGATTGCAATTTATTGTTGGTCAATATTATATATCAATTTTAGAGGCAACTTTTAATTTGAAATATCTGGGTAGTAATAATTCTTTCATGATTCCATTATTTTTGATACAGTATGGTTTGTTTTTTTTGTGTCATTACATTATGAAAAGGCATCAACAGGGAAATATAATCAAAAGAAGATTTGTTATATGTGTGACAGTCTAGGAAAATCATCAGACCCCCTACAGCTAAATTCTTGCAAACAGCCAGAAATGACAAAATTAATATACACTGATATTCATATGCACACATACTGTTGTAAACATAAATATAAATAATATGAACATGTTTTTATTAATGTCTAACCTTGCCTGAGCAATCTGCCTGGAACCGCTATGTTGGGTTAAACAGTCAGTTTAACATACACAGTACTTACAGTAGAATGCTTTTTTTTTTCTTTTTTTTTTTAGCAAAAGCATAAAATAAATGATTACTAAATTAATTAAGTGATTTATAGCTTGACGAATTTTTCTAAAAAACAAACAGCTCAGCTCAGCTCGCTAATCTCCTGCTCTGGCTTATCCACTCACGTACATTTGTGTGAAATATTCCGCTAAAGGAAGCTTAAATCCAAGACACTAGCCAGGGATTGAGACATTAGCTCAGAAAATGAAAAGCTTCCACAGTTCATACAAACTCGCTGTTCTAACAGGGCAAGGGATGACATAGCTAGTTTTAAAATCAAAGCAGAATGTTTAAAGACAAATGGACAAAGAAGTAAATGTTTCTTCCTTACTTCAAGATCCATACAGAGGTCTTAGCAGTTCAAAGTCAAAAATTCTACCCAAAAGTAGTCAAGTGAATAAAATAAAACACTTCAGCTATGTTCACATTACCAGTCCCTCAAATCCGATTTTTTACCCTAATGTGATTTTTTTAGTTCAGTCTGAATGCACAAATCTGATGTTTTTCAGAACAGTTCTGAGTCACATTTATATGTGGTCTTAGATTGGATATATGGTACATCTGATACGCAGACACGCAACTTGAATAAGAACTAATAGGAATTCATGTGACTTTTTGCATTATTGCTGCATAATTAATCATATAGAAACTGAATTTGCAATATAGACCTGTGCAATTATTTAATCACAGGCTGCAATGTATGTAGCGGGCAAAACATGGTATTGGTGCTAAAAAGTGGCTCACCTTGGTGAAAAAGTGAATTTTCAGACAGGACCATATAACACCATTTTTAAAAAATATTTATTCCTTCCTTTCTCCCGATTCATGCTATATGTTTTGTAAATATGCATACACATTTAAATTTTGATTGGATAAAAAGAAACATGTTTGCTAAATGTAATTTGCAGTGTAAATTGTAATATGTGTTGAAATAATTGCACTATAACTGCATTAGACATTTTTTGATAGACTGACTGCATTCAGTACTATGTTATATTAACCTGACTGTACTGTATAACTCAACATAACCAACATTTCCAGACAAATTGCTCAGGCAAGGTTAGACATTACCAACACTTGGATCGGTAATTGTGTTTTTTTTTTTTTTTTAAGTGTAAAATAAATAAATCAAACAATTGCGTGATTTATACCTTGAGTTTAGTTTTTTAGCAATTAATGCTGCACAATAAATCACATAAAAATTAAATTTGAAATATAGACCTGTGAAATTATTTAATCACAAAAGGCTGCAATTTATATTACTGGTAATATAACACACAGTCTGGAATTTATATAGTGCTCATCAATAATTTAAGAATTCGTTTTTATTTTTAAATACCTTTGAAGTGAGGAATAAATATTGGCAAACATCCTCGTAATGAGATCATTTGTGCCATTATTAGGTGGTAGCCGAGAAAATTAGTTTGAATACAAAATGGTATATTTAATAGTTAAATACTGCAGTTTAAACCACAATATAATCGCAATGTGTTTTTAAATTTTTTATTTTTTTTTAAAATTCAATTAAATTATGCATTAAATTATGCATCCTGATGGCACATACATACTGTAGGATGCTGATCTCATAATTCAGCACCAGTGCCACTGGGATTTCATTTTAACAAAGGAGGACAGGAGAAAGTGGTCAGTGGAGGGGAAGTAAACTCGGTGGTTTAGTAGATATTGGGGACAATCAGACTGTGTAAGAAAAATGTGGAGAAAAATGATTTATTTATAAACGGTAACTAATCAGGGTTAAGTTTCTTAAACCCCACTTAGATATAGAATTAGAATTATATTTGGCTAGTAAATGACAGCTGAATACACAATATCAACAGCATAAAGAAATCGGAAGGTAAATCCTAATTTCAATATTAAGTCATCTCAATGTGCTATTTATTTCCTTATTTAATTTTATTTGCGGGATTGTGGCTAATCACATAGGATGCATCTCTTACCAGACTCGCATTTGACGGAGGAGTTGTCTCGAAGGGCCAGTGGCATTCCGTGATGGAGGCAGCCAAATACAGTAATGTTCTCTCCTTTCACCGAGGACTTTGGAAAAAAGACACACATATAAACATTCATTAACATTCATTAACACGGGCACCCGAAAGTACACGCATACGTTACAAAAACTTAAATGGATTCTGAATGCATGCCTTTAGGCTAAACTGGCAAAACTAAATGAATGACAAGTTAGATTTTTCTTTTTTAGATATTTTGCACAAATAATAATTAAAGACAGCGTTAAGCCTGTAGCACTGCGGGATGCTGATGGCAGTGGGGGCGCATATGCCCTCTGACCGTCTGCAGCCATAAGAAAATAGAGATGTTCATTCTTGTTCTCCCTTGGCACATGAATTATAAAAAAAGTTATGGCATACACACACACACACACACACACACAGGCATAGAGAGAGAGAGAGAGAGAGAGACAGTCATGTCCTTTTTAGCTATTCAGAGTCATTACTCATATGCTGTAGGGCTTTAAGCTGTCCGGACGATGTAGTAAACTGTTTTTAATAATCGAGTTATTTCAGTTGTTCCTGTTGCCTTAGTATAGCGCAACAACAAATGACTGACCGTAAAGAGAAGTTGTACCTCATGGCTTTGCAAAACCAGTCATTTTTTAAATCTAGGCTTTAAAATAAACCACTAATTGAGGGTTCAGGATTAATAAACTTCTGTAGGTCAGGATTAATACAAATATGAAGGTGCACTTTCTGACTCTCATTTGACATTTAAACAGTTCTTGTACATTACCCATTAAATGACTCAACCTCCCATTGCAAAATACTCAATAGTTTAATTATGCTTTAGTTTTTTGACATTACCACTGTAAACCATCGTTTGAAATAACCTAAATCACGGCTTGTTCCAAGGAAGGAACCGGTATTCTGCTACAAAGAACAGAAGAAGTGTAATTGCACTACATACCTACTAAAAGTATTGGAATTGAAACATGCTTCCTCTGACATGTAAGGCCAAGCTTTACATCTCATCTAAATGCTTCTCATGTAACACCACAGTCAAAATAACACACTTGGAGGAAAAGTATACAGTATGGTACATGAGCTCATACAGTAGATACCTGTGATTGGCAAATCCCTCCCAACTCTGACAGCACAACCAATTGTAGCCATTACATTAACAACATATAACATTATCAATTATATACCTGTAAACTAGAGACAGGGTCATGGGCACCCAAGGCTCACCCATACTCATGGGCACCAAAAGCCAGCGCATATGGTCCAATCCAAAAGAAGAGCCAATGGAGCACAGACTGTTGAAAAAAGTAAATGCTGGGCATGATAAAGCACCAGAACACCCAGTCCACTGTGCATGAGTTCCAGCACTCAAAGACCCCAAGACTGCTGACTTGACCAAAGATCCCAATCCAATTGGGATGCGCTAGAGAAACAGGTCTCATCCACAAAGGCCACAGCATACAAAGGATCCATTGGCAAACACCACAACACTCAACCAAAGCTCAAGGGGAACCGACCAATATTGGGCATATTGTTTTGTGTTGTATCCTGTTCTGTGCAAATACTGTATATATCCTTCTATATAGTAACTTGAATAAAAAGTTTCCTGTAACTGCTATTAAAATTCTTACTTTATCTCCACATGCCAGTTATCTGCTATTTCCATAAACCATATGCAAATCTTGTAAGGCACGAGAATCTCAAACAGAAATATCCAAAAGAGCTGTTGTCATTGTACTCATCACCACATTCATAACAGCTTGCCATTTATCATGTTCTCTGTTGATACCGTGCCAAGCACCTGTGTTGATTTGGCCACAGACCAGACTCCAATCTAGGAAGTACACTTTCAAAAAATGACTGATGGCTAGCAGGTTTGTGCTTAGGGTACTGTTTGGCCGTTATTCAAATCGCCCTCATAATTAACAAGCAACATGAAGCGTTTGGTCTGACTCCGGAGTTGGAAAGACTGCAGGATAATGTCCAAATCAGGCACCAAGTGGGAAAAACCACAATTACCACAACATGGCTTACACGAGATCCTCCTAACAGAAATCTCTCATCTCCTCTGCGTCTTAATGTTACTTATGTACTGTAGTTGAACCATATAAAACCATATAAACCACATATTGATTTGCTGTGTGTTTATTAAGCAATAGCTAGACGTTACAGTACGCCACCTCAGACCACTCTGTCACTGTATTTCCTACTGGATATTTGTTCCTGTTCATAATATTAACCCTTTATTCCTTTAGTTCCTTTGCCTATTGGCAAAACCTTTTTTGTTTTTGTTTTAATTATAAGGCCAGCCTTATTGATTTTGCTGATGGATCTTCCTACAGTTGTTGAGTCCTGTAACATGCTATGACCTTGATTCCTGGATCACCTTCAATAAAAACACACTGAATCTTCCCTCTGAACGCACATAAAGAATCTTATGGTGCATTGTAGGCTATTTAAGTCTCACTCTACCATGTCATTTCAGGTTTAATTATTATTGCTAGCCTAATTCACAACTGGGATAGACTCCAGATCTACTGTAAACCTGATCAGGATATAGTCGTTACTGAAGATGAATAAATGAATAATAATGAATGATCTTTACTTTCTTTTTTTTCTTTTTCTTTTTCTACTGGTCATCACAGCGGATGGAATCACAGATAAAGTTAAAAAAAAATAATTTAAAAAATTGACAAATGAGATCCCTTCATTTCTATATAGACGAAATAGAAAGGCTAAACGTAGCCACGTCTCCAGAAAGTCACATTTCAAAATCTTTTAGCTCTGAATTACTGGTTTGTATATAATTAATAAAGAAGGGGACAGAAGCCCTTCATGGCTCATGAAAGGACGGTGAAAAACACAGTGATGATCTTCCATTTATCATTGTATGTGGTGAAATCCACATTCAATAGGCTTTAGACATTTACACAACCCTTGTACAGTACGTGCACTTTCCACTTGTTATATCAGCAAAACACTATTGAGATAAAGCTAAATCTGTCACAGTGAATGGAACAGATCCTGGTCTTATGATATTAACAGTCCACACATTCCCCAGAGGTTTTACTTCACAGCAAGGATTTTCTGTTGTTAGAGCATGATTCTCTATACCGCCTATCCCAGGGGACTCGAGGCACGATGCGGCGGACGAGGTGTCATTCTATCGCAGGGCACACAAGGACACACACACACACACACACACACACACACACACACTGCGGGGAATTTGGAAATGCCAATATCCCTAATCTGCATGTCTTTGAAGTGCAGGAAGAAACCAGAGTACCGGAGGTACACCAAGCACGGGGGGAACAAAAAACCTCCACGCAAACAGACCTGAGGCGAGAATCAAACCCTCGAACCTGGAGGTGCAAGGCCACAGTACTAACCACTACACCTCAGCGCTGCAATAGTATATACAGTTAAGTGAAAATGTTGGCCTCCATCATGCTTTTAACAATCAGACTGTACTGTAGTTATACAGTAGATTTCAATTTATTAATCAATAAAAAAAATGTAATTATATTTTGGTACTATTAATCGATTAAAAGATTTATTTTTGTTAATCACAGTCAAAGTTTGTGATTAATTGCAATTAATCACAGTACTCAGATTTACTTGTATTATAAACGTGCAATGTTGGAATAAAGATACACATGACAAACTGGTTAACAGAAACAGATTATGCAGTTTTATAATATCTCCAGCATTAACATTTAACAAATGTTAAATGGTACATTTAAATCTCTTGAATGGTAAACTCCTTGCAGCGCCATTCATATTGTGAGCGCTGGCTGTTTCTATAGTGCTGACCATGTGTGTTATGTCTTTTTCAACTGGTTAGAATGTGCTGTGATTATGGGAAGCCATTAGGGTCAAACTTTGTTATATAATTTAAAGAAAAAATAGTAATGCCTAAAAATTTTTGATTAATCACGTGTTAATGCGTTCATATTGACAGCCCTATTATATTTTCTACAAAGCAACATAATTAACGCACATCCATGGCTTATATGTCACAAAGATCAGTAAACAGTCCCAAGTAAAACAAAGAACCTAAAACCACCACATAGGAAGAGAATTAGCAAAAATACTCTGCATGTCTTTGGACTGTTGGAGGAAACCAGAGTACCTGGACGAAATCCACTAAGCACTGTGAAAGCATGCAAACTCCACACACACACAGACCCAATGCGAGGACTGAACCCCGACGCTCGAGGTACGAGGCCACAGTGTTAACCAATACAACATTTCAAACTAAATCTGAACAGTACAGATGTGATTTTACAAAACCTAAAAGATATTACACTTGAAAATAGGCAAGTTTATCAAGATTAAAAACATAAAATCATATTAAAATATATAATATACTGTATATAAAATATATAGAAATCATGAAAAAATAATACCACAGAAAAAAGTCTTCTATTTGATGTTTGTTACACACTCATGTCTCAAACACTTTATTATTCAGACATTATTAGCAAAACACAAACCATTATCTTTCTTTCTTTCTTTCTTTTTCTTAACTTTTTTTCCCCTAAACTTGCTGCCTTTAATTAGTGATAGACAGGATTGTGTTGTTATGGCAGGTTTTAGTTTTACTGTTAAATTTCTTATAGATTTTAACGCGCTATAGATATCATGAATACAGTAAGTAGCACAGACACAATCCTAATTTACATATTGTTTCCAACCCCTACTTTGCACTTGACATAATTCAAGCAATTATGGTAAATCACCAGCAGCATGCCCACTTTTTATGCCTACAATTTATCCCATGCACAGGCAAATTAGCTTGTGCTATTTGAGATCTTAGTAAATCAGGGCCTTTAATACTACACGTTAATCACTATTCATTGTAGGAGTGCACTGTTTTTCTTCCAAGTATTGAAAAACGAGCCTGACTCATGCCAGCTATTCTGTCTCAGATGTCCTGGTCGGAGCTCAGTTCTTAATCTCTAACTTCATCTTGAAGGACATAATTATCATGAGAGCATCAGGCTCTTGGGTTCTGCAGCAGTAACCTAAGACCTCAATGCAGCTCTGCCAAGGCTTAGGCTGTTCGGTTTGGCTTCAAACTGTCCACAAGAGGCACTCAAAGCACAAGGGGGGGTGGAGCTGGGGGGTGGTATGGCTGAACGCCACATTTACATTCCCTTCTCACATATACAGGCACATCGACTTATCTTTACAAAGAATTGTCTGTCTTGTATTTTTGTCTTGGCCAGGCACTCAAAACCAAGGGCCTTTTTTTTTTTTTTTTTGCTTGTTACAGCTCATTAGTTCATCTCCTCAACTGTGGCATTCGGTCTAGCAAGAAAAGCTGTTTGAAGACAAATCTACTGGCCAGTTGGACAATATATTTGTGTGTATGTTTGAGTGCGTGTAGGACATTTGTATTAGCACATGTAGTAGTCAGGATAGTGATTAGTACTTATTTCATATATTTATAAATGAATTAACAAAAGCTTCAGGTGATTTTTCCATATGGATCAGTGTGATCCTGATACAGTACATGGGTGATTCAGGCACACAATAATCTACTAATGATTTAATGATATAGTCTATACGGCTTTATCCTTTATACAGGGTCATGGGGGCCTGGACCTTATTCCAGGAGGCTTAGGGTACAAGGCGGGGTACACCCTGGACATGACAATCCAACGCAGAGAACACACACACATACTGTACACAGACTCATTTACACACTACGGGCAATTTGGGAACGCCAATTAGCATAATCTCCATGTCTTTGGACTGTGGGAGGAAACTGGAGTACCCGGAGTAAACCCACCAAGCACGGGGAGAACATGCAAACTCCATGCACGCTGACTCGAGGTAGAAATCGAACCCAGACCCTGGAGGTCCAAGGCGACAGAGCTAATCAATAAGCCACAATGCCGCCTTCAATGATTTACTATTTATATGTTATTGCTGTACATTAATATATCATTAGCATTCATTGGTACAGTATATGATGAAATATATACAGTAGATCCTGAATTATCATTCAACTGCTTTCAATTAGAACCAAATACATCAAGTGGCAAGTAGAATGGTAAAAGCTATGTTTATAACGCAATACATCTGTATCTTCCAATATACAACTGAGCCAATGGTTTTTCTCTCTCTTGTGCTGCGGAATGGTTTGTAAGCATGTGTGTACAGCGCGCGTGTACTGTTTCTTATAAACACACGTGTGTGCGCACGCGTGTAAAGCAAAAGAAAGAGAGGTTAAAGATCCATTTTCTCCCTCTCCGTCATTATGTGTGTGCACGCGCGTAATTTGACACTGTGCCCCTCCACATACACACTCTCTCGCCTTTACACCCCCCGATTTTGATAGTGTTTTGGAATACGAGCCCACTTCCGGAACGAATCACGCTCGTAATCCAAGGTTCCACTGTATAGTTTACATGAATGATTTTTTGTTTTTTCTAGTTTTGACAATTTCTCATCACTTCAGTTCAAAATTGGTCTAAATCACAGATGTGCAAGTCGGATGTAGAGTTTATTTTTATCTTTTCACAGCTATGATTTTTATTTGTGTTAATGGGCTTGGTCTTCCTTGGTCTTGTAAGCTTTATATACAGTATGACTTTTCTTTTGTCAACGTGCACACCTATAATCTCATCAAAATGGATGTTCCACATGTAATTCCTTAAAAAAAAGAAAAAGAAAGAAAGAAAGAATGAAAAAGAATAAACTAAACATAAAACTAATAGTGCACCTCCACATCCATGGTCCTATCTGTTCCGAACGCAAAATCTGATCAGGCCGTATAATGTGTTCATATTCAGTTACAGCCCTACCCCTGTGAAAGCTTTGGATAGACAGATAACTACACAAATTCCTCTTATCTTCAGACGATTTTTCTCTGACCCTGATACAGTGCCATATACCAGAGATCCACACAGGCTGCATTACCCATTTGGTGTTGAACATTGAATAATCTCCATGTAATTATGATAATGGGGTCTCTCCGCAGGAAACTCGGCAGGCAAAGAAACTGTCAGGGTTATGAGAAACAGACCAGTGCATTCCAGGCTGTTTTTTGTCCACAGAAAAAACCCGTGACATTATTTATATTCATGTAATAGTAATATTGAAGATTTGCATGGTATTGCATTGCAGCTTTCAAACAGCATTTTATCTTTGTATGCACAACTTCACACTTGCATTGAAAGGTTCATGTGGCATGATGTGATGTATCAGAAATCAATTGGTTCGATGTAATTACATTGTAAACCTGCAAAGAGAAAACATCATCGCAAAACTCAGTACCTAGGACTGTAACGATGAGAAAATAAGCTCAACTAAAAGTGTTAGCGAGGACAGGCACTCATGAATGGTTGCAACCCAGTTTGAATGGTACAACTTTCATACACTTGTCTTCTTTTAAATATTTTTTTAGGCTTTTCCTCCTTTTGTTCCGTGACTGTTCTCAATTAGGGATTTTTTTTTTCCAGGTGGCACAGTGGCTTAGTGGTTAGCACTGTCGCCTTGCACCTCCAGAGTCTGGGTTCGATTCCAGTCTTCTTGCACGTTCTCCCTGTGCTTGGTGGGTTTCCTCCAGATACTTCAGTTTCCTCCTACAGTCCAATGACATGCAGATTAGGTTAACTGGTCTTCCCAAACACCAGCTTTAATCTGTCACTAGTGGAGTGCTTGTAACCAGCCAATGTTTTATGTGTTTCGTTTGTAAGGCATCTTAATATATTGGATTGTGTGATAGAAGTTCCAAAAGTCCAAATCTTAACATTGAATTTTTACCAATACACGATATGAGAATGTTCAGGAGATAACTTTTAAACACCACAATCTAAGATGAAAAAGCTAGCTAGCTAATGGAAATACAGTAGATAAAACTTCAAGTGATTACTACCTCCAGCATGCACTGCTGTTGTTGTATTGGATTGTGGTGTAGGAACGCTTCGCTGTTCAAGAGTTGCCAATTACTTTAAGAGTTGCCAATTACAATAAGTTTACCCCCTCTCATAATCAAGGTAATGACGGATTTATTTAAAACATATACACAATAAGGATTTCACTTTCGCAAAGTTAGAATAACCATTTAAGAAAATAACCACTAGCCCAAAAATGGGCTTAGCTCTATGTGTCTGCTCAGAGGCAGGCAGAGAACACATTGTAAAATAATGATGCTTTCTTTTCATTCACAACATCAAAATATATATATACATCTTTCGAATCTGTTGAAGTGGCGAGAAATGTCAAAACATTTTTCAGTCATTCTTCTAGGTGCTCAGTATTATAGGCTGTTGCATTGATCTTGTAATAGTGATGTTCTGTGTTCAGTAGATATAGCTAACAGGTGAAACCAACAGGTCAAACAAATCATCCAAAATAAAGCTTGTGCTGTACCCTTATCGAGATCTTTCTTCCCCTCGTTAGTAAAAAAGGGACAACAGATGTCAGAGAATGTAGCGGAGTCGAAAGTACCGTGTCTTACTTGGAAATGTAGTTTGAAATGAGTAACAAATGCATTTAAATCCAGTAACTAATTACATTTACTTCATTATGACATGAAGTCACGAAATCCCTGGCTAAACCCCGCCCACAGTGTTCTCTGATAGACATCACGTTTATTATGCCTATATTATGAGCATTCTTGCAGACAAAGTCTATGGCTATGAATCTGGACAGAGACTGCTCAGGGGAATTTAGATACTTTGAGCAGTCTTGAGTGGTCTTGTATTGGTCATCCAGACCAAATAAATTCGTTCACATTTCTGGCGATATTGACTGGCTGTTCATTTGCCTGTAGTGTTTCTAGGGGACAGCTAATTGAATGAGCAAGAGCTCACACTTGTTCGTGTATCAGAGCAGGCATGGAAGAAGTCCTCTCCTTGTAGTTAAATTTAGCCCTAATGACAAGTTTAAACACTGTGTTCACTTCAGTAATTAAAAACAATGGCAGCACTAACCAACAGTTTTATTTATCGTATCTAATTCTTGATCAATCATGAATAAATTGTGTCTGAGAGACTGTAATAGGCACTAGGCTTTATCAGCACTTACACTGAATACTGTGGAATTCTCAAATCTGATTGGCCAGAAGGTGTTGATTAATTTTCAGGTGCAAGACAAATTACTGGTTCATATTATTATTATTATTATTATTATTTTTTTTTCACACATGAAATTAATTCAAGCCTAATAAAAAACTTAACATACCGGCGTAAAGCTTAACTACATAAGGTTGATAGCACCTATTTATTACAAATCGATCTTCTTCAAATAATGTAGTGGTAGAGGTGGACTTGATTTGGTGCAGATTTTGGCATATAGAGAATTTTAATGAAAATTTGATACAGGGGGCATTCAAGTCAAACTGGGACTTTTGATCATGCAGAATAACAGAACACAGTTATGAGAGTAAAAACTACCTTCATTTCTCTATATAATCCCCTGCTACACTAATGCACTAATCCCAATGTTTCACTAGTGCTTGGATACCATCAGGGTAGAAAGTTCTCTTAGTACGCCGCAACCATGATCGTACTATCTGCTTCACGTCTGAAATGCTGGCCTGCCAGGAACCCCTTTAATGGCCCATAAATGTGGAAATGGCTCGTCTATACCACTTTATCCTGGGGGAATGAGGAGCCTATACCAAGAAGCTTAGGGCACGAGGCAGCATACATCATAGACAGGGTGCAAATCCATCGCAGAGCACACACACACACATATATACACATAAACTCACTCACACACTATGGGCAATTTGGGAACGCCAATTAGCCCAATCTGCAGGTTTTTGGATTGTGGGAGGAAACCAGAGTACGTGGAGGAAACCCACCAAGCACGGTGAGATTCCGAGACTGGAATCAAGCGTGTCTGGGAATCGAACCCAGACCCTGGAGGTGCAAGACCCTGGAGGTGCAAGGCGACAGTGCTAACCACTACACCACCATGCCGCCGGCTTGGAGTGATGTCAGGGCCATACTGGGGATGTGGCAGCTGAGTTCTGCAATGACCAAGTGGTGTTCGTCAATGACTATGTGCAACAGTTCCCACAGACAAATGTGTCTCTTCAACAAGTTGGTGACAAATTATTCATAGATTTTCAAAGATTTTGAAAGCGTTCCACTTACTGAAGGCTCATGGAAATAAGAGCAGTGTGCTCCAAGCCACCTCAGCCGGGATCATCATTCACGGATGTACAGCCTTCTTTAAACCGTACTGTGCCTGAAGTCTCCTGTAAATGTCAATCGTTTTTACACCTTCCAAGTCCCAGGTTGACTTGAACGCCGCTAGTATGTTGCTTTGCAGTGCCCATTTGTGACAAAACGTTAATCTTTTAGATACAGAAGATGCTGCAGAGTTTTTTTCAGTGAGAGAGGGTTGTAAAAAAATATATCTTTTTGGCAAATATCTGAGAAATAAAATTATGCTGGACATGCTGTTATAGAGATTATAATCAACTTCTGGGTTTTATTGGCAGCGCACGGTTTTATAATTGCACATCCCATTGTGTTTTATTCCTTACCGTATGTATACCATGGTCTGGGTAAACTACCACTATTTCTAAATATGCATAACCAAATAGCTAAAGTAATTATTCCCTCAAGGGGTTGCTTTGAGCAGCACGTATTCACTTGTTATGTTTATTTCAATGAGTTATGCGATAGGGGCTCTATTTAATTGGTGCGTTGAATTTTATAGAAACTCATCACAATTTTTACTAAGGCCTCATTTCACCGCTTTGAGGATTCAACTGTAAATACAAATAATTACTTCATGCTCTTAGAAATGTCAGCAATGCCTAAGAACTGAACTTCCAGTAGCTCTGGATCCTTCACTTTTAGGAATGAGGACATCTTGGTAGTGGGAGACAGTTCGTCCTGTCGTCCATTGATTCCCCCTTCCCCCATGTATTACAGCCCCATTACCATTGCATTGTATATGGTCCCAGGCTAACAATCTTCTTTGAACAGTTCTGCTTGGATAACGCTATTACTGAAACAACCGAAATGTCAGCAAACAGAGGTTAATCAAGAAGAGGACCGGCAGTGTTGCGAAGTGCAATGAGCTTCATAGAGCCCAGGGGGAGGGATGTTTCCTTAGTGGCTCTTCGTGGTCTGATGTTTATGTGCGTCCTTATTGGAATACACAATTAGGAAGTGGCTGGAGTGCCATCTCAGACGAGTGACTTACATAGCCACTTTCACCAAAAAACATAAGATGACTGTCTGATTTTGGCAGCAATTTAAATTTACAGTTTATTTACAGCCAAACCACACTAATGCCATAATGTACTTTGTATGAGATGACAAAAATTCACTATTTTGGTCATAATCTCATTTTTAAGTAATGTGAATCTTTTTACTTTTGTCTATCCATTTTCAATAATGTCTAAATGATGTCGCTTCAAATGTCCCCTTAGATCTGCATTCTAATGAGCTGCTTTCCTGTCACGGTTCATCCCCCTGCTGTCTTGGTGCAAAATGCTTTTTAGGGGAAAAAAAAAACAAAAAGCAGTTGATGCACAGCGTACCAGACAGTAGTTCTGACCAAATCTGCAGGCAGTCGAGCCAGAAAGCTCATCTCTAGCCATAATAGGAAAGTGTAATGAGGTTCCTATTTTTTTTTTATGACAGACCAGCTGTGCGTGTATGCAAAGTGAGAATGGGCATTGACTAGTGCTGTCATCATGCCACAATTAACCTTGACTAAACTGAATATATTTAATTGAATATTAGGGTCAAGTCAACGGTCAGTTGTGTTAACATACAAGTTCTTACCCTCCGTCATCAACTACGGATAATGCCTTTAACCCTTTATAGGCTGCTCACTGAAATGCTTGGTAATTCCAAATTTCAAGACTTTTTCCAAGACTTTTTGTTTTTCAAACTTTTATGATTCTTTCAAAATGTTTCACTGTTGTTAAGGTTTGTGAAGTTACCATATATGGTTCCTTGGGTAATATTTTTTTTAAACAGCCTCACAGATTTTCACCTTAAGAACTGAAATTCTGCATACAATTTGCCTAAGCGACCGTACCGAGCCAACAAACTTGTTTGCATCAAAGAAAAGCCAAGCAAAGCAAGTTTACATATTATTTCTGTGATTTCTTTTTGCATTTTGTGCAAGATTTTATGAAGACATATCACCATGAGATGGTAGCAAGAAGATAATGGAGCCACTTTCAATTTCGATTTTAAGGAGTTGATACTTTAAGTGGAATCATAAATTAAGGTTAAGTCAGATTTAATGTCTATTTATTTCGGATTTCACATGATGTCTTATTGTGTGTAAAATTTTAATTGTATTTGTATGCAAAAATATGATTATCATGTTGGAAATCGGTAGAATATTGGTAATATTTTTGAGTGGCTGGAACGGATTATCTGCATTTATATTATTTCCTATGGGCAAATGCGTTTCGCACTACTGTATGAAATTTCGCCTTACAGACTAACCTCTGGATTAAATTCAGACGCTGAGGTACCATTGCATATGAAAATAATTTTAAAAACACAGATCAAGTTAAATGCTAATTTATTTAAAGATAAAAGTGCAAAAAAAATTTTTTTTTTACAAAAAAGCTCTTTTTTTTTTTACTTGAGGTAATGATACTGCCACCGACACAAAATGTGGTTCTTCACCCGATTAAGAGTTAAAGCCTGTCTATTCTATGACTCTAATCCTTTTTATCCAGCTTTCTGATCACAAGCCAATAGCCCAAGGTCGGAAGCGCAAATGGTTCCCATTTACTTGCTTACTCATAAACCTGTAGAACGACATCCATCACTTCATCGTCCTTGCAAGATAATTCCTAGGCGACAGCATATGGCGGCAGGCGGAAATCATTTACTTTACAGCACCCACTCAAGAGGCTAGTCTTTACTTCAAATTTAAAACAGGCCTTTTTACAATGCCCGGTTCTACCATTAAAAGACAAAGAGAAAAGCTAACAGCTAGCGTCTAAAGTGCTGATTGAGGAAAATGACTTTTTAGCTCGCTGACACGGGTCGTTTCACTTCCATTGGCCTGACCAGAATTATAAAGGATCGTTTCTAATTACATCTTTTTTCAGTTGAACAACTTTGACTACAACAGTGGAAAAAATCGGATTCAGGATTATGTGTAGCAAATTTCACATCCTTTTATCCAGAATGACTTTGCTGGAGAACAGCTCTGAAACGGTTCATTTAAATGACGGCATAGGGCAGGATCATGTACTGCTTTTAAAATGTGGCTTGTATTACTCTTGCTTGCTTAATGATTATAAATATGCTGTGTAAGCCAAAGTAATACACACATATATATATATATATATATATATATATATATATATATATATATATACACACACA
>JAQMYJ010000014.1:13669089-13688974 GCA_030014305.1 Clarias laeviceps | reverse complement strand
CACACATATATATATATATATATATATATATATATATATATATATATATATACACACACACACACACACACACATCCATTAAGGTAGAATATACAAAGATGCCTACACATATTTAGACTCCTTTAGACATGTTTAGACATTTAGACACTTTTAAAATTCACTCTCAGAACTGTTCCATTTCTCTGAGGGCTTTTTATAAATAACTCTATCCCCTGGCTGCCTTGTTTCCTCATATTTTCCTTGCCAATAGCTCTGCATGAGATATCCATTAATGCTTGTTAATGGCATCTTCAGGGAAGAAAATGAAACAGGTGAAATGTGGAGGCACTTCTGTGACTGAATACACACAGACTGGTTATAATAGATCCTTCTTTCAAAGCCGTGAGACCTTCTGAAGGATTTTTTCTCACAACCAAAAAAAGAAAAGGAAATGCTTTAATGATAGATGTAACTATACCGTATACTCTGATTAGCCATAACATTAAAACCTTAAAACATTAAGCCTAATATTGTGCCACCAAAACAGCTCTGATCCCTCGAGGCATGACTCCAAATAGACCTCTGAAGGTGTGCTGTAGCATCTGGCACCAGAATATTAGCAGCAAATCCAGTAAATGCTGTAAGTTGGAAGTTGCATCATGAACTTTTTTTTTTTCAGCAATTTGTGCAACATTAGCTTTTCAGTGCCATCGGACCAGATGGGTATACTGAAGCCTTTCGCCCCCACAGGCGTTAACGAGCCTTAATGAGATCTTGTCACGATTTTACTGTACAGTATATTTAAATGATAATCGATATTGATTGATTATCATTTAATGTTAGGCACAAATTTATATCACGTGAACTTATGACACATACTGTAAGTAAAACTTTAACTCTGGAACATGATAGTGACATTTGCTGGAGCTCTCTTCAGGCATTCCACCACTCCATCAATAGGGACTGATAGGCACTTACATGGTTGCTAACATTTGTTAGTTAATTAGACAAAGGTGCAGAAGTCGTCATCCACCCACAGAGTATATTGATGAGACTCTCAACAGACCTAACCCTGGCCTTTGATATTCTAGACATGCTCTTTTAGATCTGTTCTCTAAGTTGCAAGGGAAATAAGAAGAACTGAATTATTGGAGTTATAATATTTCAGCCACATGAGACGTCTCAGAGAACATAGGCATACCAATGATATGATACTTACATCACCTGAGACAGGTTACGTACCTGCATTTTAAGGAAGTTAGAGAACTTTCTTTTCTTTTTAAATGTGTGGGGGGGAGGGGGGGAGGAACCACAACTGACACACATGCTCAAGCACTATATTTTGAGATTTACTTAGGAACCAGAGAGTTGAAAGAACAAGTCAATCCATCACATTGACAGTTATTACATTTTATACCCCAGTGCAGTTGAACTGTCAATTTTGTTTGGTCAGATAGCGCCGACAGTAGTGCTGGCTGTAATTCAAATGACAGGTTTATATTAATGTGATTGCTGTAATGCATTATCGTTTCTACAGTCATAGCTCACTTGTGTCGAAGATGCGCTACATAATCTAAAGCTAATAATAAATGGATTAAACAAAAGTGTTTCTATTTCACAATGAAAATGAGGTTTTCAGTAAGGAGATCATTATTTAACTTTTATAAAAAGCATCTTCAGTGTCAATGCTTTCGTATTCTGCGACAGGGAAGTTTTCTGGAAAGAGGGTTTTTAGTTTCTCTGTAACATGACAAGCTGCATTTTTTAATCCGCTACACATTAAGAGAGAGAAATAAAAAATAAGCTAGTTTGGGAACTGTTTGTACTGTACCTGCTGTAAGGGAACTGAAACAGGAACTAACTTAGTTTGTGGATGTTCTGCAGAATTAAATGTAATTATCCAGGTTATAAAAAAAAGCAAGAAAATGCCTTTTGCCTACAAACTTACAAGTGCTGTGCTGGCAAATTGCTGTGGTTTAAAAGAAATAAATCATTGTTGGATGTGGAAAATAATCAACTTGTGGGGTAGAGGAATCAAACATGCCTACACTTTAGCAACTAGCCCATTTGAGAAGGTTCTGGTGTAGCATGTATTCCCTGAAAAATGGAACAAGATTAAATCTTATATCAGCAGTTAAAATTAACCACACAATCTTTTAGATCTACAATCAGCCAAAACACTGTATTGGTGCTAATAATGTTTTATTTATTTATACATAATACAGTTAATATATGTACCAAAGTAGCTAATTCTAAAGTTTATGCAACATGGAATTGACCAAAATTGCTTCCCTAAATATTTTAAGTTGCTAACTTCAGCCATTTTGGAGAGATGATTTTTATATGTGCCTCAAAAATGGCCATTACTGTATATTGCCTTGCTCCAAACAATAGTTTAAAAATGCTAATTATTCATATTTCTTTATGAGCATTCATACTAAAATTGGTGTAAGCTTTCACAAGCATATGACCTGTAAAAATGATTGCTTAAATTGATAAAACATTAAAAGGCAAAAAATATGTAGTGTCCGTAACCATATCAAATTCATTTTGCAAAATCTTAACAACTTTATGATTTAGAATATCTTTTTTTAAATTTATGTGAAATCTAAACTGGCCAAGTTTCATCTAAATACCAATTAATATCATTGAAAGATTTGAATTCAAACAAGTTACGGACACTACACAATAGAGTAAATGCCAAAAAAATATAAAAAGTGCATACTTTCTTTTTACCTGATAAAATATATTAATGTTGTCACGGCATGCGCAAATCTAATATCGCTCGCTCACTCCGAAGCTCACTAGGTAGGCGGCCTCACCTTCTGTAGGTCTGCGAAGGAGCGGGGCCGCCGATATAGGCACGGCGGGTGAGCCATCTACGCTAATGATCCCGGGCTTCTCCCCGCACAATAAAACACAGCGGGGAGTGTAGCTCGGGGTCCGTTGGGATACTGGACTTTGTTGGCACTGCCCACCAGACCTGCACATGCACAACATCCCTTCCCTATCTTTCCATCCTCCCTCCTTTTTACCCTTTCCTACCCCATTTTTCCTAAATAAATTACCCTTTTTCCTGTAAGACCTCGCCTCATGTACATGCTTTATGGTGCTGCCTGTGCAACGCGAGTCGAACCCGTTACAATGTGTATGCATGTTTGCAAAAAACAAAGCATGGATCAGGAGATAAAAAGCATTAAGGTATTATGAAAAATGGTGCTACTGTATATGATCCTATCTGAAAATTCACTTTTTTACCTATAGTAGATGAGACACTTCTTAACATAACGGCATGTTATATTTTATTTTCCAACTCTAAGCATGAAAAATTACAATTCAGCTTTCAAAGTAACCATGTGAAGTACTTCCATTAGAAACTCTTTAGAGCTATCAGGAAAACTTTTAGAAATTTGATATTTTATAAATCTTCACTTACCACATTAAGTTTGAGCTCCATGTTAAGAACCCCTCCGCTGTCCAGCACAGGCATCAGATTAATAGCAAACACTGCTGCCCGGTCTGGAGGAATGGAGATGTTGGGCCCAAAGAAGATATAGAAGTGTACGGAGAAGGTATCCAACTCATTGCGTAATGTAGGTCGGATTGGCCAGCACTTATTGGTGTCAGCAGTGGGAGCCAAGTAGATGATGCTGTTCTCGGCTTTCAGCAGTGGACTCTGTTCCGAGCCATTTCGTGCCAGGTTGGGCAAGCTGGCAGCCGGCAGTGTTTCCGACAGAGAAAAGCCCATCGCTGTGCCAAATGACTGGGGCATATTCATGGCAGATGAGCCTTTAGTGATGCTTGGCTTGGAGCAGTCTAAAGGGAGAGGATAAGAAAAGGGTTTGAAGCTGAAATTCTGATTGTATATGAGAATGATAAAGGATGATGAAGCTGGGTAAATGTGAAATGAGGATGTTCTCTGACTCTGAAGAAAACATGACAGGGTGATCTAAGCATACAGGTCACGGCAAGGATAAAAGGATCCACCTGTCATTCCTCCACATCTGTAAGTTACATCTCATCTTACTGTACATCTCTAAGCTTCATCACTGTAGGAAAATCTCAATTTTTCCTTCCTAATTTTATCCATAAAGTCAACTTCAACTTCTTACTTTTCTGATTGGGAAAAAAAAGCTTTACATGTGTGGGTGTGTGTACTGTATTGTGTACATATTGTGTATTTAGAACATTGGAGTGTCTCAAGGGCAAAAAGGGTTACCTTCAAGAAAGAAGCCAAAACAAAACATACTGAAGCAGGCAGAGAACTTTGCTTCCCTCACACTAATAAACTGTCTTATTGGTGTACAGTATGTTCAATTCTAAATTAATAATCACTGATTTAGATTTAGAAAACACCCCAAGTGGGATTTCAGTTGTAGGGCGAAAATCCAAACTTAGCTTTGTTGCTTTGTTGCTAACAGTTAGTAAAATTAAGCTATTTACTTGATAAGCCGTCACATTACAAGGCTGAACATTATACCCAGTATGATGGAGGTTCCCCTTGAGCCACCGAGGCAGCTCTGGCCCCTTGCGGAATGATTCCACATGACCTCTGAGAGTTTCACACTTGCATTGAGATCTGGTTAATTTAGAAGCCAGGTCAGCGGCCTTGGGCGCTTTGGCTACTATGTCCTGTGTGCGGCGTGCTATGGCGGCGTGCACTGCATGTAATCATGCTTTTCTATCGTGACCAGCATTTACTTTTTTTTTTTTTTATCAAGTTGTGCTGCATTGGCTTTTCTGTGGAAACAGAACGGATGGGCTGGCCTTTGATTCCCACAGACATGGGTGAGCCTTTGGGTACCCATAATACTGTAACCAGTTTACTGGCATATGATTGATAATCAATTTTAATGTGTTAATTTTATGCCTGATCAGTGTTCATAACATGGATAGTACAAAACAACATAGATGAAAAAGAATTAGAAATAAAAATAAATTAATAAAACAACACATCGGTTTATCACCCATTGAACCTAATCCAATGTATGGTATTTTTGCCTGCATAGTCTTTTAACTACACAATTTAAACAATGTGCATTAATGCAGTTTATAATAACTAATACATTTGGCACAAAAGTGTAACATAATAGCGAAACAACTGCATGAGCTATAGTTATAAATAATTAAATACCTGGAACATTCATTTGATGTAAATGTATGGATATTATTTAATTTGAAATAGTTTCAGGAATTATGTGACCTGTATCCTTGGACGTGTCAAGCATTAAAATCTTTTTTTTATTAATAATAATTAATCAACGACTCTGTCTTTTGAATAACATTTCAAAATTGACAGTTCTCTACCCAAAGATAGAGATCTAATAGGAACCCATATAACCAGGGGCACAGAGGCTATAAAAGTCAGAGGGAAAAACAGAGAACCTGTCATATCTGAAATAAACCTTCATTAGTATGTTAATTGCATTCCATTTAGCCAGTGTCTCTGATTAAATCGAGCCATTCTTCCACTCCTCCAAGATTACTGCCAGGCCATTGGAAAATGATAATGGGCTGAGGCATGCAATTAGAGATTCATATGTAGATCTGGGGAACCAGAAGCATCAACAAACGGACACTTTCCACATCCCAACCAGCTGGACGTGGTTTTCAGCACATGCGAGACCACCACAGGTGCTGCCGCAGGAGGAACACATGTTGCCTCTAATGGAAGATTCTTCCTGCAACTCTAACACGAAAAAGAAAGTAGAACTTATCTGAAAGCTTCATTTGAAAATGGAGAAAATTATGCTGGAAATTACAGTGCGACAACTAAGCAAGCGATGCCAGTGGAGCTTGCAATATTACTGGTAGTGGATTTTTGGAAAAGCTTCTTTGTTTTAGAAAAAGCAAAGAAAATACGGCTTGTGCAAATCTTTGAGCCGCTGCCTTAATCATATCCCTCTGAAAGCAAAGCTCAATTTCACATTCCCTGTAGATGTTTGCCTTCAAACAAAGATGAACATATTGCTGTGCCAGTGGGAGTGCTCGCTGACTTTTTCAGCTCTTCATGCAACTTGAAAGTTTGGATGTAGACCAAATGGCAAGGCAAACAAGCAAAGATTATAACAAAGCAGTTCAGGATAGGGGCTACATTATGGAAATACTGGGGGGAAAAAAAAGTCCAACTTTCTCTCGAAGCAGCATTACTGTCTCAATATTTAAGGGTAATGGGTGCTCACAAGAGTGGCATTCTCTACAAATAAGCAATAAATATTTGAAGGAGGGGGGGGAAAAAGAAAACTTGCCTGACCACTCACATCCATTACGTTCACTTCCTTGGATTAGAAATGGGCATCATCTCCCAGTTTAAACTGGCTTTGTGCCTTCTGGAAATGCATAGCAATGTAAGCTAGGATCAGTTGCTGTACTGTAAATATATGCAACACTACAGTACCTTGCTCGATCAAAGTGTGCTTTATACAGTAGCTTCAGGCTCAGGGCAAGTTTAACAAAGCTCTCCTTTAAGATTTGTTGCACACACTAGTGACAGTGTTGACGTAAAAAAGGGTCTTACCAGAAATGATATTTTTTAAAAAGCATGTTTCTTTCTTATGTATTGAAGTGTTGGAGAAATTCTCGGCCCTGACACACTAGGTAATTCACACTTACTTTATCCTTCACTAGTTCTAATTAAATATTGTTAACAGACCATGAAATAGGCAACATTGTATGACAATAGGCTCACACCACCAGCAGTATGTGCAGAGATAGAGATAAAGCACAAACTAAGCTAGGATTAACTTTTCCCCATCAATGTAACTTTTAACATTAAATCGACGTCATTACTGGCTGAACAAGAACAGCAGCTCGGATGTGAGATGGATGTCAGAGGACTCGCACAAGAAGATTGTGAAGCTCTTTTCTATCATTCTGCTTTTCCACCTCGAATAATACTGTAATTTGCCATTCTGGTAGAACTGTATAGACAAGATTAACACCCTAAGACATAATATTATACCTCATCCACCAGATCAACCATCATAGCACCTGCTATCAATGCTTACCACATTATGCTACCTTTGCTCCATTGATGACTTCCTTTCTCCTCACATAGGACACCAATAAAACCCAAATGAATGTTATCTTTTGCACGTAATGAGAGGAGTGCTGAACCTGATATAGATTTAAAAGCAGTGTGTGAAAAGAGTGGATAATGCCTGTGAGATTAACAGGGCAATAAAATGTCTAAGCGAGAATGGGCAGGTGTGTAACTATAAAACCATTTCCAGTAATTGTCCTGTAGCAGGTGGGGGGTGTGGTTTACCCTGTGTCTGAACTGGAAGAGATGTGTTCGGGGATAAGCCAGTGAGGTAATGACTAACGTGTCGCACCTGAGCCCTGTTACCCCCCCATAACTGTGTGTGATCTCTATTTCATCCCTGTCTGTCTCAATCAGTAGTAGCTGTATGAGAGTGTGTGTGTGTGTGTGTGTGTGTGAATGAGTGAGAGGGAGAGAGTCAGTCAGTCGAGCAAAGGGAAGTTCAATAAGTGGTGCAAGTCCAACTCAAAAAGCTTACATGCACTCTTTCCAATCCAAGGATGTACCAATTATGCTTCTCTTTAAAGGGTGCAATACATATCTTTATATTAAATATAATAAAAAAGGATTAAGCTGATACTTAGGCTGTGGAATATACAGTACTATAGTTTTCTTACTTAAAATATTTAAACAACAAAACACTTAAAACAGGCAAGTTCACAATCCATGTTACCATTTTAAACCTTAGGAAATGTAGAACTTTGGTTCTTTTTCATTGTTGAGGTCCATCAGGAAGAAACCATTAAAAACATGACCAACTCACCAGTGACAATGACTGAGTCAGTGACCCTGACTCATTCTGCTCTCCACACCTGCCTGATCCTTATCCAACTTTACTTCTAGCTGGCGTTTCTCATCACTTAGTGCTGAGTACAGTGAAACCTTGGATTGCGAGTAACGCGGTTTGCGAGTGTTCCGCAAGACAAGCAAAGATTTTTAATAAATTTTGACTTGGAAAACGAACAAGTCTTGGTTTACAAGTACCGAGTATCATGTATCACGCATGCGCTTCTTGTTTTGACGCTGAGCGTCATGTGATCACAACTGAGCTAACGGTTTATATTATTTCTTATGGGAAAATCCGCTTTGGTTTACAAGGGTTTTGAAATACGAGCCCACTTCCCGGAACAAATTGTGTTCGTAATCCAAGGTTCCACTGTACAGGCCTATTTGGACAGCCAAAAGTTGGACTTAGAAACCACGAATATGCAAATATACAAATGTTTTGCATGGTAAAAAAATAAATAAAAATGGCTATTTCCAAACTATGATTCAGTTCCTGGTTACTGGTGACAAATTTGAAATTATTTATTTTCACATTATCTGATGTTTTCCAGATGATGATAGTTCCCTTTGGAGTCCGATCTTTTTGAGGTTTCTTCCTTATCTTCCTTTTCATCATCACCTCTGGCTTCGTCGCCTGGGGTATACTTCTAAGGTTTATATCCAAGATGCTTTGTGAATATGTCCATTGTTAAAAGTGATATGGAAATAAAACTGAATTGAATTTAAATAACATGATATAACAATTGTGAACATAAGTAGTAAGATTATACATTGTCCGGCCAAAAAAAAGTCAACATTTCAGACGGGTCAAACTAAAACAGTTTTAAAAACCCTTCAACACATTATCAAAATCTGAAAAGATAGTGCTGAACCGTCAACTTTGTGGAAGGAACATGGTCATAAAAAAAATCATAAATAGAGCTCACTTAAAGACTTTGTTAAGTTGCATGATGAAAAGAATCAACAGTAAAAAATAGAGCTATGTTAAATAGTTAAAGTAAGAAAGAGCATTTCCATACACACACAGTGTGACGAGAACTCGTAGGATTGGGACTAAACAGCTGTATGGCCATAAGAAAACCACTTGTTAGTAAGACTAATCAGAAAAAAAGGCTTTAATTTGAAAAGGAGCATAAAGAGGTTTTGGAGCAATGGAAAAAGGTCTGATGAGTTCAGATTGAGCCTTTTCCAGAGTGATGGGCGTGTCAGGGTAAGAAGCGAAGTGATACACTCATCATGCATAATGCCCACTGAACAAGTCTCTACAGGCAGTGTTATGATCTGGGGTTGCTTCAGTTAGTCAGGTCTAGGCTCAGCTGATGACCTAAATGTACTGAATGACCAAAGCATCACATCAATGGAGTTTTTATTCCCTGGTGGTACAGAAATATTATAAGAGAAAGTGGTTCTGGGAGTATGTGGAATCATTTTCACACGTGCGCTGGCCACCACATTGTGTGCTGTAATCATAGCTAAAGGTGGTTGAATGAGGTCTTAAAATGTTTTTTTTTCTATTATTTTCTATTATCATTCCTGAGGCAATTAGAAAAAACGTTACTGTAAAAACATAACATCTGCATTACATTATGTTTCCTTTCACAGCTAACATCTCTGTTGTAACTAAGCAGTTCCTTTTCCGTTTCTCAAAAAAAATCCCTTACCCTTCCGTGCTGTGGAATTTATACGGAGGTGCTAAAAAATTCTACAACATGGTTGTCAGAAGAGCTTAGATTATTTATTCATTCATCTTCAGTAACCATTTTATCCTGGTCAAGGTTGTTGTAAATCAGGAACACCCTGAGCAGTATATTACATTATTATACAGTATGTATTCTTCTTTATTTACAAGTGTTATTGTACTGTATTTCAAAATAAGTCTTTTTTTATTATACATCTTTTTTAGAGATGGTGTCATAAATCTATTATTTACCCGCTACAGAAAAAGACATTTTACTACAAACTATTAGTTCAGATTTCTAATAAGATTTTAAAAAAGAAAAAAATATTGACTATATTGAGGGTCAAAAATTTAATGAAATCATAGATATAAGTCTTTATAATTTAAAGATCCTGAATTATAAAAACGTTATTACGCTGAGAGCAAGGTAAGGTTGAGAGTAAGCTATGTTTTGTTTTTGTTTTTTGACAAAACTTCTGCTGTGGGTCTGAGAGAAGATGAATGAGTTTAGTGGACAGCTGAGAAGTGGGTTGCTGGCACATGTTTGTCGAGTAACTTCCACCCTCAGCCTTCCACCTACGCTAAATCGCACCTCTAAGTAGTAAGGCTGTCGGACTCCATTGTGTATTTCCAATTAGCACTTTTTTTTTTTTTTTTTTTAAATGGAAGTTTCTCTTCTTACATGTTCCTCGGCAATCTTCCAGCAGCAGTGCTGGTACTGTAGAAGAGCACCGGTATAGGAAAGGAAACGCAGTATGCAATCATTTGTATGTAGAACCAGGGGCTGTGCTGGCCCTTGACTGAGCTCGACTTCAACAGAGGTCAAGTAAAATATCATGCAGCGAGGCTCCTGCTGTATTGCTATGGTAACTGAGCCTGCTAAGAGAGACAAGGTGCGAGAAAAAGAGCATATTAGACAAGGCTACTCCACTTCTTCCAGCAGACTCGACTTCTTCCCTGCAGACGTCTAATGTATTGCTGAACACTCCTCTGTGAGTGCTATCAATTTCAAAAACTCTGGTTCAATAAGACAGCTAGTTAATGCTAAAGCCGGTACCTGAACTGTTTTCCTGGGATTGGTATTTTCAATAGAAGAAGAGTAAGTTCCAGAGGGGTCTCTCATCGAAGACATCCTGAATTTTGATGGACAGGAAACCACTTGACACTTGATGAATTTTACTTTACCTTTTGCCTATTTCAAAGCCAAGATTTCAAAAGACTAGCATGACAGCTAGACAGGGAGATGATGACTCCCTATACCTTGACAGTTTCCACTCATGTATAAATATTTATGAGACGCCATATTCAGCGGCCACTATTTAAGGCGTAACGTATTTCTTATGTCATGGTAACTATGCAAACTAACTTTTGTAATGCCTAATCAAAAAAGACCTAATCGTGCTATAGTCAAAAACAATAAGAGACATACAAAAACCAAAATAATCTCAAGTGTTCACGGATTTTATGGTTTACGGTAAAAACCTAAAATCGAACTACACAAGTTTTTTTTTTTTTTTTTTTGCATAAACCACCAGCTACACTATACTGTATATTGGTTATACCAATCATTACTGCTGCACCTTAATGCAAAGCCCTTACTGTGGAATCTGAATTGCAACCTAAAATGCTCTCAGCAATGCAAATTACTGAATCAAATTTAAATCATCTCTGCGATACACACAGCTGTGGCAGTGGAAGCTCAGGTGGTTAAGGCTCTTGTCTACTGATCAGAAAATTGTGCGTTCAGATCCTCGCAATGCAAAGCTGCCACCCATTTGACCCACACTGTCCTTGAGCCAGACCCTTAACCTTCATTTGCGTAGCCCAATTGTAAGATGCTTTGGATTAAAGCATCTCCCAAATGATTAACTATAATGTCACTGCTGGCTATAAAAATAAATACATTATTTGGATTGAACAGTTGTTTTATTCACTCACTCTCAATCATTCTCTATACCTTGAATCCTGTACATGGTCCCAGGAGACTTGGGGCACTAGCCATCGTACACCTTAGACAGGGTGCCAGTCCCTCAGGCCTCCAGCACACACACTCACACACTACTGGCAATTCGGAAACAACAATTAGACAAATTTGCATGTCTTTGGACTGTGGGGGGAAACCGGAATACCCGGAGGAAATCCACCAAGCACAGGAAGAACATGCAAATTCCATGCTCACAGACCCAGAGGCGGGACTCGAACACAAATCCTTAACCATGGTTCCGAAGGCACAGTGCTAACCCGTGTCCCAAACGGATAAATAATCAAATGGTAAATGAATAGGACATGCACTATTCCATCTTGGAGAAAGGTATACATTGGTAGCCAAAAGCATTAAGGCATGATATGCAATGTACTATAGTTTTCCCATTATTAGTTATTTCCCATAATTAGTGATTTCACTAATTAGGTCTAGCCTACAGTATCTGGCTGAAGAGTTGCTAATTAACTGAAAAATTGGGGAAAAACTGGTTATGTGACAATGGTATTCAGCTTCTGCAGCCATGGCCCGGGTCATTTTCAGATGTAAACCCAATAGAAAAATTATGTACATCATCTTCCGGAAGAAATCAAGCAGGCATGGATTGAGCTACTGTATTGACACCAGAGTACTGCAGACATCTTTTTGATCCTATACCCAGCAGGTTTTGAAGAATAAAGGACTTTAAACGAAATATTGATAGCTGGATAGCAATAAAAATTTTTATAAAACATCAAATTATTCTAATTCTTTCTTATCTTGATTTTTGTTATTTAAAAATGTGGTGGCACGGTGGCTTGGTACTTAGCCTTGCACCTCCAGGGTCAGGATTCAACTGCCACCTTACGGTCTGTGTGCATGGAGTTTGCATGTTCTCTCCGTGATTGGTGGGTTTCCTCCGGGTACTCCGGGTACATGCAGATTAGGCTAATTGGCATTCCCAAATTGCCCGTGATGTGTGAACAAGCGTGTGTGTACAGTATGTGTGTGTGTTCTGAATAAGCACTAAACAGACACAAATACATATCGGAATTGTGTTACATTCCTCCTGAAGGGAATACTTGTGGTAAGATGTACAAATGAATAGGCTTAGCGCTAACTTGGGATTTTTTATTTATTGATTGATTGATTTTATTATTATTATTATTAGTAGTAGTAGTAGTAGTAGTATTCAGAAAGATCCACTTAAAAGTCTGCCTCGGGTTTGCAGATTAATCTTTTTTGGAAGCTGTTCAAAAGTTCCTTATTGCGTTACAAAACGAAGGTGAACGAATATGATGACAGCCTTTAAAAAAAACACTAGCACATGTTTCTGGAACTGCAAATTATTTATTAATGGTTTACCACAACAGTATAACCGGAGTATCACAGAAACCTGCAATTGTCTTAGCAAAACAGAACAAAACTGCTATCCGATAACGTCACATACAGTATATAATTAGGGTTATATACATATACTTATGGGAGGCCATCACATGTTTCCTCTGAACCACGTGATGTCAGCCGACCGCATCTTTTCGAACTGCTCGCTCACGCACCGTTGGGGGCGGCGTAATACACTCAGGGGACAGCGCTATTCGCTCCTTCCGCTTGCGTGAGCCCCTGATTGGCTGTCGAGCCGTGAGAGCACTAAGTACAGTACCTCTCATCTCTCCCCTCTGAGAGAGCTCGGCCAATCAGCTCTCTCTAGACCTCCGGCTGCGAGAGGTTACAGCATCACCCGAGAATGGAACTCGCAAACTTTCAGCATAAGCTGTTACCACCATACCCTCACTAAAAGCTTTTAACCAGTGGAAAATTATCACAAAGTTTTGCATTCCCAAATACCCCATAGTATGTGAATAAGTGTGTGCCCTGCATTGATTGGCACCCTGTCCAGGGTATACTGTACCCTGGCCTCCCATGTGATGTAGATGATGACAACGACAATGACGAACCGAGCTTGAGGCTGATTTCTTTCTACCTCCGACTGTAGACTCATGCAGCCTGCCATTGACAGTCAGGTGCTTACATGGAATGAAACACACCCTAGATCTCATCTCAACTTGTGCAGGTAGGTTTTATCCAGTTTTGTCCAATTGAAGAAATAAATGACACAAATGTTTATCAGAAACCCCAGAATTTCCAGCTACACCTCTACCAACTTCCTAATTAATACCTAAACTTCACTTTCATTTTAAAATGATGTATTTTCTTTTTTTTTTTTTATCTCTAGTACATTACTAAATCAAATCATTTCCTGAAGGTTTTGGAAAACAAAGCCAGTCAGACTCACTGGCAGGTGAATCGAATCAGTTACCAGTATCAGTAAAAGCAAATCTGACAATAAAGAAAACTAAGCAGATCTAACTGATCTGTCTAACAGCTGACAGAATTATAAAAAGTTAGACAGTAGAATAATACCTGGATAGAAACTACAATGAATATACCATACATGTATTTTATAAGCTTCGGAGGTAAATATAGGTGAGAGAGCTTTATCCCGCCAAAATGTCTAATCCATCAAAAGACAGTCTGAATACATGCAATCAAAAGTGAAAGCCTTTCATTAGCGACAGCTACATGCTGCCGAGGTCAACGTTGTAAACGCATTTATGTAGCTACTTAACTTACTTATTGTTCCTGTTTAATTTTCTAAAAGAAAATCCGCAATCATAAAAGTGTTAAGAATTTTGAGCAGCATTTTGAAAATCAATTTGCAATGCATTACGGTCACATTTATAAGGCGAGAAAGCATAGGGAATTATAGCATCTGCATAAGCTGTTTGTAATAACACACGTAGACCTTAAATATAAAACAAAACAAATCCTTTTTCCAAATTTCAAACTCTGATAAAGTCTTATATTATTATGAGTCAGACAACAAGTTCTTTAATTTTGTGGAGGTTGCGACAGGAAGGGGATCCAGCCTAAAAACTTTTCTAGATTATGGTGATCCCCTAGGATAAAAGTGGTAAACTCTAGGATAAAAGTGAAGAGCCCCTAGGATAAAAGTGTCATTTGGCTGATCACTCACTCACTCACTCATTCTCTGTACTGCTTCTAGTGTACACGGTTGGTGGAGGTCTCAAGTATATCCCAGGGAGCTTGGGGCACTAGGCGGTATACACCCTGGACATGATGTCTTTAGCAGGGCACAAGCATGCATACACAATATGGGCAATTTGGAAAAGCCCCATTAGCCTAAACTGCATGTCTTTGGACTATGGGAGGAAACTCACCAAGCATAGGAAGAACATGTACTGTAAACTCCATGCACACAGACTAAAAGCAGGACTCGAACTCTGAACCCTGGAGGTGAGAGGCCACATTGCTAACCCATTACCCCACTGTGTCACCTTACATACAGTATACACTATACGTTTTTATTTACACGTTTTACGTGTTTATATGCAGTTTTGTTGGATATAGAAGCGTATTAGGTTTTAAAATCTACAACAGGCCAGCATGTAATCTGTCTGGGGTATTCACTGCAGTTACTGTGCCAGGAGTAAATTCATCTTTTCATTAATCTCCAGTAACCATTGCTCAGGGCTGTGTTAAATCCCAAGAACACTAGGCATGAGGCAGGAATATGGCTTACATCCACCTAGCTTTTACTGGGGCTTCCAACAACAGGAACTACATAACCCCCTTACTGAAGAGCCATGTTTGACAGGTAACCCAACATGAGAGTTTTCTGCTAGACTGAAAAATGCAATCGCTTCTGTCCGGACTATATTCTGACGAAGATAAAAAGCCCTTCACTGTGTCTCAGCATTATCCAAAAGCGATGTCAACCAAGGTCTTCCTGCACCTTGTAAGATGGATGAGAATCCTCTGGAACGTCTTTAGTATCTAATGCACAGGGCCTGTCCACACAGAGTGGATTTAAAGTTTAATAAGTGAGGCTTTCAGAGAATGAGGATAGAAACATGCAGAGAGTAGCAGGGGAGTATTCGTAATCTTTCCCTATTAGTTATTTTTTTTAAAAATTGTACTGTAGGAGTTTTATTAGTATACTAATCAGTTATTCTTGGCTAATTCTTATTAACGTATTGTGTATAAGCTGTTACTGTAGGTTAGTCCCTCCGTGCATGGTCTTGACATTAAATTCTGGTAGATGTGCATTATCTTTTGCATGATTTTTTATTTTTTTTGTATCATCAACAATTCTAAAATACATACTTGGATTATTTACTGCTTGTGGATAAATCTTTCACCTTGCATCTTTTATATGTTTCCATGTGATCCTGCTACCTGCAAAGAGAATTCAATGCTATTCTTTAAACTTTAACACAAACCCACAGAACCAAAACACACTAAACCTATTTAATTGCCTCTCTCAAGGCTCCAAGTCTAGATAAGCATGGGTAAGCAGACTCAAGAAAAGCAAGTCTATCTATACTCCTGCTTTGATAAGAGTTCTTGTGGAGAGAAGGAAGCTCATTTCATTTCACGTCTGACTCTTTTCACTTTTCTTACTCTCTCTTCTCTGTAATAAATGTTTCCCGTTACGTTTTTTTTTTTTTTTTGCCCTACTTCTCCTGACTCCTCTACTATAAGTGCCAGGGTGGTTGTTGAAAAGAAGCTTATAGGGCTTCGTTTAATATCTTTCACCATTTCGAGCCTCCAAAAGTCTCCAATGCTTTCTGTTTTATTTTCGGCACATTTCACACGCGTCACATTAAGCCTACAAGACCAATGATCCATAAACCTAGGGGTGGTCCTTTAGTTTTAAAGCAAATTGTGTGCCAGCCTGACATCTGCACCATGCAATGAGAGTCAGTTTAATGAGGCTGGGGCAAATGGGCTTGTTAATTTAGACATATCTCTGACTCTCTTCTCTGACTGGTTGAATGCAGTCACTAAATAGTGTTTGCTGAAATGTTTTTGTACTTCCGGAATGCAATTATTAAAGAAAAATGGGCGGTTACCACAGTGCTTGGGTTTGATGCTTTTGTACTGAACAGGGGACAGCATGGGCACTCTGAAATATGATATTATGGTTATGATAAATAATAATAAAGATTGAATTCATGCTCAATCTTTTAATAAAACAGGCAATGAAAGCAAAGAAAATGAAGAGAAATGAGGAGACTGCAATAATCCTGTGACCAAAGACCCTGAAATGAGCGAAGAAACCTTAAAAAATGCTCTTTACTCTCATCGAGATATTGTTTTTCGGACTGCCACTAAGCATTGTTATGCTCATGATCAATCATGTTCTGATCAATCCTTCACACCTTCTGCAGCATTAAATAAGCCCTGCAACATCTGCCCATGGCTCCATTCTAACTTGTTTGTCTTGCTGTGTGGAGCACACTGCAGGTAATTAGTTTACTGAGACCAATGGCCTGTGTTGCTGCCCTAGCCTTGCTTCGTTTCACTAATTGACTGTGCAATAGGAGGTCTATAGGCATATCACCACAAATTAAGGCCATTTAAAGAGAGGTAATGGAAATACTGCTTTACGTTTCTTCAATAAATCCCTTTTTTCCCCCCCACATTCCTTTTTTAGTACTTGCTATTCTTGTGTACTCTATATACCGGTATTGCACTTTAAACATATCTTATATTTAATTGTTTAATATATTGTGTGCTGTTTAATCTTAATTTAGTTTATATATGTTTATGTGCGGTCCAACGGTCTAAGATCCCTAAACAAAATGCTTATATTTTGCAAGCTGTACAAATCTAATTTTGTTAAACTACAAATAATAGTATTAACTATAACTTGAAATTTTATTTGTATTTGGTATGTCTCCCTGTTAGTTTAATAACTCCACTTGTTTAAGAGAAATCTTACGATTTATGTTAGCAAACCATGGGAGTGTCGTCTGAACATGTGTGTAATTGGAAGAAATACGACTAAAAAGGATCTTTACCTTTTCAGAAAGGCAGTTAACATTGTCATTAGCACTAATCTTCTTACATTTAAGCACAGAGAAATAGTGCAGATTCATGAATATTAAAATGTGAGGCAATTTGGACTGACTTAGAAGCAATTACTAAGGAAAGAAAGTGTTGTTTAACATGACATAACATTAGCAAATGTGTTTTCTTGCTGAAAGTGTTTCTGGTTTTGGATGTGGGTTTTGGCAGGCAACTGCCCTCCTCTCTCTCCAACACTGCAGATCATACCGACCTATTTGCTGGCAACCGACAGTTAGTCTAATTAACGATTATTAAAACACCTGTGATTCTGAGTGATACATAATGTGATGTCATGCTCTATGTCACAACTCATGAAATGCCTCTCGACCAATCAGATTGCTCGGTTAGAACTACCTGTAGCATAAAATACTATTACATGCACAAACATTGTGTTTTCCTCTCAAACGATTATGAACAATAAATGCCAGTTTCAGACTTGTACACGCTTTGGCAAATAATTATTCTCTCACACGGAATGTTTCCTTGTACGTCAGAGAATAATAATTTGCCAAAACGAGCACCAGTCTGAAAATGGCAATTATTAGATGTTGTCCTGTTAATCTGTTATGAACAATGTAAACTCATGTTTTAAGCTAATGACATGTTGCAAACACATTTTCGAGCAAAAGTCAACAATTTGTGAAAAAGTTCAACGAATTAATGCTGCTGTAAATGAATTAAATGCATTTAGTGGATTTCTGGAGAATGTTGAACCCCCAAAAAAAGGATGTTTACTCTTTCTTACTGACATTGCAGTCAAGCCAATAGTAATAAATGTCATATATGCATTACGTAATGACTTTGATAAGGTCTGAGAAAATGTGTGTGACCGCCATATTGTACTAAGCTACAATATGTCGAATACTCTAATGTAAGCACTGTGGTGAAGTTAGACTGTAGTGCAACCTTCTGTTTCACTTCGCATTTGACATCTTTTTTTTTCCGTCTTGCTGATGCTTTTACTTGCATTGCAGCACTTGGGAGCCATGATGTACTTACTGTATGGTAATATATTCATAAGAAAATTAAGCAGAGAGGTAATGTTACAACACTTTAAAAACGAACAGGCAATTTGTCTACAAGAGCAATGAGATGCACAAGCTGTGTGTGTGTGTGTGTGTGTGTGTACAAAGTTGTATTCGCTTTGCCTGGTTCTGTCCTCTCCATTATAATATGTAATAATATAAACCTTAGGGGACGACTGAAGGACACCGTGTTGGGTGATGCACAAACAGATGTTAAACGGTGTGCTGTGATAGGAACCTGATTTATCTATTGTGACAAAATTGTGGGAGGTAGAGTTGTGGGAGGTGGTGTGTGTGATTGCGAGTTCTCATTTTGCTTGAAAACTGTTACTATGTTAAATAATAGTATAACTGCTAAGAAGAATCAATAAGTATGGGCAAACCTAACATAATATTGTACATATTAGCTGAAATTAAGTATTAAAAAGCAAAAAGCAAAGCTGTATCATTTCATAAATGGAAACAAAAACTTTCAACTCAAAATTTTATGATCTAAAGTGGATACATAAAGACCTTTTAAGCTGTAATTATACAGTAAATTGTGTGATCACTGTTTACTTTTTCATTCACATCCACATTAAAGTGAAGCAAATGCATCTTAAACCTGTTGCTGCACTGGACCTAACGTTTTTCAGACAGCGCACTGAATACTGATTAACTTTATACTGGCTATTAGAATCACCCAGGGCCATGTTACACAGCATACATAATACCTTAACATGCTTGATCCTGCATCAATGATCATGAGCAGCTATAATAATGTCAGGTCAAATACAGTTTTTTTACAATTGCAAAATCTACAATATATCTAAAGAAACATCAAAGACTCTAGTGTAATACACTATAACACAGGATGGTCTACTGCAAGTTATAATGCATTACAACATTAGTTATGCGATATGTGCATATTGGAGGCAGTGGATAAAAGGGTAAAATTATGCACAGAACTCCAGACAGGGGTCAAAACACAGGCAGATGGCAACAGATACTAATCTGACAAAAACACATCCATTGCCAAATAATCCATAGTTAGAATTGAGAAAACTGGCACAGGTCAAAATGAGGAACTTGAAATACTGTACGAAGGCATGTTACTAAGGAAAAACCAAAAAACAAGCTTTGGAAACACATGAGAACAATGGCAAGACAGACAGAGACAAAGACACAGGAGGATATGAACAGTTTGAGCAAAGTGAGATAACTCCCTTGTTGCAGTTTTGAGAAAAGAAAAAAAAAGTGTTGCTGTTTTGGAGCAAGTTGTTTTGCAAACTGATAGAAAATAATTTGTGCATGTTTTCTTTGAGTAACAATGGTGTTAGAATGCACAAATGCCAAAGTATTATAACAAAATTGTTATAAAAAAAAAAAAGCTATAAATCCACCTCCAACTGGTTCGTCAAAATACAGGGTGGGCCATTTATATGGATACACCTTAATAAAATGGGAATGGTTGGTGATATTAACTTCCAGTTTGTGGC
>JAQMYJ010000014.1:13658427-13668989 GCA_030014305.1 Clarias laeviceps | reverse complement strand
AATGGCCACCATGGTCACCACCCATCTTGAAGTTTTCCCCCTCACATATACTAATGTGCCACAAACAGGAAGTTAATTCCCATTTTATTAAGGTGTATCCATATAAATGGCCCACCCTGTAGATGAAATCAGCCTGCAATTGTGTTTGTGGTTATTTAAGTAGGCAATTTGGTGTAAATAATAATATTTTAGTTGAGTTTTAATTATAAACCATAGCAATCATGCATTCACTGTGATTTTGAAGTGAGTCAAACAGAAAGCACTGGCAGCAAATTAGATTAAGGGAAATTAGTGCTTGTTTTGTTGTACACAAAATCTTTTTAATTACAAAGATTGTTGAAGAGCATGAGGAACATGATAAGCAATACAAAAACTTGCATCATCAGATGCATCACTTGCATTGACCAGATTTAGTGTCATGGCGGTGCATGACAACAGCTCCCTATCATAGCATGTCCGTTCGAATATCAACCAACCGCGTGTCCATCAGTCATCCCATTTGGCTTATAAGATTACAGTAATATTGGACCGAACCAGACGAAGTGAATGCAACAGAATTTTCCACACACAAAGCGTGTGCGTCTCATGTCTCTTGTACACAAATCATGTATGCAAATTTTAAGTTTGTGATGTTCTTTCTCTGCTTGCACTATAGTATCCAACATAGTTTTGTTAAGTATATAACTAGGCGTTCGCATAACATCCAAACTGCATGATGTCCTATTTCATAAAATGTCTGAAATTGCAGTAAGAAATAGCTTTTCTTGGTTTCGACATTGTCCAAAAGTCCTTCGAACACATTCAAAAGACTCATGGCAGCCTCTTTGTTGCACATGATGTACCTTCGCCTCCCTGATCACGTGAAATAAAGGAGCGATGCAATCATGTTGCGTCACAAAGCGTTGGCTTTTGCTTGAAAATCTAACAGCTACATGTCATGTTTGCTCAAAACGTCGAGGTTTAAAGCTTCTATAAAAAAGGTCATCCTGTGTAGCAGTTTTCAAATTAAATGCTCTATTATAGACAACCTTGTGTGTCAGAGAATAACAATTTGCCAAAATGAGTAAACGTCAGTGAATTGCATTCTGCTCTCAAACGGTTCATATAAATGCACTGAATAACCAAGGACTTAATACAGAAAACATGGACGTCATCGGAAAAACACACCAGTAATAAAGGGACTGAGGTAGAGCGAAGACTTGAATTACAATAATAGCACAGCTATAAAAGTCAATGTTAAAATGCACATGGAAGAAAAACTAAAACATGATATACAGTATTAGTATATGGCACTTTGTATGCAGTATATTCTTATATACAGTATACTGTATATGTAACTATGCATGGGCATTCAGGGTAATTATGCGAGTCATTATTACACTTTATACATTATATTTTCAGTGCATGCAATTCATTAAAAATAATGATTTAAGCAAACTTAATGAAACAGAAAATATGATGTGTAGCATAAATATATAGATTTTTTTTTTGTTCAGTAAAATGCACTAGGGATCCAAACATCCATTTAAAGTTGTTCTCATGCCAACCACTGCAGGATATTGGCTTCTACTCCCACTTGTTTATTCTTTGTGTTTTGGGTATAATCTTGAAGGATAACCAGTAGTTAAATGTATAAACAGGACTATGGAACTGCTCTGAAGGAATCTTTCAATTGGACTATTATATTGTTGTTCTGTGTTCATGCACAGCAACCCTAAATTCCAAGTTTTCCATTTTTAATTTTTGCCCACTTTTTCCACTTTTGCCCACAATTGTGCATAACTTTTGCCCAAACCTCTGTTTTGGCTGCCAGCCTAGTACACAGAACATGGTTTGGTACCAAAAACACTGGAAAAAATGTGTGGAGTTGCATAAGCGTTAGTATTTTAAAGTTGGAGTCTTCACGAGTATCACGTCATCTATCATGTAATTAAAATGTAATTAGAAGCAAGCACTTGGAAGCTAGATAATAGAGGATATTATATTATCTAAAAGAGTAGTCAAGGTCAATGTGCCGGTTGTAAAGGGTTATCAGGATCCTACTCTGGAGAACCCTTAAACTTATTACAATCGATCGAAGCACTAAGAAAAGATAAGGTGAGGAAACACTGTACTGTACCTGCTATTACCAGGTGAAGAAATATGTACAAGTCATTTTTCCTTAAGGTTTATCATGTAATTCATGTCTGTGTTTTGAAGCAAACCTCACCCTGCCCATGCAATTAAATCCAGACATACTGTAACTCAAAGGCAAATTAAGTAGTAAGTCTTAACTTTGTGTTTATCTCGGGTATAATTATAGCCCACAGTTAGCCATATTGTTTTTAAAGGATCAGCTCTATGGGTAAAAGGGACAGGTTACGACAGTGAAATTTGCCCGTGGTGTGCCTCTTCAGTGGTCGTTATGACTAACAGCCTTGGCAAATACTCCACCATCAGAGCCTTCTGGCCAGACTGGCAGGAGTGCATGGCCTGAAAGCATGACTTTCTAAATGAAAACAATATTCCAACAGAGCTCTCCAGTTCATGGATAGAAGAAAAAGAAAAGCAAAAAAAAAAAAACAAGAACAGAGTCTCTTTTTTGTGCCGAATGTGTGTTCTGTACCGGTATTTTTCGCTCAACATTTTAAGCCTGAGGGCTTGAGGGTGGTTTAAACCACCTTTGTGTCTATACATCAAGCACAGCCGGATGCTTCAAAACACGTCTGCTTCTCATTATCACCTGCCATTAGTTGCTGTCAGTGTGTCAACATTAAGGATGAATAACGCTCCAGCTTCTCTGGCAGGTGTCTGATCTCACTGCCGATCCATGTCCGAGCTCTGCATGCGAACTCAATCAGGATGTCAAAGAAGGCTAAATGGTCAGCTACCTCTCGAGGCACCAGGTCAGTCTGTGGACCAAAATACAACAATTTGTTTCTTTGTACTTTTGTCCTTAATTCGTGAATTTGGAGTCCTTTTCTGGACATCGTTTTTATGGCTTCATAAAGGTTTGTCACTGCAAATGCATGGACCTTGGCTGATTACATATTAAAGATAGTGAAATTGTTTAATAAAGAGTGTAATATACAGGGTTGTGAAAATATAAGAATCTCTTTATTGGATATAACTTTTTATAGCAATATTAGCCATGATTTCTAGCTAAATATTTGTTCCAGATTAGCAGTTAACTTGGCTCAGTTTAACTTTTGTATTTGCTCACTAACTTTGGACTAATGCTAGCATAAATTTTGAATAATGTCATTTAAACCAGCTACCTAATGTTAGAATATTTGTTCATTCTTTCATTCATTCATTTATTTTCAATGAGTTTCCAAGAGGATTCCAAGTTTATCCCAGAAACGTTAAGTGTGAGACAACCAAGCACTATGACCACATACACTCATTCACACCTAGGAACAGTTCTGGCGTAGGTCATTTCTGTTATGTTCTTGGGAGGTCGGAGGAAACCAGAGAACCCAGAGAAAACCCATGTGGACAAAGGAGAGACTTGCAAAACTCCACACAGACAGTAACTCAAAATGGTTCTGAGCACCCTGAAGCCCGTGAGAACTGATGAGCAACTTTATCACCCAGATTAGGATATCATGTTAATCAGTAGCCAAGGTCAAGGAAAGGTCAAACAAATAAAAGGTCCCATATTTTACTATTTCTTAAACAAGTTCACAAGTTAACATAGCTCTCAGAGGTTGCCCAAAGTGTGTGTGTGTGTGCCTTCTTTTGTCAGTGTAGTTGAGCTCTGCCTCATCAGAGAACAACAGGGCAGGGAGAGAGAATCTTCTTATATGAGGTCACAATAGGGGAAAATCCTAATTGGCTTGTTTATATGCATAGTTTAAATGAAGTCTGTCTTAAATCAAAATTGAGATTCATATAAGTACATTACATTAGGTCTTGGACATTATATAGTAAATATTATTGCTCTGCATACCGACCGTGAAGTGTATAATGTAAGTCATCAGAAACCTTCATTATGTGGAAACATGCATTTGAGACTCATATGAAGCTTGTGCAGTCCAACTGAGCTAAACTGATAAACGTCATGGTGTGTTGATTATAAATTTAACTTATTTCTTTCTCAATGAATAGCCCTATGGCTAGTTCCAGTCTGCAATAAGGCTAGTCCTGGTTAGTTCTAGAGAAAGAAATAAGTTATAAAAATTTTTACAGCTGAACTTTGACATGCATTCGTGCATGGAACAAGGGTTGTGGAACTTGGCTCTGATTAATTGCAATGTACAGTATCCGTGTTATAGGTGACAAACATACGGTCAGTATGCAGAGCAAAATGATCTGTTGGAATGTACTTATATTTGATAAAATTTTGATATAAGACACACTTGGAAAAAAAATTAAAAAGAACTATACAATTAAGCCCTGATCAGTACAAAAAAAAAGGAATGACAAAACATGGAAGTTTTTTTTCTCAGGTTTTTTTTTTTGTTTGTACAAGTGAATTGTGCATAATAGGTCCCCTTTAAAATATATGTTTACAACCCTTCAGTTCTTTTCTAGTGAGTCATGAAAGCTTCCACAGCTGAATACTTTAGGGAGTGACTAGGAAAAGAATAGAGAAAATGTTTGCCTCCTTATAAAGACATTAAGTGCCCAAACAGTCCTTCCAAAGATACGTCATTGTAAGTGCTGTGCTGAAAAGAGTATACCATTACCGTTGTTCATTCAACATAAAATCTCTTTCGAAATTATTCAAATTATTGTTGCAGCTTAAACGTTTAGTTTTAGAATGTAAAAAATTCACAATAAAAAAAAAATTGTATCAACATAAAAAATTGTCTTTAACTAGATTAAAGAAATTATGTTGACTGACAATATTTAGTGTACCTCAATTATTTTAAGTTGAAGGGTTTCTTATATATCCTTATATATATATAAGATATATTCTTTAGTATACACATGAATTAAGTTCTCCGTATTAGTTATTTTACACAGCTTACCCTTGTTGCATTGTGTTCTATTGGCCTGTTTTAACTGTTGAGTTAAATACTTGAGCATGTAAATCTCTGCACTGGTATCTGAAGCAATCTGAGAAATATCAAATGGCTTAAAAGACCAAAATTAATCCTGACTTTGAGCAAAACAGCTGTTCAAATCATAGCATTAAACTGTTGTTCTGTATCGAGTTACAGGTTTCGACAGCGAAGCTCACAGCTGACATAACTGTGATGGATTAGTCTTGAATTTCAGTATGATTTCTTCACATCAGTGTGGAGAGCTTACCACGATTTAAAGTCCTAATTAAAGTCATTTGTATTCCAGGGCCAGGAAAAAAAAAAAAAAAACATGAAAGATCTATGATAATTGCAGGGATACTCGGATTTACATCTGTTCTCTTTGAAAGTCTCAAACAAACACGAGCAAAATAACGTTAACATATGTGCCATGTGCTAAACCCTTTATCTCCATGGCTGATGTTTCAATTACAGACTTGTGATGAAATATGCTCATTATGCAGCTGAAAGCTGGTGCCTATTGTCTTGGAAACGGCTTTTGAAATCCCGTAACTGCCAGCTTCAATTTGCCTCTCCGAATGTCACTCAAACACGGAGCACGGAAACGAGGGCTCTCTGATGCCTAGAGCTAATGAGCAATGATCGCAATTAAAGCTAGCATCAAGAGGGTCACTGCGGTAGCTTTGTATTTTCACAGCTCTAACCGTCATTAATTGTAATGGCTACACTGTAGTGGTTTAGACAGTGTTTGCATTACGGGGAGCCTTTTTCCCCCCCTGTGTGCACCACGACTTCCCCGAGTTACATGCATGGACATATTGTACATAAAAGTGTGTAGAACCAATCAAAAGTTTGGACACTCATTCTAACGCCATGGGATTTTATTGATTTTTATTTTCTTTTTACATTATAAAACAGGACTGAAGGCATCAAAAATATGAAATAATCTTCTCTGAACAGTTGATATTGAAATGTGTCTGCCACTTATGCTCTGTAAAGTCTTCATAATATCGCTAATCCGAGGCGTTGTTAATTGGTGATTTCTGAGGCTGGTAAATATAAATGAATTTCTCCTCTGCAGCAGAGGTAAGACGATGTGTTCAAACTTTTGACTGGTATTGTATATAACGGTTAATAACATGGTTATTTTAATAAAAATATTATACTATTACTACTGCAGACAGTTAATTCCATTTGAAAACATGGGATTTCATATAGTATAGTATGAATAGGTTCAATAACAACAACAGGAATCATGTGGCAAGTTTAATAGCCTAATCAGAGCAAAAAAAAAAAACTAAAATCAAAAAGCAGAGGGTCACAGGCAACATGTTTCTGTTTTGACATTCTGTCTAGCCATTAACTGTCCCAAAATCCTCCATAAAAAGCGTGATTTCTGGACTTGCAGTCTATTCAAATACCGCACCCACTTAGTGATGAGGATTTCAGGTGGCTATGTACAGTAAATCTAGTAATTCAAGGGCAGCAACACATGTATGACCACAGCAGGAACATACACAGAATTGTAACAATAAGTGGAGAAAAAAAAAACACAACAAAATGTCAAATTTATGCTTATGTTTATTTCAGGGACTTACAGACAATAAAATATCTACTGTACATAAATAAGAAAGGAAGATTCTGTCTGAACATTGGTCAAAACGCGCTCTTTCAGTGATATCATTACGTTAGCTAAAACCAGTCTCAACCAGTGTGTCAGCCTGTCTGTCTGTATATCTGTCTGTCTGTCCAGCCGATTTTGTCACAGCATCACACAAAACTGGCAGGACAGAAATTAAAAGGATTTTGGCAGTATTTGCCTATAGTTAAACCTGTGCCATAAATGAAATCAAAATGTTGAGTAGAGGTGAAGTTATGAGCAGTTTTGTGCCAGATTATAAACCGCAAGTTTGGATAGCGTACTGCACATGCATCAAACTGCAAATGGGCGCGTCTTAAATCGACCGCTGGACAGAACTTAAATTGACTTACTCTTGCAGTACTTGGATATCTGCATTATAAGTGAAAGCAAAATAGTGAGTAAAAGTGATGTTAAACAGTTATGTGCCGGATTTAATAATCTACTTGCTCTATAGCACAACAAAAGTGGACAATTTTATAAAGCTCCCACTAAAGTTCTCAGGGGAGGCTTTCAAAGGAGCTCGTGTCCTTTTCAGGGAAACGGTGCTCCCTTTAGCGCCACCGTAATTAGTATAGAATTAAATAGAAGTATGGGTTTAATGTTTGTGGAAATGAAACCCAAGAAAACAGAGATCCTGCGTTAATAAGCAGCAGGAAATGATTCTGTCGTTCTTGTCAAGTGTTCTGTCTGTCTATTTTATATAAAGTGAAATAAATTAGATACTGTAAGCATGCATACTAAGCACTGCTACTAAACACAGTGGAAGAATTCTTAAATATTAAGCTGAAAGATCAGGGTTTTAGAGCAGCACTGAGTTTTAATTAACAATTGTCTGATTTTTATGTGAGGCTAGCATTTGGCTTTAACATGCAATTTAAAGTTCATGAGGAAAGAGCTGAGCAAGAGAGGAAACTTGATCCCATGGCACCAATGCTTCCCAAAGTTTCTCTCTCTCCTTCTCTCTAGGAAGCTTTCCGTTGAACCAGAAGATGATCTTTATTCTCCACTGACCCTGGATATATTGCTAATTAAGGTCCCGGAGCAGTGGGGGAAGGAGGGCAGGAAGATTAAGAGTTCAGCTGGTGGGTGGCCAGTATAGGAGAGCCTGAGAATCATGGCAGAATGCCAGCGTGTGCTGTTAGATGAAATTGATTTGAAGAGTGAGGGAAGAGCGAGATACAGCGTAATAGAATTAAGTCTGACAAAAGCGCTGACCTGAAGGTTAGATCCAAGGGACAATGACTCTACAAGGTCAGGCAATGCACAGTGTGTATTCTACCAAGTCAGGGGGAAAAAATATGAGAGGACCCTAAAAGAAGTGGAGTCAATGTTGTTCTGCAGGACAGATTAAATCATTGCGAATGGATGAAGAAAACCTGTCACCGTAAGCAGTCACCGATAGCATGATGACGATGTATTAAAGAAAACGGATGTATTTCACCAGCTCCAGTTTATTAAACATGGACTAGTGCAGGTTTTTATAGCGGTTTCACAAGGCAGGAATACATGACACAGGAATGCTTGAGGAGGGAAACAAACTCATCACAAGGCATAATACATACACATACATATACAGTATATACTGTACACACTAAATTATTTAGCCAGATAAACCGCCTGGTTACCTTAACAATTTGCTCCATCTTTTTGTGCATGTATTTTAACTGTGTAAAAGAGCATCAATCTCTTTTTCTAAACGTGAACCTAAAATTTTATTCGATGCAAAGTACAGCTTTATGAATTCTCCTGACTGCAATAATATGCGATCTCTTCTTAGAATTGAAAACAAGGTGAAATGTGCCAAATTGTGCTTGTTATGCGCCCTCAAGGTTAATCCCTGAAGCAAAGATATATCCGATATCTTTATGCATACACATCTTTTCCTCAATCCCGAAAAAAAACAAAGACTGCTAATAAGTAGTTTGGAATAGAAAATAAAGAAACTGGTAGACCTTTCACTCTGTAATCAAACACATGATTTTACATGCATATCATATCATAACATAACATGCCGCTGTTATTTTAACTCTCAAATAAAACGTTCTGTAGGTTGACTAGCACTCACTTTTATCCTTTGGTTTATGTTACACACCAAACACTAATCCGAACGTCTAAATTTATAACGGGATCGTATTTTGGGAGTGCATTTGATGGAATAGACCGGACTCTCAGCCTTGAAAGCAATAAACTGTGCTGCAGTAAAGCCACGGACCATTTCTTAATGGCTCAATACACAATGCAATTTGAGAGGTAGACAATTTTCACAGCTTTTTTGCTCCTCATTCAAGAGCAATAATACGGTCCACAGGTACAGCAGACCATCATGGCCAATTGTTTCCCTTGCGTGTGCTTCATCTAAGCTGGTCTAAGACCTTTTCAGCCTCATTGAACATCAATGGCTCCCGCCTGATCCCTGCTTACCTTAAGAATATAAGCAAGAATAGTGCAGCACCAGCACATGGGTGAAAGAAAAAAAGAATGCACAAAGATAGGGAAATATTATAAAGGAAAAAAATATATTAGCTTTATATATTTTAAACATGGATAGATGGAGAAATGGAGAAGCAGTATCCTGTGGGTTTAATCAGGTTCTTAGGTTTCCTCCCATCTTCCAAATACATACTGATACAGTAGGTAGGGATGCTGCATGTGTGCAGCATGCGCTGTGATGGACTTTTGTCCCATCCAGGGCGAATTCTAATCTTGGGCCTTGTCCACATGTACACGGGCATTTTTCAAAATGAGACTATTTTTTTCAGTTTTAGGTTACTGAAAATGAACCTTCTGGCAGGGGGAAACCTTCCAGGATATTTAGAAACTCTGTTTGCAGTGATGACATATGGACAATAAAAACAGCCTTTTGGCTATTTCTCCCGTGTTTGACGTCGATGTGACGTAGTTTGACGTGGGAGATTTTTTTTTTACTGGCTTCTGATTGGACAACATGGCTTTAAGGTTCGAGTTATATCTCTGCCTGCTGGTTTGGCATGCTCTTGACAGCATTTGTGCTTTTCGAAGATTTAAAAACAGGTTCCTGTTTTTAAAATCCTCCTCATGTATATGTGGACTAAGCCTTATATCAAGTGTTCCCAGGATAGGCTGCACTTCCACTTTGAGCCCGATCAGGTTGAATGAATGAATAAATGAACAAATGAATGGATGGGTGGATGACTGGCCATAAAGACAAATAAAGGATAACACTACTTCAGGGCAGTGTTCATAGTGTTACATAGCATCGACATGCCTACAAAAGCTCCTCATGGCATCTGACATAAACCTACATATACCATTCTAAAGGCTATTTTCATCAGATGTGAGCTGTCAAAAAATCTAATGTCAAGTAGTATAAGCTTGTGCACTTTCTAGCATGACTCACATAATGGTGAGAATGTGACCTGTTAAACATCACAACAAAACTCACTATAGCTTAGATTTACATAATTTATACATAACTCTCAGTATAGTGTGATATACATTGATATTGTGTATAATATCATAAATAAGATGTTTTAAAATATATACAGTAAACTACATAACAATGGATCTAAAGAGCTCTACACTGTAGCTTGCTTTTACATATCTGACACGGAGTTTATACCGAACAAAAAATAACTATGCATAGCTTCGAATAGATTCCTCTCTGTTTCCTGAATTGTCCTGTAAGTGAAAGTCAGAGTTCTACTTCATTTTTGGCATTGTTCATGTTGACTTTTTGTACCAGCTCTGGATACAGGATTATTCAATTTAAGTTATGTGCTTTTTTTTTTACAACTCTTTAAACAAGTATGACCAAATTCATTTGAACTTACTGTATGTATTTATGTAAAAAAAATAATAAAAAAAAAAAAAAAAAAAATAACAGGTCTTTTCTGTTCTCCTGGTATGACAAGGTGAACTGGCTGACTGGAAGTGCTGTGACAAAGAAAATGTACTGTTGGCCATGCCTCTTG
>JAQMYJ010000014.1:13641791-13658327 GCA_030014305.1 Clarias laeviceps | reverse complement strand
CTTTTATACTTCCTGGTTCGCGACCGCATTACTTCCGGGTCCTAGTGCCGGTCGCGGATTTGGTGTGTATGACACAAGTAATCTAAAACTTAATCAGATTCCTGCACTGAAACTACCTCATTCACTATGACCAAACAAATTGTTCCTGTCGTTAACAATGATTTTGGATAATGATAATGTGGGCAGCACTAAAGGTCCTAAAATTGACATGAATGCTATGAACTGGCTCGCTCACTCATTGTCTATACCGTTTTGTCCTGTAGGCTCACAACCACTATGGGGAATTTGGGTATGTCAAATTAGCCTAACCTTCATGTCTTTTGACTATGTGAAGAAACCAGAGCACCCAGAGGAAACCCACCAAACACACAGACCAGAGGTGGGAATTGAACCCTAACCCTGGGGGTGCAAGGCGACAGTTCTTAAATTCTAAAACTTTTTTATTCTAAAACGAATGCTAATTGAGCAGATTCTTTTTTTATTTTAACCTAAATGAGGTATATTTAGGACACAACTTTTAAAAAGCTGGTCTTGAGTAATAAAACAAGGAAGGCAATTCAGCTAAACAGGTGCCTTGTTGCCTAAATTTATAGTGGGAGGAACTATAATGTCCATCTATCTCTATTCCACAAGCCTAAGATTTGAAGTGATTTGTCGCTGCTGAATTTTGATTCGTATTAGTGAATCTTCAAGCTCCATTAGTCTTAATGAATGATGGGTCTCCATAAGTCTCGAGTCCGTATTAGTTATGTTGCAACAAGATCTGGATATCCACTTTCTTTCCAATAAATTGAACCCCTTTTATATTAAAATTGACATTGCTGTGAATCACTTTCTTCCTGAGCTGCGCAAGGTCCTCCAAAATGCACTCAACTCATTGCAGCCACTTCATCATCTCCCATACGACACAGAGCTGCATTAATACTGTTGGGGTCAGACATTGTGACCTCCATTGTAGTCTGCCAAGCAGCATACATTCTGATCGTTATACAAAATCTATTCTTCAGCTTGCGATCATTCTGACTAGTCCACTACCTTACTATTTTTAAATGATGAATGCTGTATGTACTAGAGTTTATTTACTCTTATACAGCACTGTCCTTCTTACTGCATTAAGCAAAGAGGCAGACGGTAAATATTAAATATACATGGTAGCTTTACCTATTAAGGATTTAGACATGATTTCTTAGCCTGTGGATTAGTGTGCCTTGTTGTGGCACCAGGAAATAAAATTATAAAAATTAAAAAGTGCCATTCGCTTACATGCAAGAAGTAAACAAACACCTACTGTATAGTTTTATGATAAAATGTACACATCTAACTTATAGCTGTTTATTTCCATCTTTTCAAACTGAAATATTCCCAGCTTTAAGCACATCTAAAAGTAAAAATTCCAAAGAAATTTCTGATTTTCAAAGAGCCCGGATTGTTTGTCAGTCTGACAGCGAACTAACCCAGAGATACCTAGCTGCTTATTCACTCATATGGTCTACACCATTTATTATCTATACAGGGTCGCTCATGGAGCCTGGAGCATGAGGCGGGGTACACCTTGGACAGGGTGTCACACACTACTAGCAATTCGGGAACACCCAAACAGTGGGAGGAAACCAGAGCAACCGGAGGAAACCCACCAAGCATAGGGAGAGCATGCAAACTCCATATACAGGCGTTTGCATGCCGGGATTTGAATCCAGACCATAAAGGTGCAAAGTGACAAGTACTAACCTCTAAGCCACCATGCCACCAGGTACCTAGCTATGGTTAAACTTTTTCACCTTTTACAGAATTAAAGGTATTTTTTGTAAGAAAAAAGGCCAAACCATCGTCAGATGATGACCTGGTTGACTAGGGCCTTCTAAAAAGAAGATGTCTTTGTTCGAATATGTGGTCGAGGACAACTTTCTCATTCTATGACAAGGCGAGTCGCTGCTCTAAAAATCTCTTCTAAAACCAACAAAGTATTAATAATGTACTTTATAAATAGCTAAATCTTACTTGCTTAAAATTAATACATTTTGATGCATACAGTTTATCCTAAAACTATGTATCAAAATAATATTTAATTATTTACAATAAATTATTTATTTATATAAACATTTACAACATCTATAACATTTATAACATCCTTTATAACTGGTCAAAAATTGTTGTAGTTATACTTTCATGTTATGAGCAAATGACATAACATGAAATCTGTTCATGCAAATTATAGGCAGGATCCATAATTCCAGGAACAGATTATGTCATTCTTTATACACTATTTATGAGAATTTATTTAGGCTTTTTGCCAAATGTATTATGGATGGTAGATGGTCTTTGTAAATGTAAATATACTGCATATAGTTCATATATTTTCATCAATGTAAGTGTTTGCCTAGAAATATCTTTCTGAAAAAGAAATATAGTGTGCATGAATATCCCATCCATTTTACTTCCCACATAAAGGCAATTGCTATATTTATCATTTTTAGTGAAAACACTCTGAACAGGGAAATTCATCAACACGTCACTGTGACATCAGGCAGAATAATAACAGTGACTCCTCTGCATGACAGTGGCCTCGGCTTAGCCTAGAGAGGCTCCAATTTTTTATCAAGATTCATGGCTAAGCCTTCGTCACCAACCCTGCTTTTTTTTTTTTTCATTTTCCTGCTCCGCTTAGTCTAAGTGGGAAAAATCAGTGTTAAAATAAACACACATGGTTCCAATATCCCAATACATTCCTACAACCGAAAGGCTTTCATGAGAAAACAATAAGCCGGTAAACCTTCGATATTTTTGCCTGGAAATATGAAGTAATGAATCTAACTACAGTATCAATCTGTTCTCCTTTAATCTCAGTGACTCTGATCTCGAACGTAGATCATGACTCCAAATATCCTAGCGACAATACCCCGTTTCTAGGATAACATTAGATTAGGTGTTGGAGTGCTGAGACGTGCCCTCGAGTACTTTAATTGGACAAAATGGCACTACACGGTGTCCCGCCAACCCACACAAACATATCGCACAGCCTTTTCTCACCATAGACTTCACACATCTCGAGGATTTTTCTCATGCAAAAGACAACCACAGAACAGCATGTCTACATCAAAGTGCTCCACAGAAGATGCTGTGCCACAATGCGGCATGAAGAGACCACCAAAAAAAAAAAAAACCTTTTGTGAATTTATGCTAAAATTTAAGGGAATTTCATATAAATTTTCATGAGGGAAAACTTATATTGCAACCTACACTACCAAGCATCACAGTGTGTGTTCTTTGAGAACCTAGTAATGTTTATTTTTTTTATTTTTTACATGCAATATTTGACTTTTTGATATTTGCCTTAGGCTTAATTTTTATACATTATAAAATAAGCTTTACCCATGTACAGTATATATATATATATATATACACATATATACATACACACACACTGTACATAGGTGTATTAATTTAGTTAGTCTGAAGCAAACTAGCAGTCTGATTTAAGCCACTATGACCCTGAACAGTCAGCCACTTACTATAGGATAAATCAATCAACTTTATAAATACATCACACAATGACATGTTCATAATAATAAATATGCTCATACAGTATATGGTCTGCATGAAAGTAAATTTATTTATTTATATATTATATTTTGAAGAAAGCATTTCTGTTGGAAGTACATGTAGTACATGATGGAGACAGCGCTAGTGCTAGTGCTATAACGAGATGCTCATGAACAGATAAAGACTAGTTCCTTGACTTACTACTACTAGATGTTCCAAATAGTATATATGGCCCAACAAACACCTTCACAGGCACAATTCAGTAGGTTCTTACCTTTGACCTGGACACCAATTCGGAAGTACACATCTGCGACACTGAGGTAGCGCTCCACTAGAATGTAGTACCACTGTTCCCAGGACAGCAGTGGCACCTCCAGCTCACAGGGCATGTTCTCTCTGCAGTCCACAGCACTGGAGTTGTGGACAGGTGGAGCTCTCGCTCTCAACTTCAATAGAACTGGACAGTTTTCACTGCTCCTGTTCCTGGTACTGCAGTCCACCAGCTGAACCTTTACTGAGGATATGTAGCTGGGGATAAATACTCTGTAAGACAAAGAGAATTAACATTTTTGGACAATGCAGAACCTTCTTCCGTATTAAGTGCTATGGATGTTAGTCTATACATAAATCCATTATCATTGGGGATTGCAGCATATCTATGTCATACATATTATTATGATTATTATTGTGATTATTATTATTATTACAATATCAAAATATTATATTATATTATATCATAAAATATAATATATTAATATATTATTATCAAAATGTGAGACACATCAAACTTCCCACTGATAGCACTGCAAATTTTATCATATATATTTTATCATAGAAATTTTATCATATATATTTTCCCAATAGCTATACAGTCATACCTTTTTTAACTATTTTTTATAAGTACAGTCCTATCTCTTAAATCAGACTTATAATGTATACATATTACAAAATTAGCTAAAGGTAACAGCAATATACCCTAAGCATATAATCATCTAAGCTGAGGTACAATCTTAGCCATCTGCTAATGATAGCACTTAACCATTATGTAAAATTTAATGGATTGATTGCAGAAACTGTAAATATTGAATTGTCGGAATGTTAGTTTCAGAGCCTCTCACATGTTCAGCAGTTTGACTGACAGACCAATCTAAAGCAGATGTAGGAAATAAAACGTGCCAGACACAAGGGAAAGCCTGGAGTGTAAAAAAAGGAAAGTATCCAAAATGCACCTAAACCAGTAGTTAGAATCCACAAAAGCTGACAGCTGGCAAGTCATGGCCATAGATACTGCCGACAGTATGGTTAACAATTACAGCTGATACTAGCTAGCTGCAGTGTCAGTAAATATCAGAGCCATGCAAGACACAGTATTGGATTTATATGGTGTCATTTTTACTTTCAAATACTTTTTAATAAATACCTGCTTTGGTAACTGGTATATGACCAAACCACTGTCCAAACATTTATAGTGATCAATAAGAAGACAGCAAAGATGTCTAACATTACTGGAGTCAGCCAAGAGGCCACAATATACACACTGTATCATTGGGGATTGCATTATAAAATTATTATTTAATTAAAATTATAAAATTATAATTAAATTAAAATTATTAGTAGTATTATTATTATTATTATTATTATTATTATTAAATTAAAATTATTATTATTATTATTACTACTAATTATTATTATTATCATTGTTTATAATTATTGTCATTATTATTATTATTATTATTATTATTTAAAGTATATGAATGGAAGAAGGGGGTTTGTTATCAAATTTAATTATTTATTTCTATTTTATTTTATTTGAATTCCTCAAAAACCTATCCTGGACAGATTCCTATTCAATGTACAATGGAAGCCGATGAAAGTGTCATGAAGGAATTGAGAAAGCTGACACTCCTTAAGCTTGTACTTTTCAAAATGTACTGTCAGATACATCTTGTTAACTTGTGTCAACTGTCCCCTACCATAGGCTTGGCTGTCACATACTTTTTTATTCAGAAATGAAAATCCAAACTAAGAGCATAGACAGGAAAAATCTAACAATCCTTTTTGATAAATTCTATACATTTGGAGTTTCTTTTTTAAGCTATTTAGATAGCTATAATTCTCAGCTGGGAATTATTGCCATGTCCCTGTACAGACCACACATTTCCACATGTTTGGGTCATTACAGGAGTTCCTGGGAGGCCAGCATTTCAGACATGAAGCAGACAGTCTGATCATACTGAGAAAACTTTCTACCTTACTGGTTTCAAGCTCTAGTGAAACACTTAGTGTAGCAGGGGATTATTTAGAGAAATAACTGTGTTCTGCACAATCACCTCCCATTTTGAATGACCCTCTAATGACCCAAAACTAATTTGGCCAAATATTTGTGGACAATCAGTTCTAGGTTTAGTCGTCCACAGAAGTCTTTGAGGGCTTTCCAATAGATTCTAGATTATGGATGTGGGAACTTATGCTCAATAAATCACAAGAGCAGGAGTGAGGTCAGCCACTCAATAAAGAAGCCTGGGACACAAGTACCAGTTTATCCAAAAGTTCAGTGGGGTCGAGATCAGGGCTTCTTGTAGACCACTCATGTTCTTCTAATCCAAACTTGGTTCATAGACCTCACTATGTGTGCAGGGCCACTGTCATGCTGGAACATGTTTGTTTGACAGGTAATTATAAGTCTTACAGAATATAAAGACATTTTATATAAGTATGTGCTCTGAACTACTGGGGAAGGGCCACATATGTATTCAGTATTGAAACTGGTAAATTGTTGCACCCTAAACAGAAGTGAGAATAACTTGCTCGGGACTTTAAATGTTATTCGTAGGCATAAACTATAACTAATTAAAAACCTAGACGTGTTTCCATTTTTATATTTTTTATACTTTGTTATGTCTTTACTTTGGTATCTTGGTAATTAAGCAATGTGAACAAGGCATCAAACACAATTTGTTTACATGATCTATCATGACCGTTCCAGTAAATAGGTTTCTCTGCATTTAAATTGTCTTGTTGGAACCTGCTCCCATTTCATTCAGGCTTAACTGATGTATTGCTATTTGCAATTTTCTGCACCGTTATGCTTACTTCACAAGTAATTAAATAATTTCAATTCCTGGATAATATTTATTCTGCTGAAAAAGTTATTTAATTGTTTAGTAAGCCTGACGTGAGCTTGATTTGATGACCATATTTGGGGGAAAAAAGGTTTGGAAAGAACTCAATTGTTAAATACACAATCACCACCATCACCCCTGCCCCCCTTTTATTGTTTTATTGATGTCTATAATAGCAACACATTACAGTAAATAATTAAAATAAACAAAATAATTATTTAATCTGTATAATCAATTAATTTAAAATACTTAGAATTAAAATGTTAATAATTCCATGTGGCATGATTGTGAACTCATTTCTTTGTAAGGCTACATGCATGTACAGTACAAGCCTATTTTAAGGTAGAGGTCTTTAGGAATAGATAGCTTTTTGTTCTGACTGATGATATTTTTCCGTTCGCAGAATCTCTAGCACTACAAAGACTGAGCAGATATTTTATTGACAGCTGCCAGAATATGAGGGGAACCTCACCAAATATTACAGAACATATCTGACATAATCATTGACTCTACTTTTAGTACATTTACCCTTCTATAGCCTGAAACCTCCGTCGTAATCAGTGCCAGTGCTTTAACACAAAACAATCTTTCTCATAAGGAGATTTGAGTTTATGTTCTTTATTAAAACTAGAGTGGGACCTCGGCATACAAATTTAATCAGTTCTTGAGGCGGATATTTGCGGATTTTCCCATAGGAAATAATGTAAAATGGAGATAATCCGTTCCAGCCACACAAAAATATAAATTTTATACCAATTTCCAACACTTTAATCATAGTTTTTGCATATAAAAACATTTTTAAACATTTTTAAAAACTATGTAAATTGAACTAAAATATGAATATGGCTCTGTTTTCTTTTTGCTACTGTCCTTGATAACATTCTCGGGACCCATGGTGCACTAAATTATGCACAAATTGCGGGAAAAAAAATAAAAAACTAAATTAAAAAAATGTAAATTCACTTTGCATGGCTTTCCAATGACATAAGTCATTGGAAAAAGGACTGGGTGTACTCACGAATTAGCCCGTCTTCAGTTTAGCTCGGTTTCGTCACTCGTATGCCAAAAATATTAATATATGCTTAAAATATTTTTGAGCTTAAGGTGAAAATTCTTAAGGCATATGCCGAGGTAACACGGTATTGGACTGGGGGGAAAAAATGATATGAAAAGCTGCACAAATTTAAAAACAAAAATGATTTGGCTGTACTTGGTTCAGTTTCATTCACAGGAAATTGATATGTGCACTTACCCTGCTCTGTAACTTTTCACACGATTTGTTTTGTGTAGTGAATTGGAGTGTGAGATCATGTCGAGAATTTCACACTCTTCATTTTTCCAAGGTTGTGCACCGCTCTGATTTCACACCTATGTCTCTTAGATGCTTTCATTTCTATTTTAAGAAAGGGCTGCTTGCTATTTGAGACACTAATTAATATTTGAACATCATAATCATGGAGGCCCATGAAAGAGAACAGAAAAAGATGTGCACGGAATGATGAACAGGGTGTGTGTGCGTGCGTGTGTCTGTGTGTGTGCGGTACAGACATCCTGCTGTTAGTATGCTGAGCAGTGCTGCAAATGGCACAAGTGTCTTTATCAGCCTCATTGAAGCTCTGGATGCTAAAATAGATATCATGACTGATGTTTGTGGAGACTACCTGCAGAAAAAAAAAAAAAAAAAAGCATTTCCACATCATCCTATTGGGAACCAATCAATCATTCCCAGCTGGGCTCTTGCCTGAGAGTATTTGTATACTTGTGTGTGCTCATCCATCCGCATTTCCATGTGCTCATCTGTCTGGTTATTTAGTCTCCCCAAGATGATGTGCAATACTACAACGTCCACTCACTTGTAGAGAACAGATCTGTTGTGACCTGGAATCATCTGGTCTATGAAGTAGCCCGGGTAGAGCACGGAAATCCCGACAAGCCTCTGGACTATGAGCTGAGGTTGGAAGAGGTACTGACATTCTTCATGAAGACCCTAAAGAGGAAAGGGAGGGGTGGTTGAGGGGAAGAAAAAGAAAAAAAAAACATAAGCAAGCTGTCTGATCACTTAACTCGAGTTGGCTGTGAAACGAGACGGCAAGTTAACGTCTTAACTACAGTATAACGTAGCTCTCGAGGCAGCATCACATTCCCGACTGTCAGCGATCACTCTGTTGTGTGACAACACCTTTGCTTTGGTTGCTGCTTCACAACTCACACTTCACATGGCGGAAAGAGATCAAACACACGGCTAGCATAAACTGACACATGTGCTAGTCACTTCGCAAGAACATGAATTTTTTTTTACCATTTTTGTGTAATGGAATCAGCTACCAGGATGTCATTTTGTCAGTGTGTAGGATTTATTGTACAGGAATTGGCAACCTCTGCTGGGAATAAGATTGCTGTAGAAAAATAGAAAGTCTAATCAATCAGTCAACCAACCACATGCTCACACCAGAGACAACAAAACAATGAACACAGGAGTAATTCATTTTCAATAAAAGCTGGAGATCTGTGATATAAAGTAGGAAGCAAGCAACACGAAGAAATAATCCCGGGTCTAAATAAAGCAAAATGAAAATGTTGAAAGTTGCGACAACCGACGACAATGTGAGCAGGAGGAGCCCGTGCTATAAGCGGGATGGATATACTGTAACCGTGCCAGGGAATTCATCTACATCGATTTGTGGTTGGTTTGCATACTGTATGTTCTGTAACTGGCTATGCAGTTTGTGCAGCCATGTCTCACTATTCAGGCCCTGCCAAGCCACCAAGCCACCGGAGACCAATATAAGGGAAAAAAAGGCAGCCAGTGGTAATGCAAGGTCATGCCTTGCTAAACTAGCATGCAGCACAGATATAGCATAAGATAAGAGATTTTTTGGCCCACACTGAGTATGCCTTCAGATATAATCAATACATGACCTAGTTCCTACAGTATATACACACTAATGTAAAATCCCAGAGCAATAACTATGTCGCAAGATTCGCCGCTGAGATGCAAAAATTGCAAAAAAAAAAAAAAAAAAAAGGATTTCAGCAGCTCGCATAGGCTCAAATTAAAAAACAGATGTGTTGTATAGATTTGCAAGGACGAATTTTCACATGGAGATTTTCACAAGGGGAAAAGGTGCGAGAGAGAGAGAGAAAGATGGGGAAAAAAAGTCTAAGGGAGGAGGTTGGATGGGGTGTTCCATCGGTGCTTGTATTATTTATTACGGTACATGCTGCCAAATTACAATGCAGCATTTCATCATTCACCCTCTGGCCTCCTCTCTGTAGCAGGTAGCCCCGTCCTCAAAGACATTAATCATTGTCAAACCATGACCCCCCCCCTCCTCCTCCTCCTTTTTAGTCTTCCTTCATTCCATTCTGGTAAATTTTCCATGCTGAGTTTGGAAATTCCCCTCAACATATCTCTCGTACACAATCACCCCGACATCACAGGTATGAGAACCCTGGTGTTCCAGCTGCAGAAAAACTCCTGTATAACACTTTTTATTTCTTCTTTAATGTAGTATATATTTTTTCGTGCCTAATTGTACTGTCCATTTCCGGTGATAGGAGGGGAATCTCATATACTCATTTCCTTGAGAAAGTCCTGACAGAGACATTGCAAATCAGTGACATCAGTTTCCCACTGAGGTCAGTCAGCCATGTTATTACTACATAAGGTAGAGAACAAGTGGCTGATTTATCGCCGTTCCGGTCAGCTCAACGCAGCAAAACAATAACCCTGAGAGTGGCAATCACCTGCATGGCAAGCTACTCTTTACAGTGATGTAATAATATTAAAAATGACCAAGGATGAAGAAAGATAAAGGGAAAAAAAAAAAAGTCTTGTGATTGTGTGCTATGAATTGTTTTTATTGCCTCAGTGGTTATCATTTAATTAATCTTATAATCATTATTTAAAGATAAAAGTGGGTAGAAAGTTTTTTATTGTTCATTCAGAGATCAAGAAAGCCAATTTTAATTGTAGAGAATGTCCTGAGTGGATTGAATGGGTGTGTGTGTGGGTTCTGTCATCCCTCGCAGGTTATATTCCCTCCGCTTGCCCTTTTCCCTGAAGCAGTTACTGTAGATAGATAGATAGATAGATAGATAGATAGAAAGAATGTTCCAGAGTATATTTATTTATTAGCCAATATTAATATACATATACTGTATGTTTTCATGATGGTACAGTACGATGGCGTTCAAGGTCAAGGGTTCGATTCCCGCCTCAGGTCTGTTTGCATGTTCTCCGCATGCGTGGTAGGTTTCCCCTGGGCTCTCCGGTTTCCTCCCACAGTGCAAAGACATGCAGAGTAAACTAATTGCCGTTTCCAAATTCCCAGTGGTGTGTGAGTGAGTGTGTTTGTGTACTTATATGCCCTGCAACGGATTGGCGCCCCATCCAGGGTGTACCCCGAATCCTATGGGATGCACTTCAGGCTTTCCGTGATGCTGTACAGGATAGGTGATGTAGAGAATGGGTAGGTGGGTGTATGCTTTCACGTATTTTACTGTATAGTATATAGCTCCTATAGGTATGTTGCTCCTTCATTAATTTATTCCATCTTGACCTTCTATAGATTTCTGCTAATGGTCATGAAACACATTCTCATTTCATTATGGCATGATTTGTGGATCGGCACTGTTGGACAGGTGTCGTTGCACAAGCTATTTGTGAAGTCATGCATTGTTCATTATCTCTCGTGAATCATCATGGTCTAATTCGCTCTCAGCTTGATTAGTTCGCTTATTCATTTTGTTACAATCTATCCGGCAATCACTTATCCTGCCAGGCTTTGGCGCTAAAAACTCTCTCTGTGGCTGCTTCTTGTCTGCCATGTGATACCCCAGACCTTAAACCTTAACGTGCAAAGAAACTGTTAATTATATTCCGACACGCCAGTGTTCTTTTCACCTTGATGCATGATTCATTAACGATATTCCAATTATTTATTTGCATTCTGTTACAAAGCCCCATCTAGATATCATGATTTCCAAACATTTTTCTCTCAGCTCTTAATTTTTCTACAGCGGTAACTGAATCCTCCTTACAAAGTACACAGAGCCAGATCCGCCATCGGCTTGAGATGGTAGAATGGAAATGAAGGCAGGATAATAAGGATGGAAAGGGAAGTAAAAAGCACCTCCACCATTAAATAACAAACTGGAGAAGGAGCCCCATCTGTTGTTTGCGCATGGCTGCATATATAAAGCACAGCTGGTGCTGAAAAAGGGAGGAGGAAGAGACATAGCTTTGCCTTAAACCCTCCATACCGCTAAACTCCCAACATCTCCATGCTTTCGCCGCATCATTTTGGCACTGTGTATCTGGATCGGCTTGGCATCCTTACAAAAGCTTTATTTAAATCAGATGACACGCAAATACACTTCAAATGTCCAAGAATCAGTCCTTGTGCAACAAGTGAAACAGTCTTAGAAAATCATACAAAAGTAAAAAAAATTAAAATTAAAAAAATGCACAGCTTGAACAGCAGCTCTGACTCAGATCATCGTACTATCTAGCAGTTTTTTAGTCCGAGTGCCACCTGATTAAATTTTGTTGCCACGCAACCCAAGTAGACTAAATGGCTTCCCCACTGTCTCCTCACCTGGAAGCACAATTAGTGTGCGTTCTGAACCATACCAGGCCAACACTCTGGGGAACTAAAGATTTGAGTTAGACCTCGCCACATTCTTACCATTCTCTAGTTTGAGCTTTGCTTCAACAAATCTCTCACTGGGTTTAATAATGCACACCAGACCAGTGAGAACGAATGTCATGAATAACGTTCCTGCTGACAGCAGCTGATTGAAAATACTACAGAGAGACAAACCAGCAGCAAATTGACAGATTTCCTCTTCTTGTGTGGCCAGTGCCTAAATCAAACCTTGGTGTACTGGACGATATCATATCTCCAGGCTCCTGACAGCTCCCAATTATCTCATTGATTCAGGAAGAGAGTGTGGTTAGCTCGAGACAAACTGTCATTGCACTGAGCTTTCGGTTTCTGTTGATCCATAATAGCAGCTCCAGCCAGCAGAGATGCTCCAGTGACTTCCTAGATCCCACATTGCACTGGTGCCCACTGATTAGACACAGACTTGGAGTTAGCAGAATGGTCAGAACGGTCCTTAATGCGTAGATGGCAATAAAGAAAGTTACCACGGTGTAAGAAATGTGTGAAGTTTCAGCTATATGAAATTGCTGTTTGAAAGGGACGGACGCTACTAGCATGACGGAACTGCGACAACTGTTACGCTTTGATGTTTAACCATAAGTGACTAGTTTAGACCGCCTAGACCGCCGGCTGCGACAGGTTACAGCATCACCCCGGAATCGAACTCGCGATCTGTTTTAACATATCCAGTTTTTATAGCCAACATGAAAAATATGTAATAAAAAAAATATATAAAGTGAATAGTTGATTTTATACACACACACACACACACACACACACTATTTATATATGGAAACTATTCACTTTATCAATGAGCTACCACATAATTACAGTGCTGTGAAAAAGTATTTGCCCCCTTCCTGAATCATTCTTAAAAAAATTTTGGCATCTTTTCACACTTATATATGATTGTATGATTGAGATAATCACATTTTAATAATCACACAAAGATAACTCAATTAAATACAAAATGCAAAAGTTAAACTTTTTGAAAAGGTGTTACATCTGTATTAAAACTAACACAGCGTTTCATAAAAAGAACATGGTGGTGGTAGTAGTGTGATGGTCTGGGGCTGCTTCAGGACATAGACAACTTGCCATAGTTCATGAATTCTGCTCTCTACCAAAAAATATGTCCAGCCATTAGTTCATGACCTCAAACTCAAGCACACATATGTGTTATGCAGCAGGACAATGATCTGAAACATAACAGCAAGTCCACTTTTGAACGGCTCAAAAAAGATAAAATTAAGGTTTTGGAGTGGCCTAGGCTGGACTTAAATCCAACTGACATGACCTTAAACAGGACATTCATGCTTGAAAACCCTCCAATGTGGCTGAATTAAAACAGTTTTGCATAGAAGAGTGGGTCAAAATCCTCCCCACTGATGTGAAAGACTCATTGCCAGATATCACAAATCCAAGGGTTGCACAACCAGTTATTACTGTAGTTTTAGGAGGCATTTACCTTTTCACATAGGGCATGAAGGTTTGGACAGCTTTTTTCCTTTAATAAATATGCAAAAACATTCATTTAAAAAAAAATCAGGAAGGGGCAAATCTTTTTGCACAGTACATTTGATGCATTGGATTAACTGCAATAGAGGATCTGCTATAGAAGCCAATGAATCGTTCATGTTTTTTTTTTTTTTTCATATGCTGCTGAGTATTTTTCGAGTGCTTGGTTATATCCACTAAAATACTTTCCTGAAAATACATCCAGACCGCAGTCTGCCAGGTGTTTCTCACAATTACAGTACACAGATGCTAGAGATATATTTAATGCCCAATCTTTTCATAACTGTATAAAAATTAAGCATTACAGGAATCCCTTTGTGTTAGATTGCAGTGTACAAGTATACGTGTAACAGACAGTACAGTCAGTATTACACCTCGTAAGGTCTAACCAGTTCAGTCGTACAGCTCATGTGTTGACTCCCAGGCTGGCTTTTATGTTTACGTGACAGCTGTTGTTTACCGTTTACAGGACAGCTGGGTCTTACTGCCCGTGTCAAACCTCTTGATAACTTTGTCTACCATTTGGGGGGTCCATAACTGACTGGGTTGTTATTGCAAAGTGCCGGATAAAAAGCTTTGTCCTTTCACCAAGACAGATTCTTTTCGATAGGTACGGTATTAGGATTATTTTTCTTATCTGAACAATATAACTTTATAAAAAACGGCTGTAACCCAACGTCACCATCTGTATATTTTCCGGTGCTTTAAATATCATATTATAAACAGTAAGCATTTAGATATAAACCCACCATAGACATGCCCTAAAAAAGAGAAGAAAACACCAGCATTATCATTATGCTCTGTAAATTCTGGCTCAGTCGGTTCAAAGTCGGTTTCAGTTGTAAATGAGCATGCATGGGCAAGTTGTTTAATTAATTCCACTCAGACCATCAGTATTTAGTTTGTACCTGCCTGAAACATATTCTGAGAAATTCACCAGTTTCTACAGTATATCACAAAGCTGAACACTCTAGCAGCCCAATTTAAGGAACCACAACCCTAAGCAGGCAACCCTAACTAATGATAAATGAAGGAGCAACGGCACAGCTCATGAATTTCATATCTGACAACTCACTTACTGTAAGTAAAAAAACCTCCAGCTCACTGGATTTTTTTTTGCTGTGTGCTCCTAGGGACACACACCTCTAGTCGTAATAAAATGCACTGTGACCCATTTTGGCAAGCTTGAGTTAACGAAATTATCAATAAAACACATGACTTGTGTGTCTCCTTTTCATATCTTTATTAGAGTTCTGTATGAATTCTGTAAAGGCACTACACAGTTATCATTTATGGGTTGGGAAAAGTAGCATATTTTCCCCTTACAGTTTTCCAAAATATGTGTTTACCATTTATCAAAGCCATGCTGAAAAAAAAGTCAATTTCCAAGTATATAATATTTCAAAGTATAGCTTTGTACACTAGAGAAACTTTTACACTAATCACTCAATTTTACACACAGAACAAAAACAGATGCTACTCCCTACAGATGGGGGAAAAAAGAAGTCACATGATGCAATATTTCATATGACTGTCTTTAAGTTTGATTACAGCTTGCAATGTGGTGGCTGGTTCATATGTGAAAACGATTCCTCATGCTCCCACACATTCAGGTTGTCAGCTGACTTCATTTTTTGCCAGATAATGTTGCTGAGCCTAGATCTGACCAACTGAATACTGCCTCCAAAGACTTGTACATTTGGCACTATGCATGATGGCACTTCTTACCATGATGCACCCATCACTTTGGAATAGGGTCAATCTGAGCTCATCAGACCACAAGACCATTTATTTATGTGATCTCCCATGATGCTCATTCAGAATGGGAAAGAAAGGTTTCAATTTGCTAGAGAGTGTTTAAAGAATAGACTGTGGAGCGTTGAAAAAAGTTCATGTGGTCCTGATTTACTATATTCCAGAATGATGGGTGCATCCGGGGAAGAAGAGACGCAGATGAAGTGATTCCCCATTATGCCTAAAACACTACCAGCACCCGGGAGAGCTACCAAAAAAGGGGCAGGGTGCTGCAAATCACCGGCATCTGCCACAGCGAATCACCTGCCATCCGGTCCCCGGTGGCGTATGCCGGTGAGTAGGATGGACAAAGTACACCACTTATATCGTTTTTCTCTCTCTGCAGACACAGACACCAGCGAGAGCCCTTTCCCTTGCACTCCCCTGAGAAGAGGCCAACGCTGCTGCACGCCTGAACCCTCGGCTCAAACTTCTTCTGCTCCGGTCCACATAAACGCAGCGTTCTTCTTCTTTGTTCTTTTTTTTTGTCACTGAGCACCAAAAATAAAAAGCACCTTACTGCACTGCAATAAACCCTAGTCTGTGATTTCTGTGCCTTCTACAATGCTTTACAACTGAATGATGAGGTTTTTCCATCGATGGATTTTTTCTTTCCTGATGGCACAAGCATATTCGAAGATGGTTGTCTAGGATTTACTGGGCTGTAATGGATACATGGATAGAACCAGAGTTTTTGGAATGTGTTGGAGAAGACGTTACAGTACATAGCAGTCTGTAGCAACACTCCCATCATCAATACACGATCTTGAAAAGAAGTTAACTTATAGATAAGTTTATCGAAACGAAATAAATGGGATGGATGGATGGATGGATATAGTATGAGTTTCTAAAACAAGAAACAATTTCAGACAAACCAATCAGCTCTGAGAAAA
>JAQMYJ010000014.1:13613284-13636322 GCA_030014305.1 Clarias laeviceps | reverse complement strand
TAATAATAATGCATGTTTTAATATGCTTTTAATTACCCTTTTTTTGCCTACATTTTTTTTGCTGTTATTTTAAAACAGTTTGTAATGTATTTCTCATTTTGCTGTTTGTATAGAGATTTTAAAAAACCTGGATCAGGGCACCTTTGGTGGCAGACAACCCTGAAGCAGACTTTTATGAATAAACAGAATTTCATCTTCGGATAGATACTTCTTTCTCCACACTTTGGTAGATGTTAATCTTCGGCTCATTTTCGGCTACAAATTCCAACCAGGCCGACTATTTCTTACTTCTGATGAGTGGTTTACAAAATGTGGTATGACATTCTTTTTCAGGACATTCCAAAATAATGAGCCGGTTATGTCCAATGTTAGTGCAATCAACAAGCATTGATCGACTTCCATTCTTTGCCCATTCAAAATAACTTGCTTTTTCTTCCCCAGATAAACTGTAGCTCTCTGGTCTTCATGTTGGTTAATTTTTTTAAAAAGGATATTTTTTTTAATAACAACAGTAGTCTTCACAGGAAAAAACTCAGGGCTTAGTCCAATCAGAGCTATTAACTGTTTAAAACAGTCAGTCTAACAGGGCACACCTGCGCAACAAGAAACACATGTCAGTCTTGTTCCAATATCTTTGACCTTGAGAAAAATTATTGCTTTTAAACAAAAGATCCATGTTAATGTAAATATAAGGACAGAATGCTGAATCTGATCTAACATCCCATACTGTCAAACTTCTGATGTAAAAATCCAGCGTCTTTAGTGTAAAGCACTAAGACGGAATTCCTGTTCCAAAACTTTTGGATGGAACTGTAAATGTTAAAGCATCAGTGAAATTTTAACTTTAAAGGAAGCATTTCTTAAATTTTAACTTTAAAGAAATGCATCCTTCAAAAGCTCTAATATACCGAATAATGGTATACGTCCATGATTTACTGTAGGATTGTGTCAAAACAAAATAACAACACATTGTGTCATGTATAGTGTGGGGTGTTTCTACATAAAAGGTGCAAAACAGAGGGGTGTTACAGCAAATCGATTAATTTAACGCCCATAGCGTGATTTATCACAGCCTAAATGGCACTTCCCACATAACCATTGCATGTATAAATGAATACACCTGAAGAGTAGGTATTTATTGCATGGGTTTAATTAATGTTTTACATAATTGTATTTAATAATCAATATTTGGATATGTTTAATTTAATTTTCACTCTTCTAAAACTCTACACATGAGAGTTATCAAAAACAAATCTATATACTTTAAATAGTTGTTTTCCTTCCCTACTTCATATATTAATGCACCATTTAAAAAATTGTGTCGTTCTATGTATATTAAAAGTAAACTAAAGTAAAAGTCTACTAAAGTAAACGCTTTATTAATAATACATCCCTTTGTTCTTAGCTGTAATCCATAATTAGCCAAATCAGCCTTTTTTGATGTGGTATTCCATTCAATAAAGTATTTTAAAATAGGTCTGCACTTATTTGCTTCACTGGTTATCTGGACCCTGGTGGAGCTGACACCAGCTGTGCCTGGGCATTCTGATGATGAAGCACTTATTTATGCTGCTGTGCCCTGTTCCATATTAAGAGTACTCAGCTCTTCCCCCTGTAGAATCCAGCTGGTTTGCTGCGGCACCTCATCCTTTTCTTTGTACAGTATATTAAGTCTTATCTGTGGGCCGGCATGTGGCCGTGGAAGTTAAATCATTCAAAATACCCCAAGATGAAAAAAAATAATAATAAAATAAAGCTAATTGAACCTGAACAATGTCCGGGGGCTAATTAGATACCAAGGTGCCTCTTTTCTATATTGTCTTGCTTTTATCTTTAAAATTTCCACAACAAATGGTTGTCATGTCCCCTGTAATTTGTGCACTACTGGTTGGCCTGAGACTTGCTCCAATTCCCCAGCTTCATTATCACATGCAGGTCATGTCAAATCCTATTATGAACCAATTAGCACTTCATCTATGCATAGTATTGCATCCATCAATGTAACACCCGTCAAATGTCGGACATGTTGGAAATGACCCAGGGTGCATTTTCCTAAAAATTAAGAATCTTGTTTCCTGTTGCATAGCAAAAATAAAGAAATAAATGAAAGACTAATGAGCCTGCTTCTCAAAGCTGAAATGAACAGAGATTTAACAAAAAGGCACAAAGTACTGTACATCTTTGTTGATTCATCCCCAGCTGGATTTTGGCAAGAAGCACACAATAGTTGCAAACCAATTCAAAGTCTGAAGGTTAACTTTTATACATAAATCAATTACTGAAAAAATTCAAACAGAGACCAATAAACAGTGTTTTTAGATGGCAGATGATGGATGTAAGCATAATCAAACAGAAGATGTCTTTGTCACATATACTATACTTTACTGCACAGTGAAATTCTCTCTTTGCATATCCCAGCATGTTAGGAATCTAGGGTCAGCCTTACTCAAGGACCCAACAGTGGCAGCTTGGTGGAGCTCAGCTTAATGCGCCAAAATTCTGACCAGTAACCCAGAACCTTAACCCGCTGGGCTACCACTGCCACTGTGAATTGAGGAAACCAAGTTAGGTACAAGAAAAGGTTTTAGTTATATTATTTTATAAATGGTAGGTTGTCATCATAAACTATATAAGAACTACAGTAGAAAAGCCTTGCATGACATCACACACTGATTTTCCGCAGAGTTCTTCTAAAGCTCAACTGTGGGAGCTCTGGTCATCGCCATCTTGGTAGGAGCTGACTCTACCTGAACCCCGGTTTAGAGGTTAATCCATAAATGGGCAAATTGGTAGAACGAATCAAGTCACTGTTGAAAATGCCTACTTACCTTTGTTTTTGACAAGCTAGTTAAGTTAGCTTTGTTAAAATGCTAGGGAGGCTAATTTCTGTCCTAACATCACTTTGCACTTGATTGAACTCGGCCATCCATATCCAAAGCGCCATCTTTTGACAACTCTTACATTTCTTGTGGCAAGTTAAACAACAGTGATTCCAGTTAGCTGGTTAGCTTAAGTGAAGCATAGCAGACAGCTACAGGTTTGACACCTGCAATGCAACTGTCACTCAAATCAGCCAAGACCCTAATTATGTATAATTTGGAATACTATAATTTGAATATTACTGTATTTATTATCCCCTGTACAGTTGTCATGAACAGGAAATCTAGCTATGGATACCAAAACTGTTTTATTTTTGTACCAGGCTATTGAATACATGAAGCTCTGTAGCGATTGACTCAATCTCCTATTGAGCCATCCCCTAGTGGTCATTCTAGGAACCGCATGTTTTGGCAATCCCACTTTGGCCTCATTTTTCAGAACCAGAAAATGCAAAGGTTGGTTGCCATGCAGAGTTAAAAAGTAAAAAAAAATTTTGCTTATGGATGTCTCACAGTCAAACTAGCAATGATTTTCATAAAATATGAATATGCAATATACATGCTTACTGAAAAAGTATGTTGAAAATGAATAGCTCTTAGAGGCATAATATGAAAAACCTTCCATATACGTTCCATCTATCTTGCCAATTAAACGAAAGGAGTGTGTTTAATGCGACCAAGATTTTTGATCAAAAATGAATGAACTATACAATGAAAAAGCCCCAGTGTTGATTTAACATATTCAGAGTCTGTCTGAGTGCAACTGAACCCATGTGAACACTGTACAACGTTAATTCAACCTTATATGTGATAATTTATCACTGGGGATTTTGCTGCATACTTAACTTTAGGATGCACAGACGTATTTAGGTTACACTTTATATTTGTGTTATAGTAGCAAGTAGAGATGGAGGTGAAATTCACTCACCATCACAGTGTAGCAAACCACTTCTTATTCCCATAGGGTGTACATTTGATTGCACCATAGCACTGGGACAAACAGCTTCACTACAGTATATATGAGCTTAATTAAGAAAGACCAGCTTTAGAATTAGAGGTAATTATTTATTATTATTATTAGGTTGTATCCCTGTTGCTCTGAAATTTTGAACTACACTATACACAAAAAAAGTACATTTAGTGAATGTTACAGTTTAGTTTGCATTTGTTTGTGTAAAAGTTTAGTTAAAAAGAGTTGTAAGAAATGCTCATTAATTAAAGAACTCTCATAAGCCGAAGGTTAACGAAGCATTGCAAACATTTCATGAAGTGCAGCCCAGAGCAAAAACACATTACCGCATGAAATGTTACTCAGAGTAGAAAGAACAGAAAGTGGGTTTAGGGTACAATTCATCAATGGTTAAGATGCGACAATGTCTGTCTCTCGTTTTTCCTGATAGAATTTATATCTCCATTACGGTTAGTGTGTGGACGGCAGTTTTAACTGGAAGAATGAAAAATACTTCATTACACATGTCTAATTTAGTCCTACAAACCTCTTTATCTCACCATATGAGTAAGTTTATCTTAAAGCTTTCTCTTTTTTGTAATGAAATGCAATGAAACTAAACTAAAAGGAAGGGTAGACTACAGTTATGTCATGTTAGACATGTTGGCAGCAATAAGGTAATTGATAATCATTTCTTTTATGACTTTCAGTCTCACATCGTTGTGGAGGAATTTGGGCCCATTGCTTCAGTTATCTCAAGGTCCCGGTATTTATATTGGGTTGAGGTCTGGACTTTCACCAGGTCATTACAAAACCTTGATTCTTTGACTTTTCAGCACTTCTGATGTACACTTACAGGTGTGCTTTAGATCATTGTTTATTGCATGATTCAATTTCGGACAGAAGGCCACACATTTGCATCTAGAATACTCTGGTATACAGAAGAGTTCATGGTCGACTTTATGACTTCAAGTTGCCTCCTCCCCAGCTGTGCTTAACGATGGGCATGAGGTGTTTCTGCTAAAATGCTATTTGGTTTCCCCCCAAACATGGCGCAGGGCATTAACGCCAAACAGCTCCACTTTGGTCTTATTTATCCATAGCATATTGTCCCAGAAGTCTTGTGGTTTGTTCAGATGTAGTTGTGCGAACCTCAGTTGTGCTTCCATGTTTTGTTTTGTTTTTTGGACAGAAGAGATTTTCTCCTGGCAACCTATCCAAACAAACCATACTTGTTCAGACTTCTTTTAATAGTGCCGTCATGGACTTTAAAGATTTAACCTGCTCAGTGAGGCCTGTAGGGTCTGAGATGTAGCGCTTGGGTTTTTTGTATCACCTTGGGGTGATGGGATGTTCACTCCTGGGAAGATTGGCAATTGTCTTGAATGGTTTCCACTACTGTTTTTTCGGTCCTTTAGGATTGATGTGCAGCAACAATTGCTTCTCTAAGACCATTGCTTATTTTCCTTCTTGGCATTGTGTTAAAAACCTGAATGCTTTAGACCAGCAAACTTCTGGTTTTATCGGAGGTCTGCACACCTGCTGATGATTTATTAATCATGCGCTGATGATTAGCAGCACCTGGCTGCAACTTACCCTCTTAAATCCTGTGGATGCACTAATGCTGTACTTAGTATTGCCCACTTTTTTTTTTCTTTTTGGTTTCACTTTTGTTAAATAAATAATAGCATGGTGAAAAAAATAATATATGTTGTTATTTGTATGAGGTTGAATTAGTATTTGAGTATTATTAACTTTTGAACATGACTATGCAGTTAGCAGAGTGAGGAAATGTAAATCTAATTCCACCAACAGGTCTGGGGAGCTTAATAAACAACAATTTAATAAACCAAACTTACAGCTCACCCCTAGTATGTTAATAATTCACAGACTAGAGCACTTTAATACTAGCAGCACAGTGATTGCACAGAAACACGAAAATACAAAAAGGTAAGGCGCATCCACACTTCCCTGCAGCTAAAGAAAAAATAACTACACAGATACAGAGTTAGCGATATCACACAGCCCGAGTTTGAAAACAGGTTCAAAATGAAACCCCAGGAGCTTTTGTGCTCTTGTCACTTGTCTTGCAATTTATGACTTGATTAGGTTTGTTGATGTGCTCAACCTTTGAATCTGATATTATGCAAATGAATGGCATAAATCTGGCTCTTCTTGTTCTCATCTAAACAAACAAGCACAGAATACAGATTGGGTTTGAGACATTAATTGAGGCAAGGATTTGTTTCGCTGTCTCACATTGCAAAGCTACAGGGAGTGACGGATGCTTCAGCGAGCCATATGATACAGTAGGAAATCTCCAAAATATATATGACACCAGTAGTTTAATTGCACTGAAGGAAATACGTCATAAAAGAACCAGTCAGTCAGTGGCCTCAGACTTACAGTTCTCACTTTAGTACATACTTTTGTTATTACTTGCACTGTTATTAAATAATTCATAGGCATCTATGAATAGCATGCTTTCAGATGAATAGCTTAATGATAAAAGAGGGGACTGTAAGGGGTTAGTCTGAATCTGAATTCATAGAACCTGTCAAACAGTCTCATAACTATAAGTCAGAAATATATATAATAACTGATGAAGATATAATGACATCTTTCTCCTTCCTCCAGCTACAGTAGTTGTTGCTTTAGCAAATTATTATAAACCGCATACTTGAGGTGTTACACCAGACGCCCTTCCTGCCACACCGCTTCCATTTTACAGATATGAACTACTGAACCACCAATGCCCTGATATAAAGAGCATAAAACAACAGATAATTGTTATTTTCACTATTGGAATTCAATGTACTATTTAACAAAACACACACACACACCCTTGGATATGCTCCATGGATTCAAGAACAATTTGAGAACCACTAATGTAAAACATTCAATTTTTAAAAATGTAAAAAGTGATAAATAAATAATAACCATATCCTAAATAGTTACATTATCCTTCCTAAGACAACAAGCCAATCCTTAACCGAAAGCTTTGGTAAGACCTCAGGAGTTTTGCTACTCTCCACGTCCTTGGTGTACGCTGGGCCTAATTAGAGTTGTCATGGTTAGTCCAACCCCATGATATTGATCCCAACGCGGAGGCGTGTGGCTGCTTTCCACTATCCCCTAGTGGTCTGACTGAATTTCCGCCTTCCCTACAGTGTTATCTTCCCTGCTTTAGCTCTCCCCAGCATCCTCGTTTAATTACCATCTCATTGTGGCACCCCCTGCTTGCTTTCTGACAGCTGAATTGACAGAATGAGTACCTGGCCCCGTACATTATCACAGCAGTAATGGGGCCTCATGGTGGTGGTTCGAGAAGCAGGGGGTTAGGGGTAAGTTGCAGGGAAAAACACAGAAAGGTTCAGCAAAGTGCTTTAATTAGCTGCTCACCATTCTGCTTGTATTGGATGGGAGTGTTGTGTAAACACAAAAGTACCAGACTTGGCTTAGAAGCAGAACGAAATCCGACTTTATTAACTACTCGCTGAAGTATCCGTCGTTGACGAGAAAAGAGTTTTTAGAAATAGTTAAAAGGTTAAAGCTAAAAATAACCTGATGAGCTTTAATGAAAATAAGTGATATTAATCATTTCAGGTTGATGGTACAAAGAGATCAAATTTAGTAAAATTGAGTATCTTACAACTTGTTTACTTTAAGTTGTACTACTTTCGTCGTCACATACACTCCCTGTCTGGTAATCGGAGAGTGAATCACATATGAGAAATCGAAAAAAAAGATTAAGTTTTGTCCTAAACAACTCCAGTGAGTAAGAATTCCCCTTATACCACGAAACGTAAATATATCATATCATTGAAAGAGCGAATTCTGACCAAATGTACAGAGAAAACCTCTTTTATTCATATAGATTAAATTTTGTTGAAATAGATATTTTTATAACAATTTTAGCGCATAACACTGGACTTTCAGTTCGGGTATTTTATACGCCGTCACCTCAGACTGTTGTAGATATGTTTGCTCTAACCACCCGTGTTTTATCTCACAGTGACGATTGATATTACTGCTTTTTAGTAGCATCATGGTTTTGGAAAATGTGGGACAAACTTCCTGCAGAAAGAATAAACATACGTACATTGATCTGTCCATTCATCTTTGAAGATTCAGTTTTCATAGTATATTTTCCTTTATTTGGCATAAGCCATGCTGTGTCACTTTTGTTTATTTTGGTGGGTTGTTGGTGCATTACTCTACATGGTAAACTATCACGTTGATTGGTTCTGTTGAGTGAAGTGTATAGCCACGGCCACCTCAAGGAAAAACGCAATTAATTAGTACAACAAAAAAAAAAAGCACTAGATGCTGTGAGCTAATCTGGCACATATCGCCAAAGTTTCATTAAATTATGCCCAGCCAGTTTTGCATGATGCAAATTCTGGCTAGAAAATACATAAAGACAGACAGACATAGAAAGAGAAAATCTTCGGTTCCTCCAGTGTATAAAACGTAAAGGTAGCATTGAAAGAGCAAGTTCTGACCAATGTACAGACAAAACCTCTCTTATTTATGTGGAAATCATTTTGTTTAAAACTTTACTACTGTACTGTAATAAGTCACATTCAATCAGCTATTAAAATAAGTAATAACTATACATTTTTAAATATTTTAGTGTTTACTAAGACCCATATACACTTGCATATTCACGCATTTATCAACAATGAACAAAAACAAATCATGCAGATACAAACCAACCATCAGAATGGGAAAAAAACATGGTCTCATTACTTTAACTATGGTACAGTATGGTTGGTTGTTCGTGCCAGACATGCTGGTTTGAGGATTTCTAAAACTGCTCGTCTGGGATTTTTAAGCAGAGTTTATACAAAGTGGTGAAAAAAAAAAAAAAAAAAAACACCAATAAAAGAAATACTAATAAATGCAAGCAGAAATGCCTTGTTACAAGTCTTGTTAAAAAGGTCAGAGGTTCAAGCTGACAGGAAGGTCACAACAGCTAAAATAATCACTCTTTACAACTATGGTAAGCAAAAAGGCATCTCTGAATGCATAAACGTCTAGACCTCGAGGCACGTCAAGAATCTGAGGCACCAGTGGGCACAAACTTACCAGAACTGGGCATCTGAAGATTAGAAAAGGACCAGGTAATGTTACTGTATATACTGAAATATATGCATACTCAACCTGTATAACAAATATCGTAATACATAATGAGATTAGAGTAATTATTATTAGAGCATTGTTATTTCCCACTGTTTTTATTTACACAAGCAGAAAAAAAAAAAAAAAAAACATTTAATCCACGAGCAGGCCATGAGGTCATCATTTTTATTAGCATACAAGCTGGAACATGTACAGTCTGTAATTATTGCATTATCCTCCCCTAATGTTACGTCTGGCATTAAGAGATAAATAAGAGGCTCTTGCAAATATACTTCACAGCATGACTCAATACTTGCCATACAGTATGTACTGTACTTCCTGTGAAGGTACCAGAGAAGTCCATTCAGGTGTTCTGTATATTATTGAACCCGTCAAATATGCTTTTTTATAACATTAGAGTCATGGCATCCATGGCGCAGACAGTATTTTTCTAAAGTGCCTTAACCTTTCATCCATGCTGCTTTGACTTTAAGGTCACCGGAGGAACTGAAGTGCACAAACACAAGAGCAGCTCAACCATAAAACAGACTTCCTCTATCTTTAATATTTGTCAAAGGCGTGACTAACACCCCACCGAGACGGGATTTGTTATCGCTACCAGTCATATCTGCAATGCTCGCTCAAGGACGTGCGTTTTTTCATTACACTGTGCCACAATTTAACCACAAAAACCTACCTGAATACTCTCAACAGTAAGCAAAAGCAAGGTCGTGTATTTGATGGATGTTTAACAACAGATTGAAGGCTAAGCTTTAAAGACTTAAATTTTCTGTTAATGTCAGTGTGAACGACAGGATCAGGGGATCGGTGTTAAGTTAAACTGCTGTGTTCCAGCATTACATGACAAAGCGAGCACATGGATCATTCTTGGAGGGTGTGAAAGAAAAGAAAGGAGATAATTACAAGCTAAAAGAACATTTTGCAAAGTGTGAAATGTTCAGTGCTGTCGGTAGGATCTTACATTACTACTTTGCATTTCAGAAAGACAGTTTGAAGCATGGTGTTGATTTAACCAATGATTTAACAAGGTGCTAGATACAGTATACTCCTTACAGAGTTCGGTACATATTGACATGAGGTCATCTCACAGATACACATCCCAAAGGTGACCTATTAGATTTGGATCTAAGGCCGTTTGAGTACAGTGTACTCATTATCATGTTTAAGAAACTACTTTGAGACTTTTTTAGATTTCTGACATGGTGTGTTACCCAATGGTCATAAAGGCATGAACATGGTCAGCAACAACACTCGGGTAGGATGTGACATTTGAACAACGCTCAATTAGTACGAAGAGGGACAAAGTGTGCCGAGAAAATATTTCCCTCACCATTACATCACCACCACCAGTAGTTTACACCAAATTCTGATCCTACCATAGGAATGTCGCAGGAAGCAATCGACACTTATTAGACCAGTCAATGTTTTTCCAAAAAATCCAAATTTTGATGAGCCCATGCAAACTGTATCCTCGGTTTCCTGTTCTACGCTAACAGCAGACGCACCTGGTGTGTCGCTGTAGCCCTTTTGCTTCAAGGTTCAGCACGTTGTGCGTTCAGAGATGCTCTCCGGAATACCTCAGTTGTAACGAGATGTTATTTGTGTTACTGTTGTCTTTCTATCAGCTCGAGCCAGTCTGGCCATTCTCCTCTGACCTCTGGCATCAACAAGGTATTTTCGCCCAGAGAATTGCTACCCATTGGATATTTTCTCTTTTTCAGACCATTTTCTGTAAGCCTTAGAGATGGCTGTGCATGAAAATCCCAATAGTTCAGCAATTTCAGAAACACTCAGACCAGCACCAACAACCATGCCACATTCACTTAAAATCACATTTCTTCGCCACTGAACTTCAACAGATTGTCTTGACCATGTCTACATGCCTTAATTGAACAGGTGTACCTAATGAAGGGGCCAATGAGTGTACAGTATGTAACTCATTAATCAATTTTTAAAAAATGAACGTTTAGAGAGAAACTGCTAAAAATCCAGCTGTAAAATATGCAGGGATAAATCTGATTTAATCACAGTGTTATCATCCATATAATATTTACGGATCTCAAGTGTACATTGCAGTCAGTTACAGAAATGTGGCTCCTGCACTGAGATGATAAATGGCGTTTTTATGGACAGAGTAGCAAATAACCAGTCAGGCTAACTGACTAATAGTTCTCAACTGATTTTTTTTTTTTTTTTGATAGATCACAGCTCAGCACTGTTTCAGCCTAAACATTCTTTAAGTGATGTCACTGAAAGTTTTACTCATAACATGTAATGACCCTTTGCCATGGCGAAGCAAGATAAAAAAATAAAAATAAAAATAAAAGAAAACAAGTGTAAATAAAACTAATTAGCCGGGTAAAACGATAACCTGGAGGAGAAAGCGTGCATTTTTTTCCTAGGTCTAATTAATTTAATTATGCAATTAATAGCCTTAGAAATTAACTTACAGGGTTGCATGACATTAAGACAGATGTGCTATCTAGTGCATGTTAAATTTAATACTTGAGAAGTATAAACCAAAATCTTTTCTGTACTTGATGCACATTGGGGAAAATAAAATCCTGTCTGTATACCGACATACACAAGGTTTTTTTTTTTTCCTTTCACTCATTTTTTTCCTTGTTATTGTTTTGTTAGAAATCTTGACACCTCTGATTTCTTGTCACAACCACAAATGTATTTTCTATAGTGGATCTATAAGAGAATAAAAATTGATTGTCTTGGAGACTCACACTGTCACGTTGCGGTCAGGACAGTTGTCTCCAAACGTCCCTCCTTGCTCCTTAAATGTGATGAGGTTCCAGACGGCCACAACTGTATCATCAGGCACGGTGAAGTGGAAGAGCTCCACGCTGGCGAATGAGCGGAAGGCGTTCAGCTTGCGAGGTGTCCGTGTGAAATAGTCTGTCACAAACAGGCAACCTGCACAAACAAGCAGGACGCAGAGAATACGTTAGATTCATGCATCTTGACTCCAGTCCTGCTCGCTCACGGCACTTATGCCCTACTTTCTGTTAAAGCACACTAAATCCAATCTAGATCTTAATAATAAGATGTTAATATGATTTAATATTAAGACTATGAGTTAATGGATCTAGAACTACAGCTGAGAACCTCTGAGATGTCATGCATTTTTACCAGCTGTGTTCTGTAAAGAATCGGTTATGAGGTCGTTTGATTGAGCCTCCCTTCTGTATTGGTGATTTAATCAAATCCATTCTTTGTTTGGCTCCCCTTCAAAACAATCTCTATGCTAAAAATTAATTTTGCTCTTATCCTCCAGCTCAGAGCCAGAGAGGAGACACCAAGATGACATTTTGCAATCTGCTGTAATGAGCCTTGCCTTCCTGTGGCACCACTGTCAGCAACCATAATGGCTTGCAATCTTCTCGTTATGTGTGAGGAGGAAACATTTATACTCTGGCACCTAGGTATTTTCTACTTTCCATTCCCCGTGTGTTCAACAGGCAGCCCCGATTTATTGCAATTTGTCTCCCAAGGCCAAAGAGAAGTGTTCCTAATAAACACTCTTGCTTATCTGGATGTTGACTACTCCTTCAGCATGGCTACTTTTATATTTAGTATTCTCAACAAGGATTCCGTCTGTGGAGCTATGGGGCTGACAAAAGTATTTGAATTAAATACATGTCACATTATAATAAGATTTTTTTTCTGGGGTGTATTAAAGTTGTTTTTTTGTTTTTTTATTGGTTTGTCCATTTGTTTCAGTGGCCGTGGTAGCTAAGGGTCTATGGTTGTTGGTCTGGGGCTCTGGGTTCAAGCCCTGCTGTTGGTGGGTTGCTACACCCCATAATACCTAGCTACAGTACTGCATGCAGTATCAGTCCCAAGCCCCGATAAAATGGGAGGGTTGCGTCAGAAAGGGCATCCGGCGTTAAAACCTGTGCCAATGTTTTGTGCGGATCGGATGGTCCACTGTAGCGACCCCTTGACGGAAGCAGCCGAAAGAAAGTTCTGTTGTTTGTTTAAACATTAACTCCTTCTAACATTTATAGACGTTACAGTTTTGTGATTTCAAAAAAAATGTAATCCCTTAATACAAATAATCAGTAAATCGTATGTAAATTGGGCCAAAGAAGAAGCAACCATGATTCTTAAGGAAAAAATTCTTGTAGAGGATTAAACTGAAAAAATAAATTAATTAATTAAAAAATGACTAATATTTGATTCAAATAGCTAGTTTTCTAATTTAATCGATATTAAAAACATACAATGCTCAGCATAAATAGTTAGCTAAATGTTCTAGCTACTGTAGTTAGGCTCCAGTAACAGCTTGCTTGCAATTCTACAATTGTAAGAGTTACTGATTTAATAGGAAATAAATTAGGAGATTTAATAGGACACCACTTCACGGTCTTGGGTGCTAGTGTGGCAGATTACTGTAATTAACTAAATACTGAGTTTGATCCCTCTGAGATCACTAACTTTTGCCAGTTGCTTCACATTTGACATGATTGAAAAATCTCTCAACTGAAATCCCTCAAATATAGTTCAATTGAAAAAATAAAAATAAATTTAAAAACATCAACTTTTCTTATTTGAAGTTTTAAGACATACTGTATATTCAGAGTTCTGATGTTTGAAAATCTCAAAACTGTATCTTGTCATTTCAAAATATAAGTGAGTAAAGGCACATCTTACTTACTGTAGCAAGTTCAAAACAAATAAAAACAACAGCTTCTAGGCTCCATACAGTAGTTATCATCTCTATAATCATTATGCCTTATTATACCAGCTCATTGTTCTGAGGATCTCTGAGTAAATAGTCTCTCAGCCCTCTGTTTCAATCACATTATCCTCTTTTCTATCCAACTCGGTTCTGCTTTTTAACCTTTTGTGGTGCATTCGGCTATCGCCACCCCAAAACCATTTGCTCAGAGTACAAATGAATGGAGCTTAATTGGCGAGAATAGTCTTTACCCAGCAAAGTTAACCTCATGAGCTGAGGACGCTAAAAGCTTTAGTCGAAAGAACGAAACGACTGTTCGAGACTAACTGCTTTCACAAGCTGTTTTTGGGTTGGAAGGTGGCTTTGGGCCTCAGTGAGTATTACACTATAGCTTCACATAGAGGATTGCTTCGCATACAGGTTGCTGGTGCAATTATAGCAAATGCGCAACATGGAGGTATGGGTCAGGACAATGCAGGAGGAAGCTGTCAAAGTAAATCTGTCTAGCTTACAGCAGCCGAGAACTGAACCGAGAGGCAATATAACAATTACACAGACTGCAGCTGTACCTGAGCTTCTAAATGCTACGACGCTTTCTCTTCACCTCCCCCCCCCCTCTCTCTTTCCCTCTCTACCGTTAGCCCCTGTTATTTACAGACATAACAAATCAGCCGCACTGACACTTTTATTAAGCTGATGGACTCTCAGATGTATGACACCAGCATGGGCTTTTCATCTGTTAGCTCCGACAGCCTCGCCGCTTCCCACACATCGTCTCCTCGCACAAAAGCATCAAAGTGTGAACAAAATTACAGTGTGAACAACCATCCAGACAGGCAGAGAGCATTTGGAGCTGTGCTCACTGTGGTGATGTTACTCCATACTAGCAACAATTTAGCATGAATTTTAATGAGCATGTTTTCACCAAGTATCAGTCAGACATTTTGCACATGTACACAGAACATCTAGTTCAAAAGTACAAGCATTTAATAACAAAATCACTCAGTATAATTTCTGGAACAATGTGTATCTATTAGAATTAAAACTTGTGGGCTGTCTCTGCCACCCCTGACAGGCCGATTTGTCCTCCTGCCAGTTAAAGAACCATGTAGTTTGACGGTTACATACGCTAATGTGATGCCTACACAGCTCACTGCCAGATTATATGACCCCTTATGCGTCAAAGCTATATAATATGTCCCTGAAAATAAATACAATATTGTATTATATTTTTGCTATTTACAGCTGAAGTCAGAAAGTTCACATACACCTCAGGCAAATACGTTTAAACTCCGTTTTTTTTCACAATTCCTGACATTTAATCCTAGTAAACATTCCCTGTCTTAGGTCAGTTAGGAGCTCTACTTTATTTTAAGAAATGTGAAAATGTCAGAATAATAGTAGAAAGATTTATTTCAGCTTTTATTTCTTTCAAATTACATTCCCGGGGTGTCAGAAGTATGCATACATTTGTTAGTTTGGTAATATTGCCTTTAAATTGTTTAACTTGGGACAAACTTTTTGGGCAGCCATCCACAAGTATCTTGAGGATACAGTACTGTAAGTTGCTGGAATTTTAGCCCATTCCATCTGACAGAGCTGGTGTAACCGAGTCAGATTTGTAGATCTCCTTGTCTGAACACACTTTCTCAGTTCTAACCACAAATTGTCTATTGGATTGAGGTCAGGGACACTCCAATACATCAACTTTATTGTCCTTAACCCATTTTGGCACAACTTTGGAAGTATGCTTGAGGTCAGTGTCCTTTTGGAAGAACCACCTGCGACCAAGCTTTAACTTCCTGGCTGATGTCTTCTGTATAATGCTGTCTATTTTGTGAAATGCACAAATCCCTTGTGAAACAAAGCACGCTCACAAAATGATACTGCCACCCCCATGCTTTATGCTTCTGGTGGTCTTCTTCAGGTTACAAGCCTTACCCTTTTTCCTCCAGACAATAAATGGTCATTATGGCCAAATACTTCAGTTGTTGTTTAATCAGACCAGAGGACATTTCTCCAAAACTGTAGTCTTAGTTTGAAGACAGTCCTTAAAATATATCAACAGGTACATGTCCAATTGACTCAAATGATGTCAATTAGCCTATTCGAAGCTTCTGAAGCTATGAATTCATTTTCTTGGAAAGCTGTTTAAAAAAAGGCCCATTCAACAAGATATAGTGAATTAAACGTGAAATAATCTGTAAATCTGTAAACAATTGTTGGAAGAATTACTTGTGTCATGCATAAACTAAACTAGATGTCCTAACAGACTTAGCAAACCTATAGCTAACATGAAATCTGTAGTGGCTAAAAATGAGTGGTTTTAATGACGACATCAACCAAGTGTATGTAAACTTCCAACTTCAACTATATATACGCAATAATTCTCTAAGCCTCTTGTATGCTTGCTGAGACTAACTGTTCAGTCCTCACTAAGCAGTTTGATCGTTTCAAAAGGTTTATTATTTAATTTTAAAAATCACTCAAAGCCTCCAGTTGCCAAATACAATATTGGAAAAAGCAAAATACTGATAATGTAGTAGCAAAATAAAGTCTAGTATGTGAGGGGAAAAAATTGCATTTCATGGCTTAGATAGCACAGATTAGACTTTGTCGCTCATTGCATTTTGCCCTCAAAAGACTCTGACAGCGGGCACACCAAAAACTGGAGAGCACATGCAGTATATACAGGGTTTTAAATCACAAACACCAGGCATTTGGGCAAAGAAACTCCCATTCATCTGGTTGAAAAGCTTACATGCACACATCACTAGTATCTACATTAACTATTCCGTTTTTTCCTAGGACAGAATTAGGGTTAGTATATAGAAAGACAATTGTTTTTCTTCGATTCGGTCATGGTTGTACTGTATATTAACGATGTTTCAAATCGTGCATGCTTTTAGTTCGAGTGGTGTGTTCACAATGGGAAATTCAGGAAGTTTAATATGCTATTATGTATCAAAATGTATAAACATTTTGCACTCAAGCAATTGCAGTCTACCTTAAGTCACGGAAAGTGTATGGCCAGAGGATAGCACAGTGATTTAAACTTTGCATAAAGACAAAGAGTGAGACTGTTACTTGATCACTGATGTAAATATATACAACAACATCTATAGGATTGATGTAGTGCTGCATAATTAATCGCATAAAAATCTAAATCGCAATATGGACCTTTGCAATTTTTTAATCGCAAGAGTCTGCAATTTATTACAGCTAATATATGCATAGTCACAAATTTATGTACAGTTTGTCAATAATTAAAATATTTGCTCATTTTCAAGGTGATAAATTAATTTTGGCAAGCATCCTCTTAATGAGGTGATTTGCGCTAGCCAGGATAAATACTTCTGAACAAAAAAATAATTATACATTTAATAGTTAAATAACCACAGTTTAAACTCTCACCATAATCAAATGTGATTATTTTTTTTAATCAAATCGTGTAGCCCTAGATAGATGCATGTGCATTTGTATTTTTAAATTGGTGGTCAGTCTGGTAAACTGAAGTTTGTGGTGAAGTTGAATAACTTTTACTGTTTACTGTCCAACAAAAGTCAGTCCCTGTATACTGATGTGTATAGTGTAAAATATAGAATATTTTGAATAGTAAACTCTATTAGTTTAAAGAACATTAGCACTATGGGCAAGTTGTCCTCTTCTCTCATGGCTATCTGAGCCAAGCTGGACCATTTATTAATATTTACCTATGCGGAAATTGCGTTAATGTAATATTACACTAGCCAGATTTCTGAGAATAACATAATGACAGATTGTTTGCTCTTCTAATAAAACCTGCAGCTAATAGAAAACACATGCACATAACTGCATATTCTTAAAACCTGTTGTCTCCCTTTGAGCATGTTAGTTAACTGACATCTTAACAATTCAATGACAAAATTACAGTAGGGAAAGAGTGATGAAATAAGAGTCGTAATTAAATGAAAACGTACAGTAGGCATCAGTGCTAGACATGTCTTTGTTTTTCCTCCCTGAGCCTCACGAGGCTTCTGCATATTCTCTCTATGACAGGGTCCAGTGATAAATCATGGCCCACATTTTATTATATTTCATGTCAATATCTCTCACACAACCAAGTTTACTGCAGCTCAATTCAGGTGCCCTTCTTTTCAATTTCACCCTGGGATTGAAGGGCATTAAAATTAATATCGGCCTCCTCGCCGCATCTCCCCCTGCCCCCCTTCCACTTTTCCCAGCCACATTCTGCCTACAGCATTGATGGCAGATCAATAATTGATGATGACTCTCTCTTTCTCTCCATCTCTCTGGTGTACCGGCACATTTCCAAGTGCTTTCAAGGCACGGATAAATGAAGTTGAAGACATTCAAGACACACACTCGTGTCATTTGTCCACTTGTTTTAAACCAAATGTGAAAACATTATTATGTATCTTCTTTTTCAGTAATCGGGGAAAAAAAAATAGGAACCATATAACTCGTTGTTTATTCCATTCTGAATTCTGGTCTTTTGCATGTTTTCACTGATTTCATAATCCCTTGTTTCAAGGTGTCTGAATTATAATGGATGACTTCCACATCACACTGAACAGATGTTCCTGTTAATTCATGCTTCTCACAACTTGTCAAGGTAATATCCAAAACATTAGGACAGATTAGAGCATCAGGAGAATAGACGGTATTGTGTGTGTGTGTGTGTGTGTGTGTGTGTGTGAGAAAAGCTTCTACTGCATCTGGAAAGATGCCAAGAAGAACAAAGGCTGTCCTCGGCTTAGTCCAGCCCACGGGGACACATACAAGATGGAGGGTAAACGGTGTTGGACACATTTTTATAAAACCAGATGTGCATACACACAAACACTTAAAAGCATCGGGTCCAACCACTTTTTGTGAATGGACGCTGGAATTTCAGTAAAGAATTGATTTAAAAACAGTAAAAACAAATACTCGTAATGTGCATAAATATTACAGACAAAGATACGTTTTTTTTTGTACACCAGCACATTGAATTTGAAATGAAAGGGGATTAAGGAGGTCGTCACTGAGCTTAAAAAATAAAAATAAATAGCAAAAACATTGGGAAGTGCCAATAGAACAGTTTGAAATATTAATTAAAAGGAAGGAATTAACTGGAAAGCTCAGCAACAGCAAAAGTCATGGAAGACAACTAAAGCAGATGATCATGGAATCCTGTCCATAGCAAAGAGGAACACTTTCACAACATCTAGCCAAGTCAAGACCACTCGAGGATGTAGGAGTGTCATTGTCGAAATCTGCAGTTAAGACATGGCTTTATGAAGCAAATACAGACCCTTCACAACAAGATGCAAAGCTCATAATCCAAAGCATACCACATCATCCTTCAAACATGGTGGAGGCATGTGCTATGGCATAAGCATGTTTAGATGCCAATGGAACCGTGTCACTGGTGTTTATTGATGACCTGACTTCTCATAAAAGGTAGCAGGATGAATTCTGAAGTGTATAGGGCTAAACCTTCTGCTCAGATTGAGCCCGATGGTGCAAAAAAAAAAAAACTTGCATAACAGCTGAACTTGACACTAAACCTGGTTATGGTACAGGTTTCAAGTTTATTTGTGTTGAAATGCAACTACCATGGACGGCATGGTGGCTTAGTGGTTATCACTGTTGCCTTGCACCTCCAGGGTCTGAGTTTGATTCCCACCTTGGGTCTGTGTGCATGGAGTTTGCATGTTACCCCTTTGCTTGAAGAGTTTCCTCTCACAGTCCAAAAACATGCAGATTAGGCTAACTGATGTTTCCATATTGCCCATAGTGTGTGTGTGAGTTCTGTGCGATGCCTGTGCCCTAAGTCTCCTGGGACAGGCTCCAGGTCCCCCGCAACCCTGTAGACAGGATAAAGCGGTATAGGTGATGAGTGAGAGTGAGCAAGTTAACCGCAGCCTGAAACTCACTTTGATAATGTTCATAAAAATGACCTCTAGATGACATGAAGTTTATGAAAGCCTTTTTATCTGTAATCAGAAGATAGAAATAAGAGTATCAAAATTTAGATGTTTAATAATTTACATTTACAGTATTAAGGTCTCTTTATGTAAAAAACGCTGACCTTAGAATTCATCTTAGACCAGGAACAACAAATATTTAACATTCAAATTGTATTTCCAACCATTTTAGTTGTATCACCTCATTTTTATCCATAACATAATTATTTCTATGTCAGTCATAAAGATCTAAACTCACCAGTCTCAGAATTTTTAGCTCTCAAAATTGTCAAAATAAATAAATAAATATATATATATATATATATATATATATATATTAAATACTTCCTTTGCAATTCCCACAATTACTCATTGTGAGTCTTTTCATAATAGCCTCGTTGATTAAGACATGAGCACTTCTTGTTTCTGATCTTATTAAATTGATTTGTGCTCCGTTTACCACATTGCCATTATTTGGTTAAATGATTTTTGCTTCGGTTTACAGAGACTGGGTAGCCACAAATTTTTGCTCTGTTTAATATCTTATAAGCAGCTGCTGTAATACTTTAATTCTTTTAAATACATTAATTATAATAAATATCTGCTTAAGAACATAATTCATCTCCAAACAAGGCAGACACATTGTGATTTCCATACACTTTAGCCATTTTCTCTAGTTTTATTAGATCTGTGAGTAATTTTTTTTTTCTACTTATAAAGTAAACTACTAGAAAACTGTAGTTGGTAGAGATGAGAGTTGAGTTAGGATGTGAAAAAAAATTGCAGACTATTTAAAGAAATAAGTATAATAAATAACACACATTAACATGAACTAAGACAACTACTCTAGCCAACCAAAGACCAGACAACATGAAGAAGGCAGCTTCAAGAAAAGGTTAAACTGAAACACAAGCTTCAAATAGTCCATCTTATTAGAGAGTGACAAGGAACAGGAGGAACAATTAGGAACATGTGACATGAGGTGCAGTGCAAACGTCAAAATAAAAGTCCTACAGTACAAAAAGGCATTGTTCCAGAAATTTCTTAAAGAAGAAATACCTTAACAAAGTACGAACAGACGTCCTGCTAGGAACGCTAACATTCTATTTGGTTTTTTAAATCCACAAAAACTCCATTATAGAGGTTTCAAATTTTTTTCTCCCACAAACAATGTGTTTGACTTCTACACATGCTTTTTAAAACTAATTTAAAAGCTTTAAAAGAGAAAAAGTGCATAAAACTAATAAAGACGAATAAAAGTCACTACAAATAAAGGGCTCCCAGCCTCACTAAAATATCTATGATGGTTAAAAATAACTAATGCTTGCCTTGTGGTTTCTCTCCTGTTTATCCACTTCTGGTCATCATCTCTCGAGTAAATATCAGAGTCGAAGTGCCTCTATCACTGTTAGTATTATATATATAATCCAATGCTGGGAAACGTGATGGCTTGATGTGATGTAACCATTATAGAATTATTAGATCACATCTTGGAAATTTGAGACCCAATAACCAAATAATCCTCGCACCTAGAAATCTATTAAGCTTTCTGTTGAGATTAAAGTATGACTGCATTGCCAGAGTGACTCATATGGAGAGATCCAAGTAGCAATTCAAAAACTAATATATCAAGTATGCCCTTTTAAACAACATTAAAGCTGGTCATCCTCTCTGCTGGGAAAAAGAAAAGTACTGATAATTTTTAAGTAGTGACCTCTAGAGCATTCTGCTTAGAAATGAAACCAATTATTTTATGCAGTAGTCTGAAGTTTAAAACATTTTATTTTATCATTAGTCAGGTCTTTCTTAACTTCAACATTTATAGTGTTTTTTTCTTTTTATATACCCCAAGGCAAAACTTTTCTCCTTGCCTTGAATTGCATGTCACATACAAAAGACGGAAGATCTACAAAAAAATCATCATCTTGCCATCAGATTCAGATAAGAATACAATGTTAAACCTGTTTAAGAAGCTAGAAACCAGAAACTATCTACTGCCTAACCAAAAATGTTGCTGCTTCTGAAGGGTCAAATGATTATCCCGCATTAAGCAAAGTAAACAACTAATGAGATATGACAACACTTAATATAACCTGGAAGGTCAGTAGTGAAACATCAACGTCATGGAGGAAACGTGTTTAAAAAATGGAGATCATTTGATGATGCACAATGAAAAAGTACCAGGAGAATTCACAACCATGTTTAATTATGTAAGAAAGTACATTTCAACATGAACAATGCAATGCGCACTCAAAGGAATGGTACTAAATAGTTGTGTGGCCACAAAAAAAAATCACTTGTGAGTGAGAAAAAAGGCCTCGCTTTGGTAGGTAGCATAAAAGATTGGACTTTGGGGCAATACAAAAAGGTCATGTGATCTGATGAGTCCAGATTGAGCCTATTCAAGAGTGACCATGTAAGAGGGAAAAGGGAAGCTCATGACGCGATGCAGCCACCTGGCATACTGCTCATTGTTCAACCCTTTGGAGGTAGTGTCATGATATTGGGTTGCTTCTGTTGGTCAGGTCTTGGCTCAGCAATGTTACTGTATGTAGCATTAAAATGAAGTCATTTGATGACCTACTGTAAATGTACTGAATGAGCAGGTTATCACATCAATTTTTCCTTTCTGATAGCACACCCATATTCAAAGACTCAAATTGTGAAAAAAATGATCTTGAGAGCAAGAAAATACATTTTCATACATGAATTGAGCTGCATATGCCGTAACTAAAGCTAAAGTTAACTGAAAGAAATATCAGAGTGTGTGATATGTTCTAGTATTTACATGGACATAAATATAATAATAATAATATCCCTAAGCACTTAACAGTTGAAGATTTTTTTTCACATCAGCCCCTTAAAATTATTACATTTTGTTTTTTCACAAACTCCATGTAGCAAGGTTTTCACATTTTAACCACATTTTTTAGATGCTATATGACTCCACACTCCAAGGCTGACACTAAGCTCTAAAAGCAGTACAGCATAGCAGAAGCATTGCCTAGAGTTCAATTTGCCTTCTAACAACTCATCCTCCTCCTTCTAACCCCAAATCCCCAGATTACATCCTTCAAAGCCATGCACGCGAGCCTTCTCCAGCAGAGCGAGGTGTAATCTGCTCTGCCACCATCATTACCTGGACATCTCTTAGTCTGACATGTGTAAGGAAGCTGTGAAGAATGAGAAAATGCTGCAGCTCCTGACCAAGCCATTATATGCAACCTTAGAGCAGGGAACACATCATTGGTGTATCACTTTGTCAACTACAGTACATTCGCACCTGCTCGTGCTTGCTTCATTATGGTCAGGGTGAGGTAGAGCCAGAGCCTTTCCCATAAAGACCTGTTAGACCCAATCCCAACCAGATTTTTAAAAGAAGTGATGCTTACGGTTGGAGAGCCACTTCTAAACATTATTA
>JAQMYJ010000014.1:13600389-13613184 GCA_030014305.1 Clarias laeviceps | reverse complement strand
TTTGTGAAGCTGCTTTGAGACAATGACCATTGTTAAAAGCACTATATAAATAAAATTGAATTGAATTGAATTGAATAAACAATGGTTTTGGAGTCAAACTCATTCATTTACTCATTCTCTGTCAATAAACTGTGTGATTATATGTGTGGAAGAGCGTGGAGATCATTTTTCTCTTAATGTAGCTCCCTTATGATGGACCACTCTACTACCCCACCCTACCATACCCAGCTGACAGGCATTGACAAATAAACAAACTGGGGAGAATTTTTTTGTTATTTTCCTGAATTCAATAAAGATCACAGTCTATACTAAATCTACCACTTTTTTCTCAACATAAATCAGACAAAAGCATAATAAGTTCTTATTCCCATATGGAGAATTGACTAACTGTCATGTCTCCTCTCTTTTCCTGTTTCCCATGCCACTTAATGAGATGACACCTTTTCCTCGAAAGGCTGCATCGTTGAAACTCAAGCCAAATGTCAAGATTGAACAGTGCTCTTTTCAGGATGAAGCTTGGATTTTAGCACTGATCTTCCTGCATGCTAAAGGCATAAGGGATATTTTCATATACATCTAACAACAGGAAAAGTAACAAAAGAGTAAAAAGCTATACCCTTAAATATTAACCAACCATCTTTATACAACAGATGACCAGTGGTAGACTAATAATCTGGCATACTGTGCATTTTCCCATTGGGCCAACACTCCTTGGATGCACCCTTGGATATAATTTATGTTCTCGGACATTTAAATGACTTTTTATTTTGACAAGGGCCTCCACATAAACCACGGACAGTGCCCCATGGGTGTCATTTCCTATGATGAAACTGTGTCTCGTGTCAGATGCCATGGCTCAGAGCCAAACATCTTTGGATGGATGAAGGTGTCAAATTGGTAAACAAAAACACAGGGGGTTTGAAGTTGTTGTCGGCCAGTAAGTGCCACCAAGGGGCAGGGGCAGCAATAGCTCCAATATCTACAGTATCTACAAATCTTGACATTTGACATTCAATCCAACACTATGCAGCAACAGATGGAACTTGAAGGAGGAGTGATGGCTGTTCTGGGCCACTGAAGGGCAAATGAGTTCACAACGTAGCAGGTGACGCACAGACAGCCAAACAGGGACAACATGAGCATGACAAGAATGAGGGACAAAGTGAGCAGGAAAAGAGTGTCATTGAAGCAGCAAGCATGGATTAGCTTTATGATTAACAAGTACTCACAAGGAGGGAGCAGGGACATAGTTTGCTTGCCATAAAATCAAGACGATGCTGGAAATTTTGTCGACAATATGATGAAAACTTGAAATTATTCCATCACCTACAGCACTGTCAAATCAGTCAGTCAATGTCAAATATCACAGCATAAGTTCTTGTATATAGCATAGCTCCCTAAATGCAGTCACCTGGCTAATATAAATTCACCTTTCTATTCTAAAGTTACCTTGCTAATGTTATTTTGTCAACTTTATCCATTTTTCTGTGGGTATATAAGCAACTCAAGGAAAAGCAGGACCCAAAAGGATGGTCCACAAAAACTAAGGAGAGTGGCCAGTGAAAGGCCGTACTGAGATTAGGAGCCCTGAAAAGCTGACGATTTTAAACATGGCCTACGATCACTTGACGATAATGGCCTAAAAACAAAACAAACCACATACCGTAATACGAATCTGTAGCTTTTAATATAATAATCCCACAAACATAATACCAGTTGTGGGAAGGTGAAAAACTTCAGCTTTCAAATTGTAAGTGCTTCCCACAAATGAAAAATAAACTTTATTACGTTTGTGAGAATATTAAATTAAAACCTGCAGATTTGTATTACATTTGTGGGTTGTTATAACGTTGGCAGGTTTTACAAGTGCTTCTTTCAGATGAAATCAAATTTTGCATTGCATTTCATTTCAGGTCTCAGAGTCTGGAGGAAGAGTAGAAAGGAACAGGATCAAAGTTGCTTGCAGTCCAGTGTGTCAAGTTTTCATACAGTACTTGATTATGATTGGGGCGCCATGTCATCTGTTGGCGTTAATTTCATCAAGTCGAAGGTCAACGCAGTCATCTACCAGGAGGCACTTCATGCTTCTGTCGACTAGTAAGTTTAATGGAGATGCCAATTTCATTTTCTAGAACCACTTAGTACCTGCTCACATTCCTAGAACTATAAATAACTTGTTTGCTGACTACTATATTAGTGTTTAATTGGCCAGCCAATGTACTTGACCTTAACCTCATAGAGAATTTATGAGAAATTGTCTAGAGGAAGATGAGAAACACCTGATGCAACAACACAGACGAGATGAAGACTGCTATCAAAGCAACCTGGTCTTCAATAACACCCAGTGGAGCCACAGGCTGATCACTGTCACATTGATGCATTCATTTGTGTTAAAGGTGCCCTGACCAGGCCTCCGAGTGGTGCAGTGGTAAAGTGCTCGCCCTATCATCTGGGGATCGCTGGTTCGATCCCTGGGTGATGCTGTTACCTCTTAGAGAGTTTTGGGCTCCCACATTAATCATGGCTCTACAGCCAATCAGGGGCGTATGTGAGCCCCTAACGGTGCGTGAGCGAGCAGTTCGAAAACATGCGGTCGGCTGGCATCACATGGTTCGGAGGAAACACGTGATAGTCTTCGGCCCTCCCGGCTGAGTGGTAGTAGTAGAATTAATAATGTGGGAGCCCCCTAGTGACAGGGAGGAATTGGCCACGACTAAAAATAGGGAGAAAATCGGGAAAAAATCCCCCAAAAAAAGGTGTCCTGACCAAGTATTGAAGGCATAAATTATAACAACAATTCTACATGGTGTTTACTGCATGCTTGCACAGATGCCATTTTGTTTCAGAGCTGTTTTCCACTGTATTAGACTGTAAACTCTCTTTTGTTGAGGATTTTCTGAAATTAGGATTATTCACGATCAGGCCAACTTTACAGAACAGCCATTTTCTATTATCGTGCTCCCGGATTAATTCATTGAAACCATTGAGGGTGACCCCCACATGCACACATATTCAATATACCAGACTTTGGACATTTCATAAATTCACTTACACATTAAAAATATTGTATACAATTGTAAATATTGTTCCGCTAAATATTGAGCCGCTTCCATGATGTGTTCATATCAATGAATGTTTGTATCTGTGGAAATTAGTAACTCGAATGTTTATAAGTCGGACACTTACTGTATATGATACAGTAGTTCCACTTTAATTCAATTACATAAAAAAAAAATACATCAACTTTTTTCTCTTCTTTTTTTTTGGGATGCACTGCATATCATGCTAAATACTGGTATTACGACCTGTGGGGAAGCTCTCCACCTGCATTAAGATAATTGAATTTGGTGTTGTTCGTTGAGCTGCACCTTTACAGTATGTGATGTGGCAGGCACATGACCTGTAAGTCTAATTTCCCCCCAAAAAACTAACCCTAACCCTAACCCTTCCCTCTGCTTGCTTGTTAGAGGAGGAGATTTTTACTGTCCATCTATGTGGAGTTCACAGGCAGAATTTACTTGTAAAGCATACTCGCATTCCTACATTATGTAATTAGCAACTAATGAAACATGGTACTTATTACTCAGCCTTGTAATGGTTTAGGGGAATAGTACAGTAGGTACTGTAAGCTTTTTAAAGAGGACTACAAGAGTGGTGTCTGGCTGATTGTGATGGGCTGTCTGGGCTAAAAATGCCAAGGCCAATTTTTGTCCCAGTCCAGTCCTATAGATGACCAATTTGTTCCACTTCCCAAGTCAAATAATAGGAAATTGACAGGAAGTGCTTTCCGTTATTAAAGCCTGGATCGCATCAGTTGTCCAAAAGCGGCCCACTCTTTCCCTTTTCAAAAAGAGCACTCCTCCAGTGGCTCCTATTAATTAATAGCAGTGAGTGAAGTGGAGTACTCATCCGACTCCCCGACTGGAGCTTCTAAGTCCATATTGTTGCTTAAAAGCACGCAGGCTCCAAATGTATATATCATATCCCTGTCATTTGCCCTTTATATATTATATGTATCTAGCCAAATCCCTGTATGCTGCAGTGACTGATTGAGGCTGACATAACTTAGTATACTTCTTGCCAATGAAGATGAGCCACATAGCTTGAACTATCCTCACATAGGGTAAATGTCTGTATTGTGAAGGACTAGAGAGCTGTTTTAGAAAAAGTGGCTTTAAAAAAGGAGCACTAATACATAAGAACTACTCCAAGGTTAATTTAGGTGGCACGATGGCTTAGCGGTCAGCACTGTCGCCATGCACCTCCGGGGTCCGGGTTCAATTCCTGCTTCGGATCTGTGTGCATGGAGTTTGCATGTTCTCCTTGTGCTTGGCGGGTTCTCTCGGGGTACTCCGGTTTCCTCCCACAGTCCAAAGACGTGAAGGTTAGGCTGATTGGGGTTCTTAATTTGACCATAATGTGTGAAAAAGTGTGTGTCCTGCGATGAATTGGTTAATTTAACATCTCACAATGGCCAAAAACTCACGACCAATACTGTGGCGAAACTCATTCTGTGACAGATCAGGCAATACGTGTCGTTGTAATTATGTAAAGTTAGAGCTATCTTTTTTACCCACTCAAGGAAAACTGTCTGGACAATAGCTTAACAGCTAGTTTTAACTATGAACACTTTGAACCAGCTTTTAGGCTAGCAGCAATATGAAACCCTTTGATAATAGTACTTGTTTTTGCTCAGGGAGTCATTTTGATACTGTAGAACACTAACACACAGCCTGGATGGAGCCGGCATGCTTTATTTTTTATTTTTTTTGTTAAATAGGTAGGCAGTAAACTTTCACCTTTAGTCATATAAATGCATTCTTCAAACCGCTACTGCTATTAGGCAGTTAAACTGTCTGAATAAGGACCGCTCCTAATGGACTTTTTAAACACTCATTTCAAGGCTTCAATAATTTCCAGCGGAACTTGATAAATAGGCCAACCAAACATGCGAAAGGTTCGGAAAATGTGTTAATTTACATTACCAATATGATTATAAGGATGAATAAGCCAGCTTGAAAAGCCATTTTGAAAATTTTGAAAGCTGTTATCATCAATATGAATGGCATTTCTATTGCCACAGTTATGATACTTCTCTGCAGAAACACCAAAAGCCACTTGACCATTACGTTCATTTTCAGTGGAGAGGAAAATCAGTCCATTAAAACTAACATATTATTATTATTAATATTATTAATAACTGCATTTCTATTATGAGTTAAAGTCCAGTTTCCTAATTGTTACTGGAGTAACATGTTTGATGTTTGAGTTCAAAGATTGCATTTTTGCGTTCCAAGATCAAGAATATCAAGATCATAAAAACCAAAACCAACTAAATGTCTCTCCTTGCCAATGAGCGCGAACCAGAGCAGCTTTCTTCTCATATTTTAGTGAAACCCTACCAAATTGGTCAATTAATCTATTCAATATGTATTTTTTTTTTTACATATTTAAGGTAAATACAGTATATGTAGTAAAGTATATGATTTGTATACTAATATTTACTCAAAACATGCTTACTGAGTTAACATTAAGTATATTTTCTGTCCAGATTTGCTCTGAGTATACAGTAGTTCTAGTGTACGAACAACATGTAAAGTCTGATTGGTTATAAAGTGTTGATTCATATTCTATAACAGCAGCTCTAACAAGAGCAAATAAAAAAATATTTGTTTCATATTTTAATAATTTTCTTAAATGAAAGAACTGTCATCTTTGGCAGGTGGTTAAAAAAAAGGATAAAAACACTTCAAGACATTATTGAAAATTTATCACCTTCCAGATGGTAACAGTAACTTGGTTTCTTATTGCGTTTCATCGCACCACCCCGCTGTTGATTATTTTCCGATAACGCTATACACCATCACCAATTATCTTGCTTTTTCTTTTTTTTTTTGCAGTGACAAATGATTTAATTCCTCACTTCAACAGAGTCTAATTTCTCTGCGCTTGACCTCGGTTTTGTTTATAGCTATCAGCACTATGGCCTTTTCTCAGAAGGTCCAGGCTTGAAGTAGATAAATGCAATCAGGAGTAATGAGTCTCATATCGCTCATCTATCCAGTGCCACAGAGTGGATCAGTGGAGGCTGTAAACACCAGCTTTGGCTTCAGCAAGAGGAAATAAAATGGCCTGCCAAAATTCCCCCCTTCTCTCTGATCAATCTGAGAGTGTTCGATAAAGGACAGGAAAAATGGGAACGTTCATACTGTACAGTGCTAAACAAAAATGTTGTGCTTTGCTGTTGTTGTAAACTTGATTATCTGTATAACAATACAGATAGAGTACCCACATACAGTAGCACAAGAAATAGTTCATTATAACACTGGGTCATGTAAAGCACAAGCCACATGATCAAAGCCTTCCCCGTGCAGAGACATTAATCTTTGTTTGCTGTTGGACTTTCAGCTGCTCCCATCAAGGGGTCGCCATCCGACCCGCACACCAGTTTGGCACAGGTTTTACACCGGAGGCCCTTCCTGATGCAACCCTCCCATTTCATCCGGGCTTGGGACCGGCACTGCATCCATTGGGTGGGAATCAAACCCAAGCCTCCTGCATGGTAGGCGAAAAACCTACCACTTAGACACCAATGCCTTCCAGCATTAATCTTTGTTTATGGAGTCTTTTACGCCAATTGGAGGAGATCAAATAAACAAAATAGCAATCCTATTCATGTTGAACAATTTTCACCTATTTACCAACGTCGTGAATATTCACTTTTTCCACATTAATGACGCCTCCTCTGAACATATACTTAAGAGTTCAGTACTCATGAGGGATTTGCTTTATTTAAACCTCATTGATCAGATTTCAATAAAACTTTCGGACCCTTCAGACTCAGCATCTGAAGCTCATTTCATGGTCAGCACAGCCTCAGGAGGCAGAGAGAGAGCGAGATTGTTGTGTGTGAATAGCAAGCTCTTTAGTAGCTAAATACCGTAAAGGTTAATGCAATTAAAGTTGTAAAGAGGGCCTTGAACAACGAAGGTGCCTTTTCAAAAAACTTCACTAAATCCTAAACGTGGGTCCTTGAAGGAAGTGAATAGAGAGAACTTTTTTGTGAATGCGCTCTCTCTTTCTCTCTCTCTCTCTCCTTTGCTTCATCTGCATCTCTTGATCTGAAATCCATGACTAGATTTCTACAGCTAGTCCTCAAAGCGGCTAGTGAAGAGTCTGACAGGGACACTTGTCTTGGCAGACATGACGAGCTGGCACAGTCTATGCACTTCACAGTCTAACCTTGGAAATTTGCTCAGTCGTCTGTGCCTGTCTGAGGCGTCTTTTTGAGCCCTGGGGAAAAGGACATGCTAAGGGACGAATGCAAGCCAGATGGCATCTGTGGCTGCGTCTGCAGGGGTGAAAAGAAGTGGCAGAGTTAGTGAGATATGAACTGGGAACTGTTGGCAAAGCTCCAGAGGGCATTACACTGTCAGTTTGATGAATGTTGCATACGCTGCTGAATATACGAACGTTTCGCATAGTAGTGGTATAGTTAAGTCCATATGCGCATCAACACCCTGACCCATTTGTACTGAATTAAACATTCTTTCACTCATTTATCTTCGGTAACCGCTTTATCCGGGTCAGGGCCACAGTGGCAACCCCAGGTACACTGTGTGTGAGGTGGGAATGCACCCTAGATGGGACAACAGTCACTCATAGGACATAAAAAAATAACAACAAAAAAAAGAATAAATAGAAACTGTTGGTATGATGGAAAACATCAGTGTTGTAATAAATATCTAAGACTTGATTAAAAAAATAAATTGAAATATGATTAAACATTATGCAAAAATGTGCAAACTTGATCAGACTCATCTGAGAAGAGCCCTGTCTGTGCATGATGAGTGTGCTCGTTAATGTCTTGTATCCAATGAATAGTTAGTGCTCTAGATGAAAGCATCAAGAGTGCACCAAAAGTTTGTGCCTGTTTACATTATAGCAGCTTGAAAACATCATCATTACTTAATAACACGAACAAAAACACCCTTATCATTTCTTTTTCTCCTTTCTGATTATGTGGAATTTATTTATGTGGACCTGTTAATTTATTATTAAGTCCTGACCTCGGTCCAAGCCATTTCCACAAGTTTGGGGCATTATGCCTCAAAACACAAGCGGCACAAATCAACACAGGTCAATGACAATACTGTATAAAGAAAAATATATGTTCTTATATGGAAGCCTTGCCGGTGTGTGTTAACGGGAAGACTTCAGACATCAAACTGTGCATTTGAGTTTTCGGATATGTCAGGTAGAACGAAAGTCATCATTACTTTTAAAACATGTAAATTTTACCACTATGAGATTATGGGAATGACGTCACAAAAATATAGAACTTTCAAAATTATTATTATTTTTTAATTTTTTTGGTAACAGAAACAACTAAAAACAACCATAAAAATGTGACCATGTGTATCTGTCCTATTTCCTTGTGTACATGACTCTTTTTTATTTTTTTGATCAGTCAGGTTTGTATAGTTTCAGTTCATTATATCAGAGGATATGTCACTCTAAACTGCACAATCCTGAGCCCTATATATGTTTCTTAGAAAAAAACAAAAAAAACAGAAAAACAAAAAATGGCAGTTCCTGGGACGCCAGTGCCTCAGACATGATACAGAGCAGTGTAAGGTTTATGAATTTACTATGATATTTTAAAGAAATTATACTTTCTTAAAGGACTTACATGGCATTGGACCTCATCCTGAGATACCTGAAGCCAAAGAATTGAAGTTATTTTAAAAAAATTATAATAAATCAAGACCACACCAAAATATATTATGAAAACTATCAAAACAGATAATAATAGACAACATGAATAGTTTTGATCATGTGGAGTAAATTGCAAATGGAATGAGGAAATAAATAAATAAATATGGCTCTGGCGTACTGAGAAAACTTTTTACCTTGATGGTATCTAAGCCCAAGTGAAACATTGGGATAAGTGCATTAATGTAGCAGGGGATTACATCGAGAAATAAAGCTGGTTTGTACTCTTATAACCATGTTCTGTTATTCTGCACAAATAAACATCCCTGTTTGACTTGAACGCCGCTCATGACTTACACAATAAGTTGTTTTACTGTTTATTCTTCCATCTCATGTAGCTGTTATTTAAACATGTTTTGAATCAAATCTGCATTTTCTATAATATACCGACACAAATCCGTGCACAACTTTTCTCCTGGTCATTTCCGCTTATTGATCGATAAAGCCATACATTTTTAAAGGCGCCATATTGATCTGTGGAGGACTGTGTCCATACCTACAATTAATATACAGCAAATCATGGCTTTGCCCGAGGTGCATTTTAAATTGATTGCTCTGAAATATTAAGTACTGTGTTTATTAACACTGTTCGCCTGCTAGTTTGTGATTTATGGCAGTGGAAAAAATATGTGTATATGAATTACAGGGAATGAACACATTGAGAGCATATAATTAAGCTTCATGCTTTTACTTTGATACTTTAAAGAAATTATATTCTCCAGTCAAAGGAAGTAGTTAAAGGACTTATATGGCACTGGACCTCATCCCGAGATACCTGAAGCCAAAGAATTTTAGTTATTAAAAAGAAATAAATAAATCAAGCCCACACCAAAATATATTGTGGAAACAGATAGAAATACTGTAATAGACAAGATGAATAGTTTCGATCATGTGGAATTCAAATGGGATGAAGAAATAAATAAATAAGTAAATAAATAAATAAACAAATCACAACATAATCAGTAGGTTCAAATCCATAATCACCCACGAGCTACAGCACTGCTTTGAGCAACCTTGCCATTAATCTATAATTTAGGACTTAATCAACTATTTAATCATATTATACTTTGTGCCAGGCTGCCAACCAAGCTGGTATTAAAGATGCCTGTTTGCTTACCGACTGAACGACTCCACCAGTCACTCATGATATCTAAACAGTAGACTGTGCTAGACAGCAGGAACAGTAATCCAACAGTGCAATCAGAGAAGAGCCTTTTTTTTTTTTTTTTTCTAAAACTTTTTTCAAAAAATATATAAACCATGGCTCTACACAGAGGCAAAGCTACACAACAGGCAGGTAATTGCTCGAGGCTCACCACCATTCCGGGTGTCTGGTGAAGCTTCTGAAGTCTAATGTTAATATTTTAGCTTTCTTTTTAGAATTTTAGACTTTTGCACATACAGCTTGACAGAATTGTAGTTTTAGTAATGAAGTAATGATTGTTTTGAGTATTATTCTGTGTCCTACGGTACATTTACTTACTGTACTCACCCACCATCTATATCACTTTATCCTGTATACAGGATCGCGGGGGGCCCGGAGCCTATCCCAGGAGACTCAGGGCACGAGGCGATGTACACCCACATGCACTCACTCACACACTTTACAGGCAATTTGGGAATGCCAACTAGTCTAATCTACATGTCTTTGGATTGTGGGAGGAAACTGGAGTACCCGGACGAAACCCACCTAGCACGGGGAGAACATGCAAACTCCATGCACACAGACCCGAGGTGGGAAACAAACCCGCATCCTGGAGCTGCAAAGCATAAGTGCTAACCACTATGCTACTTTCTTTTTCTAAAGCACAGTACTTAGTCTAAGTGTGTAGGTAGCTTATTATTGACCTGAAAGCCTATAAATAGAAGTTACTTCTAAATGCTAAAATTTACACCCTTGACTAATCAAGATAATTAAATAATCAACAAACAGAGTGATGGGATACAGCTTAAAGCAAAACACTGCATGTAATTAAACTGCATGTGCTGAAGTGTTCCCATTTTTTTCCCCTTTGGTGTTTTATTTTACGAGTTGCCAGATCGGATTATTTAATCTGCATGACCTGGGACAGGTTTTACACCAGATTCCCTTCTTGTTGCAACCCTCCCATTTCCTAACCAGGCTTTTGGCTGATTTGTATGGGGAATAGGGTCAAGGGTCCTGCCTAAAGACCAAACAGTGGCGACCCGGCGATGGCAGGGCTTGACCTCCTGACCTTCCAATCAGCAACCGAGAGCCTCAAACACCTGAGCCACCACTGCCCTTTTTTATTCCTTAAAAATCTCATTTATAGCTACAATTAATATTGTGGATCATCAAGTTGGATTTACCAGCCTCTCTTTTTTGTCCTCTCTCTTCAAGTTAATAAGGCAAAAACAAAATAATACCTTTACCTCTGACACTAGAGACTCCTTCCGTAAATCCTAAATAAATGTCCACCTTTATTTTCAGAATTATAACAAAAATCACCATTTTAACAATTATCCACGATTTCTTACCAATTTATTTGAAGCATTAAATTACATTAAAAAAACTACGGTACTAGAGCTACTGAATACTGATTCAGTACTTTTTTGCTTGTTCATCCATTTTTTTTTTTTTTTATTATCTTAGGATTTTGATGATTTTGTCTAAAATAAAAGGTAGCAGTCAAAGTAGACAAATGTCCTGCGAAAGTAATTTCTTAGAACACAGGTGAGGTGAGGTAAAATAAATCTTGCATGCTTCTCAAGACTCCCTGTACCGGTTGCTATGGTGATGTGAACAACTTCACATCACGTCTGAATGGCAGACGAGGCAGGATCTTCTCAGACAACAGGTATGAAAAAAATAAAATAAAAATCAAGCATAGCAATGGCATGTTATTTACGACAGACAACAGGTGTTAGAGCTTATAGTGTCATATCATTCCTGTGCACATTCTTTGGTTAATATTTTATTGCAATAGCTAACCTTAAAGATTTCATTGAGGTACAGTATTAGGGCTTTGATGAAATTAGAATCTGTGCTTTGTTTCGGTATCGCTGTTTTAATATGCATTCATCTCACAATCATCATTAAAGATTCATGTGTGAATCTAACATAACATTATATAAAATCCAAGGTAAATGTCCAGCGGGGAAAACAGGTATTGATTCTTGACTCCATATCGGTCACGCCTGCACCATTTTAACTAATGCTCGCACTTGCACATGTGCTGCTAAGGGCTGGAAATCACGTTTCAGGATGCGGACGGAAGTGAGAGGAGCTCTCCTTTTTATGAGGATGGCTGGGGTAATAAACACGGCATGATACGGAGAGAGCGTTTGATAAACTGGTCCATCTGTGTTATTGAACAGTTTGCAGAGCCTGGTCGAGGGCTCTGTCACTCCTGCACTGCCACAAATCGATACCCGCCTTCACTGGGAAATATGACCAGAGCAGCAGTGGGACACTACAGCAAGTCACATCCAAAGCTCGCTCACAAGCAAACTGTGTGCATCGTTAGAATGCAAAAGTTGTGTGCTAATTAAAGTTTATAATTCAACAAATTGATCTTCGACGGTAATAAGGTTGTGCAGTGAATAGCATGGGAGGGTTAGCGGAAGAGCAGAAAATCCTAATGAACCAATTTATTAAGATGGCTTGAGATACTGGCTAAAGTAAGTTCCTGAAATGCAGTTCCCAATATTGAGGAAAATAACATATTAACTTATATAAGGCTGTGCTATCTAAGTCACTTCATGCTTCACTTCATGCCGTTCTTGACATCAAGGAGTTCTCATTATACAAATCTAATAATGCACTCTCATGACAGCATTTAAAAAACGACCCAGGTTCAACTTATAATATGCAACACTTGACTTAGTGAGTAGAGGAAAGTTACCTGCCACATTTTATCTTGTACCAGTTAAACATTTCAGTGGTTTCTAGAGAGAAAAGAAATATCCAAATGAAATAATGAAATATATATACTCAGCAAAAAAAGAAACGTCCTCTGACTTTCAACTGTTTTTACTTTCAGTAAACTTAATGTGTAA
>JAQMYJ010000014.1:13590237-13600289 GCA_030014305.1 Clarias laeviceps | reverse complement strand
TGGATTTTTACAACATTATTGTTGAAATACACAGTCCTGAAAAAGGGACGTTTCTTTTTTTGCTGAGTATATATTGCAGGAAGGTAAAATTTCATTGAAAGGTTTAAAGGTTAACTTAATGTTCATTTTCATTTCGTGTACATAATGAGATAATTTTAACCTTTATTTATATATATTTTATATATGTCTAAAGTCAACTCGAACTGTCAACTTCTTGGAAATAAAATGGTTAGTAATGAATGAATTGAATCATAAATGGATATTATTTAAGCACTATCTATAATAATAGCTGTAATATAGTAATTAGAGCTATATTTAATAGTGAAGGTAAATGCACTTACACACACTCAATAAGAACTTACATGATTGGGACTAAACAGCTGTGTGTCCATAAGAAAATAACATAGGAAGCATAAAGATAAAATTTTGGATGAATTGAAAAAGGTCATGTGTTCTGATGAGATCAGATTGACCCTATTTCAGAGAGATGAGCACATCAGTGTGAGAAGCGATGCACCCATCATGCATCATGCTTTGTACAAGCCTCTAGTGTCAGTTTTATCATCTGGGGTGGCTTTAGGTGGTCAGGTCTAGGCTCAGCAACGTTATGTGGCAATTAAAATGAAGTCAGTTGAAGGTCTGAATGTACTGAATAACCCGGTTATCATACAGTATCTATTGAATTTTCTTCCCTGATGATTAAAGTTAAAGTGGTCAAAGATATCTTAGAGTGTGTGACTTTTTTTGGCCAGGCAGTGTACAAGAACTTAAAACCACGAAAGTACAGTACAATTGTTAAATATAAAGGAAGGTAATAAATATGCGATAATCTTACAGAACGTAATGCTTTAAACAAACCTAGAAAAACAGGAGCATATACAGTAAGAAAGAATCTTAGTATTTTATAAGTTCTCTGTTGAAACATTTACACCTACCCTGCACTGGAGACATGAAGGAAGGATGGAACGATGGGAGGGAGAGAAGGAGGGAAAGAGGGAGGAAGAAAGAAAGGGAGAAAAGAAACGCTTCATGACCTCAGGTAAGTAAAATCAGATAAGAATGTTGCAACATGTGCATTTCTGTATCCAGCAACTCAACAACCTAACATTTAGATTGAATGGTAAAGGACAGAGAACTGGTGACACCAGTGACACCAGTCACTACACATGAGATAAAGGATCTGGAAACTGGTGATATCCAGGACATCTCTCATTCACACTCACACACACACACACACACACACACACACACGTTTGAAAAGGAGTTAAAGAAACATCTTCAAAACAGCTGGATTCATGTGAAAGAGGATGCAATGAATTACTTTTGAGTGGACTTCTCCCCAGCTGTCAATCATACACAAAATATTAGCCAATCAGATCATCTGATTTTCATGAGATCTCCCCTTAAACTGGTGCCGCCATATTGTTTCACAAATATAAGCACTTGTTAGTGATTTGTTGGTAGTGAGTAAAAGGAAAATTTCAAAACTTTGGAGAGAACTGATTCTTAGATGAAAGGTTACAGGAGGCTAGTTTCATCCTTTTTCCGAAGTCAAAAACAGAATTGGAAAAGTGTTTGAAACGGATTAAGGCTTGCGGATGGCCGCACAGCTGAATGTAGAAACAGCAACAGACACAAGGATGTGTGTTCAAAAGGTATGCAAGCAAAAATATATAAACACCTTCTATAACGAAGTCTTGTATGCTCAGCTGGCCTGTCTGCTGTCTCTGCATGACAGGTTGACAAACAGGTTGGCAGTTTGCATTTTACCTCAGGATTAGCACAGAGACATTACTGATGATTACAGTTGTGTCTCTTTGCTTGTACTTCTTAACCCTACAGTATTTGACTGATCATTATCAGTTTGTAGATTTAAATAGTGACTATTCTACATGTTTTAATGGATAGTTTGGTGTTCCACAGGGTTCAGTTTTAGGCCCACTGCTATTTTCTCTTTACATGCTTCCTCTGGGTAACATAATTTGTATGCATGGTATTAGTTTCCATTATTATTCTGATGACACACCGGTATAAGGCTCAGCAGAGCCAGATGAGCAACACCAGATTAACAAAGTTGAGGAATGTGAAAAGGACATTAGACACAGGATGCTCATTAACTTCCTCCTTCTTATTGACAAAGTACTAAAAAGTACTTTGCATGTACTGTAGCTAGAAATAAGCTTTCTAATCACACAGTAACTCTGGATGGCCTTTCTGTTTCATCATGTGCAGCAGTAAAAGACCTTAGTGTGATTATTGATTGAGTCTTTCATTTCAAGCTCATGTAGATAATATTACTAAGCTAGCATTCTTTCATCTCAAAAACATTGTCAAGGAAAAAATATACTGCAACTACATGCAAAACAACTATAATACCTTACTGTTTGAATTTTTGTTAGGTGTACTGTAAAAGCTCCTATTTAGTCCAGAATGCAGCAGCCAGAGACCTTACTAGAAGCAGAAGATATGAGCACATCACCCCTATCTTATCCACACAGCATGGGTCACAGTAAACTATAACATTGACTTTAAAATACTACTGACCTATAAAGCACTAAATGGTCTCAGTACCTGAGTAAACTGCTAGTGTTTTATGATGTGCCACACCCACAGTACTTCAGTCAAATGGTGCAGGCTGCTTGTGGGGACCCTGTATTATGAAATCTACAGCGGGGATAGCGCTTTTTCTTACTAAGCCTGAACGTCATACAATAGCCTTTTGAGAATGTCATAGCTAAAGGTGCAAATCTTTGTGTTTCACTGAATAACATGACTTTATCTGTTATGTTTCAAGTAAAAAAAATTGATTAAACAAATGCCAAACTAGAAGAGCTCATACAATATTGCCTGTGATTTTAAAAGTTTTAAAGTAGGTCACAGAGTATGCTGGGCTAAAAAAAAAGGTAGAAAGAAAGGAAAATGAGTAGAAATTCATGTTTAAATGCTCTTGCGGGGAATTCACATGCCTTCTCAAAAGCTATGCTTGGGGGAACCAGCAGGCTAGACAGTCTGGTAATACAACAAAGCAGGAGTAGCTCTCATTCAGCGCTCCCAGACTTTCGAATCGCTTCCCCCCATCCTTCCTTTTCAACTCGACATCCTGTGCTAGGCCTGAATCTGATTCTCCCTGAGAGAGGATGAGACCTTGCCTCCACAAGAAGAACAAAGTCGCTTCATCCTTAAGCTGCATACCCCTGCATATGTGCCTTACTTCGCCTTGATCGCTCCTGCTGAGATATTCCTCATTCTCTGGCCCTGAGTTGCAGTTGCACACGAAATCTGCCTGGCTCTCAGGTTACCTTTAAGATTCTGCAAGGCAAGCATGTCTTAGAGAAGATTCAAAATGTATCATAAATCAACTACAGCTATATCTCAAGGTTCCATAAATTCTGACGAACTTTTCTGCCAGCAATGGATTATTTTTAGAGGTTTAATATTTCGTAATCAACTGAAAACTGCAATAATCTTTCCTGAAATAACGAAGAAAGAGCAAGTTCTTGAAAATGCTGTTGCAGTGAGCCAAGAGAACCTTTGCTTTTAGGAAGCACTGAGTGTTAAAGAAGAAGAAGAAGAACTGGTCGAAGCTATTATTAATCATAACTGTGATTATTCTGCCACAGCAAGCAGAAAGTGAAGATGTAAATGTGTGCATTTTTTTTTTTAGTATCACACTGATGCAGGTTAGTAGGGAATTATATTAAAAACACACAGCCCTTCAGTTACCAAAGACCTGAAAATCTAAAAATAAATCAAGCGCAGCTAAACTGAAAATGCAGTGAGAATAAAATAAACTTTTTTTGTATTTTTTATTTAACTTTCTATGTTCTTGTATTTTTTAAATTAACCCATGTGTTAGGAAGGTTTGAGGCAAGGACGCAAGTGCAGTAAAAGGTGTTTATTAAGCACTTACTCAGACGAACAAAACCAACACGGGTAATTAGAATACAGTGTCGGGAAAAACAGGCTAGGGTCGGACGAGCTACAAACAGAATAAATTAGGGAAGGCTAAATCAGAAACGAGAGAGATCAGCAAATCTGGAGAACACAGAAAGGCAGTCACAAAATATCAGCTCGGTAACATACTGAATATCTCAGGAGCATATATATATTTCACAATGAGAGTCTCTTTCAAGGTTCTATTTATATTCTTTGTAAGATTGCTTGCAGGTGTGTGTGTTTTTAGAACTCTGATGATCTTCAGACGTCTGGTTGGGAGATGTAGTTCCCCTCCGCCATGTTTATGGGCGTTTGTGGATCATCCTCGATACCATGAAAGTGATTCTTTTTATCATTTACATTATAGCAGCTAAAAACAGTCTTTCTTCTTTGAAGTGTGTTATACATCCATATGCCATAAAAATCTTAACAAAACCTTCACACATTTTTAAAATTTCTATGCAAGTCCCAGTGAGCAGCAGTAAAGAAGCAATTACACATTAGAACAAATGTAGGGGGCGGGTTCAAGTCAAACCCTGACTTTTAACTGTGCAGAATAACATAACCTTTATTTCTTAACCTTTATTTCTATATATAATTCCCTGCTACACTAATGCACTTATCCCAGTGTTTCAGTAGTGCTTGGATATCATGAAGGTAGAAAGTTTTCTCAGTACGCCGGAGCCATGATCGGATTACCTGCTTCACCATCTTCACAAACGCTGGCCTCTAAGGAACTCCTTTAATGGCACAAACATGAAAAAGTTGCAAGTGGCAATAACTCCCAGCCAAGTTCCTGTAATGTGCAAGTGGTGTTCAGGAATGATTGTGTGTACATTTCCTACAGACAGACATATCTCTTCTGCAAGTCAACAATATCTGTCGATTTTTATGGATCAGGTGCTCCACTCGATGAATGTTCACTGGAACAGACTGCAGTGGGCTCTGAGCCACCTTGACTGGTATCGTAATTCACGTTCGTACGACCTTTGCACCATTCAAATGTTTTAATGCAGCTAAGAGGTCTCATCACCATACTTTGATTTGGTTTTACTCCTTCATTCAAGTCTCGGTTTGACTTGAACACCCCTCGTATTAAGTAAAACCTACAGAGGTGCTGTTAGAGAAAATAAATCCGCACCTTCTGACCAATGATAATTGACTGTATCACTTAACAATTTGAAATTTTGAGCTATGTTTATAAAGTCCATAAAGGATTCCCTGCAGACAAAATGTAGAGAACCTCGGAGTTTGCCATAACATCAAAATATTCCTGCAACTCTTAGTATCTTGTTTTTATTTTTATTCTATTAGAGTCCTTTCAGACCAGCACAAAAATCCTGTGATTACTGTGAGTGTCCTTAATGCACAGGAAAGCATACTGGCTTATTTTCGTCAGACCTGTTTTCAATGTGTGAATCCATGCTGCATTGCCAGTATTTCTTGTAGCGTCACATATGGAGGAACCCTATTTTTGGCTGCATGCTGTATGGCAGGTTATCTGCCAAGTACAAGAAAAAAAATAATAATTATAATCCAGTGAATAGACATAAATGGACAAGTGGTTGTGTTTTTGGCATGTCAAATCAGAGACAGCATCTGTAGAGAGGTGAGGTGACGAGTATCTGTAATTCCTTATTTTTTTTCTCATGTCAATGTTTTGACAAGGGTAATTATGTCAGGACAAAAGGCTGCATTGCATCATGTTGTTTTTTTGACAGTATGAGTATTGAGTATTTAAAAAAATATGTGCTTTTGTGCTCACTATTCCTTTACTGATAGCTTTACAGATACAGTTTGCTTGTTTGCAAAAAAATAAAGTCAAATAGGAAAATGAAGTGCTAAATTAAAGCAGACAACTCAAAACTACTAGTTTCAGAACAGATTGAAAAGCAGTTACATCTCATAACCAATATACTTATATCACTTTTCAGTCAGCTCAAAATTTTTAATAAAAGTTAATCAAATGTATATTTATGAAGCATATAATACAAGGAGTGTGACTTATGATAAAATTTCTCATAAATGAAGATGTAAAACCAACTGACATTTACAGAAGATTTCAAGCACAGTATAGTGATGAGACTCTTAGCCACAGTAAAATATTAAAATGGGGCAAAGAAGGCATATGTCAGTGAATGATGATCCTGGCTGTGGTGGCTCAGAGCCCACTGTAGTCATTCCCATGATCATTCAGCTAGTGGAACTCCAAGATCGTTGAAAATCGACGGATGACTTGTTTGCCAACTTGTGGAAGAGACGTGAGAACTGTAGACCTAATCATTCACAAATACCACTTGCACATTACAGGAACTTAGCTGGGAGTCATGACCTCATTCCAAGGCATTTCCACATGTTTTTCCATTAAAGGACTTCCTAGGGCCATGTCCCCTTCGTTTTTTAAATAATTCTGTCCACATGACCTACGTTTTAAAGATATTTTTGTCCGCATTAGAACACAAAACGCCCTGTTAAGTGCTGTTAGGAGCATCCCTAATCAACAGCGGGACAATCAGAAGACTAGACACAACGTCATTACCGGTTGCGCTTTGTCTGATGGGTCTCGTCCAAAACCGCCGTCGCTGTCTGCGGGGTCTGTGTCGTCGGAGTTTTGTGTGTAGCAACAGTGTGCCTCGTAGTACATTCAGGCACCTTTGTTCGTTAACGTATTGTGTGAGTAACTGCGCATGTATGTACACACATGTAAAAAGTCCAGTAAGCAACGATAACAGTCACTAGTTTAAAGTCCACTATTGCACAAACTATCTTCATAAACAAAGCTAACAAGCCAAAATCTCCATTTCCACTGTCCACACAACACCACTGAAAACGGAGGTTTGGAAAATCTTCACTTTGGACTGAGTTTTCCAAAAGCTCAGTTTTCAACTACCAAAATTGCGTTTGCATGTGTACAAAAGGTCAAAACCGCAGATAAAAATATCCGTTTTTAAAAATACCCAGCTACGTGTGGACATGGCCTGGGCTCATGGCTCTGGTTTACTGAGAAAACGCTCTACCCTGATGCACGAGTGAAACACTGGGGATTATATAGAGAAATAAAGGTAGTTTTTACTCTCATAACTGTGTTCTGTCATTCGGCACAACCAAAAACGATCCCGGTTTGACTTGAATGCCCCTCGTAAAAAATAGCATATTTTTTAAGGTTATTATTAACAACACATTTCCATATGCATGACTGGACACTGAAATAACAATGCGACCTTTCTTTCTGCTTTCCTTTGCTTTTTACTTGAACTACCCTCCCATTAGCCTCAATAATGTGTATCTACAAGTTCAAATCTACTAACATTAAGTAAAGTACTTTTTTTTTTTTTTTTTAAAGGTTTCCTACCTTAGAATGGTTGGGTGCAATTTATTTAATGAATTTTATAGAGCACATCCCTCTGTACTTTATATCGTCCAAATATCTTGCAGCAATAAGTGCACATATAACATTTGGCAATATAAAGTGCTTGGGGGGGAAAAAAGCAAAAATGGATGAAAATGCAGTTTCACCTGACAACAGTCCTGATTTTAAAGCCCCAAATGCTAAAATCAGCAGGGCCATATTTCACGTTTAACAGCAGAGCAATTCATCAGGGCTCCCACCTTTGCAAGAGGGGAAGGCAAAAAGTGCAAAGTTAAGTGCTCTCCGGGCCAATGTAAAACCAAGGGGAAATTTGATTTGCTGTTTATGACAGGTATTAACCAAGTGCTCCCTAAATAAAGTTTATGGCATAATGGGTTTTAATGCTGTGTGTCTAAAAAGGATGTTTTCAATCACTGAGCTTTTCTGAAAGAGGGAAGTCTAGCTGGCTGGTGACTTTCCAAACTTCAAGGTCATTGTCACTGCCAAATCATATGTGACTGTGCGCAGATCGAAGGTTTGAGTGGCAGTTGTTCGAGCCGTTCGTGTCTGACCAAATTTCCACCTTCTGTTGCCATCCAAACGACAGGAAAATGGATTGCTGACAAAGCTACCTGTAATGTGCTGACACTGCTGTTTTACACTGTACTTTGGAAGACGGGTTACACAGGTGACATTACCACTGATGCGAAAACATGTTCGAATTTATTATTAATACAAAAGAGGGGATGATCGTTTCTTATTTCGAATGACAAGTCCAAGGGAACAAGGAAAATTAGATCAGGTATGCAATAATCGAGGATGAATTTTCAAGGAAAATTAAAAGATGAGAAATGGGAAAACTGTAATCTAATTATACGTCCCACTAGAGAGGAAACGGTGAAGGATTTTAAGATTAGTATTAATGACCTTTCTGAAACACTATTAAATGACCGAGAGGGAATCAGGCTTTTAGGTGTCTCACGATGCCTTTCAGTCCTAGCACAGCGAACAGCCATCAGTCTCCCTGGAGCTTTTCTGTCAGAGGGTTTATGATGGTACATCTGTTATAATCTGGTGGTGCGGGGTTGCAGGGATATCAGCTGCACCATTCCGTCACACAGGAGTGACCCTGATCTCATATACATGCTGGATAAAAGTTGCTTTGTTGAGGAGCTCACAATAGTACTAGAGTGCAAATAGAGTGATGACCTCATATATGAATAAAAGGACTTTGTTTTAGTTTGTTCATAGCAAAGGTCGTAGCAGGAATGGAGATGATATACTGTATGTGTGTTGGCACAGTGAAATTATGGCATTTCCTATTATATAATAAGTATCTAACTACAAATTGAATGATTATGCCAAATTTGCAAAAAATGCTCAATGTGTGACAGTTACTGGGTGAGAGAAATTACACTTAACTAGCACATTTTCAGACATCTTTAGACAAACTGCATTTACCCACAGTAGTGTGTTCTTCCAAGGGAAGCCAGGGTTTCCCAGTTTTTTCAGACTGTACATGTAATGTTAGTGTTTTTTTAATTATTTTTATTTTTTTAGCTTTATTTAACAGTGAAACACAGTATTGCACTTTGACCATCATGTCCAAAGAGAAGCCATGCTACAAATAAAAATCGCAGGACTAACCAATAAGAAAATGCTGTCTCCAAAGCATTGGTAAAATATGATTTGTCAGAACCATGCCAAGGAAAGCCTGGGTGAAGGTGGCTTCCCTATATATATATAAAAAAGGAAGGACTGACCAATCAGCTGAAGCTGCTGTCATACCGCCAACAAGCTGTGAAGCCATACACCCCGTCACAGCAAACATTAGAAAGTGCACTTTATGGTGGGTAGAGATTTTGAATTTTTGGTCAAATAAAACCGAAAAAAAAAAAAAAAAAACATTACTACGAGCAGCAACAAGATATCAAAAACTGGAGCCGCACACAGACGGGAAAATAAGCTGCATACAGACTTTGAGTGAGGAACATGATGTTAGGACGGACAGCTTCAATCATTTTGTTAATAAATTCAGTAGTATTTTGTCATGTGTTTTCGTTGTTCTTTGTTGCGGTTATTTTTTGTGTGTAGGTTCTAATAAAATTTAACATGAAATTCTTTCCTCCACATTTACATTTTAATTCATTGCAAAAAAAAGAATGTGTCAGAATATCTACCAGTCAAATGAAACAAAAAGGGAAGTCATATTACCTTAAAGGTGTTTTAAAACTGCAAATAACAACTGATTTTTGGACTCAACAACATGAGTCTATAAACTGATGAACGATGAAACCTACAGCATGTGTGTCAAATACTGTGAAATGTATTACTTTTGTATAATAAAAGGGTAAAATAAACGCGGTATAGACAGTGAGTATATAATAAAACAGCAAATTATTATTTTATCATATCATAATATGTATTATTATTTATTCGATTCAAGTACAACATTTAAAAATTGTCATAATGTTGACAAAATCAGCTCAAAACACCACTTCCCATAATGCAGTGCAGCCTACAAAGAAATTCCACATGACCAAAATCCCCAGCACAAAACTCCATCAGCATGAGCACAGTCACCAGAACTACACACATAACCTTAATACCTGTGACAGAGGCAAACAATAAAATCGATGTCCTCATCAATTCTCTCCTCATTTCATCCGTCATACATATTTCATACATCTACAGTAGCAATCGACCTCAAGGCACACCCCTGACAAGTATTCAGGCCAGACTCCTGTGCCAAAGCTCTTTCACAATG
>JAQMYJ010000014.1:13566586-13584181 GCA_030014305.1 Clarias laeviceps | reverse complement strand
TGTAGAATGTAGAAAATAAATCACTAAACAAAAACAAAGAAATTTGCAAGTGTTCTAAAACTTTTGAACGGTAGTGTCTATAGATTTTTTTTTTATTAATGAAAGAATATGTTGAACTTTTTATTCATTCATCGAAGTCCTTGTTACAGTAAGCCTGAAAGCAATGTTTTTTTTTTATTTGTTCAATAATATTGTCTTTATTGCTTATTTTACCCTGATGAAAATCTTAATTCATTCCAATGTTCCATATTTCTATACTTTATACAAAGGAAACAGATCCTGTAAAAAAAAAAAAAACAGAAAGACAAAAATCTTTACCATGCTGGACAGTGTAAAGGTTGTAGTGTATCTGAAGCCTAGGAACATGTAGTGTAAGGAGAGAACACACCCTGGAGGGAATGCTATTACATCACAGGGCATCGTTAACACACACATTTACCCCTACGAACAAGAAGTAACCTATCCACCTCCTGCTTGCCTTTGGGTGGAAGGATAAAAAGCGAACCTATTGCAAGTGCCTATAATCACTTACATTATTTCCTCATTAGGCTCTCTTTGCCTGTCTTGTATTTATTTTTTATTTTTTGCATTCATGAAGGCTGTAATCTGAGGTGCCGTAAATTGGTGATTTTTTGAGGCTGATAAATCTAAATGAACTTCGCCTCTGCAGCAGAGGTTAGTTTTGGTCATTTCTTCATGAGAGCCAGTTTCATCATGGTGCTTGATGGGTTTCGCAAATGCACTTGACAATACTTGACAATGCATGAACTATTCCAGAACAGTTGACCTTCGTGTATTAAAATAATGTTGAGATCAAAATCCCTAGTTTTGTTCTAGAATGTAGAAAATAAATCCAAATAACTCCAAGTGTCCAAACTTTAGACTGATACTGTATGCCGTCTGAATTTCCTTTGTATAAACAGCTGGAATCTACTGTATTTGTTAATCTATAACAGGTGAGGTCATAACGCATTAATTTTGGATTTGAATTTAAACTGTAAAACGTTCAACGAATTTGATTTGAACCCTTGCTCTTAAACCAAGACAAAAATTTAGGTTTTAAATTCACTTTCCCAGTTGCTAATAATCACCATCTTCTGCAGCTAGGTCCTCTCTCCCAAACTGTGTCATGACAGTTCCATGTGTCACATGGTTCAGCAACCTTGGCAAGACAGAATTTGACTAGACTTGAGCCATACCTCAGTTCTTCAGGAAAAGGTGATGCAACCGCTACAATGTATGTAGTCTGGGATGCTGACAGATTTTTTTTTCACATGGTGGTATGCTTGAGTAAAATAAAGATATCTTTCCTCAAAATGACCCAAGTAACCAATGAGAATGATGGTGAAAGTAGAACTGGTATAAAATGAAGTAATATATGTTAGGGATGGGAACATCATCTTCTTTCAGATAATTAAAACACTTCTGGATACATAGTGTACCATATGATACAAAAACAACTTCCACCATTGGGGAGTCTTCAGAACTGACTGCTTTGTACTTTTCCAATTTTACAGTAATATGACACTTTCTCATTAGCAGCTCATTCACAGTCTTATGAACTTCAGGTGAAAGAAAAAGGAGACCCAGTTCCATTAATTTCAAATCTCCTTTTCTTTGCTTAATGCAGGTCAACAAAATGACCCTTTTGAAGTGGTGACTTTTTTAGGCCATGGCAGTGGATTTGCCTTTATGCTTCGTATGTTGCTGGAGGATTCCAGTAGGCGGCGAATTTATTCAGATAGTTTTGCATTATGTGAACAAACATGGAGACACTCGAGGAGCTTAATTTCCATGTCGACATTTAAGATGGTATTTATCTACTGCCAACTGTTTTGATATGAATATTTGTCACTGTGCAGAGGTAAAGATACATCATCAGGCTTATATTTATTACAGTCACACCAACACTGACAAAATAATAGTTAAGACCACTGGTTTGGACTAATAATCAGAAGGCTAAAGCTTAAATCCCAGCACCACCAATATGCCACGGCTGGGCCCTTGACCAAGGCTCTTAATTGTCAACTGCTCAGTAGTAAAAATTAAATGCATTAAAGGCACTTGCCAATTCCAGTAAATGTGAATAAGACATCTTAAATGATTTTAAACACAATAAAGTCACTGTCTCTAACAGGATTCAAACTCACACCCTTTCGATATTCCGTTCAGAGTGCCAGCGAACTGTGCCAACACTGCTTTCCTGTTGGACAAATGTAGAGCCATAGGTCATGGCTTTATCACAACAGTAGGTCATGTGATTAAAAAAAAAATAATAAATTATGTAGTTAAATTCTTATTGAATGAAATGTCTCATTTAAAAAAGATTCTTGGACAAGTTTTTACAAAGCGAAAAGAATATTCAAAAGGGCACTGCTGAAATCAAGGGGCAAAGGGGCAGGTGCTCAAGCACTCTCCTTCCACCTCCCCACCCCCTTCCCATATGTGTTATCAACCCTCTTATCTGAAGCACTGCCAGACAGAAGGTTCCTAAAAACCCTTTCCAAATGGGGTGCCTAAGTGGCAATTTAGCTCAATCTCATCTCTCACTCTTTCTCTCCTTAAACCATTAGCTACTACTCTGTCATTAGTCTTGACATGGTCCGCAATCAAGAGAGCTTTCATTTGGAGCCCCAAAAGCAAAGTTTCTCACACTCCTTGCACACTCCTGCTAATTAATGTTTCCCTGAGGACAAGAGAAACATGCTGCAGTAACCTTTAGCAAAGCTGCATGAAGTACATGACAGAGGCAGACAAAAGGCAGATGCAGGGCAAGAGGTACAGAGAGAGAGAGAGAGACAGAGAGAAGACAGGGTCCTGACAGAAAATGGAGACCTCTTTTCCCTGGTGGCAGTTGGTGAGTCAGCGAGGGACCGGATATGCGAGGATGAGTGTAATTAGCAAAGCGCCTCTAATGCCAGACCCAGACGGCAAGAAGAGCAGAGGCTGACAGTATAACCCTCTGGAGCAGGATGTGCCCTTCACACGAGTACACAAGTGTCAGCTCGGCATGGGTTGGTATAAAACAAAGCTTGCCATTTAGAATAAGAAATCTGCTGCAAATTGGTCGCGCTCTGAACTCTTCTGCGCTCTCTTCTCTCCTCAGGATTGCGTAGTAATGACATGCACAAGACAAACATGATACGAACGTTCAATATAATACATCCTGAGCCATATTTGCTTGTACTGTATATAGTTTAATAAACTGCCATTGTCAATGTAACGCCTTCCTCTGAGATGCTTATACTTTGCTTCTTTGTATTTCTAAGTGGATATATATATGCATGTGTAAAAACGCCATTTGATCACGTTTAATGAATTTCAATTGTGGTGTGCACTACAGCTGTGATTTTTTTTCTGAGAGCATCTCATATAGATCATAGATGAGCCTTGACCTGGTGTCATTTTAATTTTCTTGTTTTTCATCCCAGATGACAGCTCTTGGATGGGCAAGCCATTGCCGGTTTAATAACACTGAAGCCTGAGATGACAAGGCAGTTGATTAATACAGTAGGTTTTGCTATTGGTGTGTTACTTTGAGGAGATCATTTCACTCTCCTACAGTAGGTGATAGGCCATCGCTGTGAAAGAGGCGTAAACACATCATTTGAATCAGTAACAGCTACTTGGATTTTATATTATATTTACATAATATAAAATTTGATATTATTATTAAGCCTTTTCTTCTTTGCTGTAGTACAAAAAATATATATACGTATATGAAAAATCCTTCTTTTCTCAAGTTTGTTCATTGAACTTTGATTCACACTCAGAGCGCCTACTTCAGTAATCATCCGTGCCGTCTGAGTAATGCTGGGGCTAGAAATTGTCTGACCCCTGCTCTGTCAATGTCTGGCCTGCTAGAGACAAGCTACTTTCCTCCCTGTTCTGGTGAGATTTTCCTTTTTATTTTCATAAGAACTGTAGCATGCCCCAATTTCACAAGGAATTAGCATGTCTCCTCTTAAGCATGACTCAATTCAAGAGGCGTGAGCAGACAGATTGCTATGCAGACTGTTCTACCCTTATGAACACTCCTCTAACACAGCAGGACTGCTTGTCAGTGCTCGTTTTAGGTGGGAAAATTGCAGCACGCTCTGTGATTCTCAGAGAGGTGAAATGCAGATATAGGAGAGCGGGTGATAGTGGAGCCCCAAGCACATCTGAGACGGCACTGATGCAAGAGTGTTTCATGCCTTTCATCAGTCAACCTTTGTAACAAGTCAAATGAAATCCCAATTTTCAACAAGTTCTGTACAGATTTCTGTGTAGTTCCTGTTCAAATACATCTAACTCACAGAGGACTTAATAATTAACTAGCTGACTCATGAGTTTTGAAACAAAGCATGCACTGCAAAGGGGAACACTATCACTATATAAATTGATTTTACACACATATACACACACACACACACACACACACACGTATTTACATCCAGCCATTATCTATGCCACTTATCCTGGCATGATGGGGTGCCAAGCCATCACAGGGTACAAGCACACATACACACACACACACACACACACACACATCAAGGGAATCTAAAGATGCTAATCAGCCTACCATCAATGTCTTGGGACAGCTACAACAAAGCAGAGTACCAACAAGAGTACCCATACCCGCCAAGCATGGGGAGAACAGACAAATATTTATATACTGTTCTTAGTTTTTTAAGGTTCTGCATTCTGAGGGCATTTTGAGAGATCGAGCTTCAAAGTGTTTGCACTCCAGATAGCAGAACTGTGCTGCGCTTTTTTACTTTCCAAATAAAAAGACCAAAAATGCATATCCTTTAAATAACTTCAAATCAAATCAAATTATGTCAAAACATTGTCTCAGCATTAGAAAATATGAATAACTAAAATTTGTCAAAAATTCACAATAATTTCCAGGTGACAATATATCTTTGTTTTTTTATTTTGCAGGATAACAGAACATGTTTATGCTGCTACACTATTGTACTTATCCACTAGTGCTTGGATACCATCAAGGTAGAAAGTTTTCCCAGAACGCCGGACCCATGATCGGACTCCCTGAAATACAGAAACGCTGGCCTACCAGGAACTCCTTTAACGCCAAACATGTGGAAATGGCTTGAAGAGAGGACAGGACTGTCTGGGGCATGTGGCAATAACTCCCAGTCGAGTTCCTGTAATGAATGTGTGTGCAGTTCCAACAGAAGTTGGCAACAAGTTATCTGTTGACTTTCAAGGATCAAGTCGTTCTACTCATCACCGTACTGTGCTAGATAGATAGATAGATAGATAGATAGGTAGATAGATAGATAGATAGATAAGTAACTGTTGGGTAGAAAATAATTTAAAATCTTTTTACAGGTATTTGTTTAAAAAGCTATGCATGTCTTTTAGTAACTTATTAATTTTACCATACATCTAAACTTTTTATTTTTTTCAGCACCAAGGCTTATGTGACTTCATTCAATATTCTGTTGAACCATGTATAAAGAATTTTGATAAATCCACCATTTTGGCAGCATTATTCCGTCAAATATCCAGCCTTTGTTATTTTAAGTGTTTTCATACAGTTCTAGGTTGTGCGTGTGACTTATTATGGTTAGAGAATATTGCTGGCTGCTGTGGTTTACAAAAAGGCCAACACATAGATTTAAATACAGACATACAGTATTCCACATATTCCTCTTATTTGATAAGCTCTTGAAATATGTGCGTCTGTAAGTGTGTTTCTGTGTCTGTGTGAACAAGTGCTGTATAGAATATGAGCAAATAATTAACCGTTCCAAAACTGGCAGAATGATCCCATAATGCAGCACTGTGTAACACTGACTTTCATCCCTAATTCACACTGAATCAGCCTCACTGAATCATCATTGTTGAATAATCTTTACTAAATCACTCTCTCTCACTCATTCTCTATACCTCTGATCCTGTACAGGGTCTGGAGCCTATTCCAGGGGACTCAGGGCACAAGGCAGGATACACCATGGGTGATGTGCCAGTCCAACTCGAGGCACACAAGCGCACATATGCTGACACACTACAGGCAATTTGGATACACCAATCAGCCTGAACTGTATGGGAGGAAACCGGAGCCCCCACCAAGCACAGGAAGAACATGCACACACACAGACCCAAGGAATCAAACCCTTAACCAACAGTGCTACCCACAACGAATAATCTAAACTAAATTACCCTTACTGGATCATCCATCCCTTTTCATTTAGTGTATATTAAATCAGTTACACTATATTGAATCACTTATACAGCTTTGATTGACCTATACTGAATCATCTCTACTGATTCACTTATACTGAATCATCTGTTTTGAATCACCTTCACTGACGAGCTGATTTATTTTTTAAATCTGATATTGATTTTTATCAGGCACTCCAGGTTATGCTTCTTCCATCACCTTTTTAATCGCCCCATCACAAATTGGTCATATTCTTGGCCCAGACGCCGAAAGTCGATGCTGTTTTTGTTAGATACCTCACTCTGTCTGGGTTACCGCAAGCCCGGCGAGCGCACAGAGCCAGACTTCCATTAGTTCCTGCTGAAGACAAGATTAGCAACTTGGTGCAGCACATATTGAGTTTTGTTCTGGCATGACATCAATCAGGGTGCTGCAATATGCATTTGTCAGATGGTATACTGATCATGTTTGCACAAAGCAGTGATGCCTGAAATTCCCCTGTGGGGCTCTCATGGCGCCAGTTATCTCATGGTTTTAACTGGTTCTGGACACTACGTGAATGAATAGGTTATAATGTATGTGGCATAACACTGCCTACAGAAATCAAAACAATTGGTAAAACAAAAACAAAAAAACACACATTTTGAGGTTTTGTTTGTCAGTAGGTTTGTATTTTTAGTAAATCTTGGTGTGCAACAGCGGTAATTATTGTATATGTTCCGACCGAGTAATCTGATTGGACTAAAGCCATTCCATGATTGGTGATGATAGACAGTAACAGCGCAGGTGCTCTATCAATCGTTAATTACTCGAAATGTCTGTTGATAAGCGTGGGTGAAAGGTCGTTATGGTCTGCAGTACTGAAGAGAGGGGAGAACAGCTGCCTTCCAAAACCCACATTCAAAACCAGTCACTGAAGCCCTTTCAGCAAGATAACACATCTGATAAAGTTGTCATCTTAAACAACACTTTGTCTCCCTAGTCATTCCTTTAAAGTCGTCCTCAATCGCCTCTAAACCAAAGCTAACTTAACTTTAAACATAAGGCTGTGTCCCAAATCCCTCTCCAACCCTTGATCAAGGGCACTACATTGTGTGTGCAACAAGGGATTGTACACCCTAAAAAAAAAAAAAACTGGTTATGCAAACAAACAAATCATAATCTGCACGGCTGTGATGTGGTTGAGATATCACAGCCATGCTGATATTCATCAGCGCCTCCTCTCGTGTAATCAATTAATTATAAGATCTAAACACGTCTCTGCTTAAACTGTTTCATGAACGTTTAAAGATAGCAAAGAAAATTTTGAAATGTCAAACTCTAATGGAACAAAACATCCAATTTGCAGCAAACAGCAGAAAGAGAATATGCACAAGAGAGAGTCAAATATTATCCGCACTTTGGCTGTAGAATTTATTTTAATTCATTTTAAGAAAAGATAAATACATAATTTATCAACATAATACCCTTGCTTTTCAGTCTGACGCAAGCGTTTGTATTCCCTCATTAAAAATGTTTTCGACTGAACTGCGATCCACGACTGCACCACCTTCTTCACTTCTTCATCGGAAGTGAATCTTAGTCCTTTGGAGCAAGGTGAGGACTATAGGGAGGATGCTTTAACACCTCGAAACTAAGTTTTTGCAGAGTGTCGACAGTGTGGACAGAAGTATGCGGACGTGCATCGTTATGCAAGATCACAAGGCCCTTGGATAGTAGTCCTCTTTAACCTACAGCTCTTTAATAAGCATCTCACTGTAACCAGCGCTGTTGATTGTCAAACCTTTTTTTATGATGATGTTCCAATATTGGCCCTTGAGAATCCCAGAAAAATGTAAATATCAATTTTCTAGCTGATGATTGACTTTTGAACTTTTTTTGGCTTGATGATTGAGGATATTTCCATTCCACACTCTGCTGTTTACTCTCAGGCTTGTAGTGATGATTCCACGTCACATGCAATGATTCTCTTTCACTCTCTTTCACTTTCTTCCTTAGAGTATCGGTCCAAATTTTGTTTGCAGATATCCAAATGCTGACACCAGGTACATCCTCGGACCACAAAAAATGTATCAACACACTCTGTTCTTCTTTCAAGGCAAATTACAATTGGGGCATCCATTTTTTGCTCGCAATGCAGTAACAAATGAACTGATGTAACACGTTCACACCTGCACAGAAGTGACTGGGGAGACAGTAGCCTTGAACAGAAAGTGCTGATAAGACCAACAGTTTTAATATAGTGCAAATAATTTTTGATTCATCCTTGTGTGTGTGTTTGTGTGTGTAGATAGATAGATAGATAGATAGATAGATAGATAGATAGATAGACATATAAATACTGTACATACATACATACAGTATATACACTAAATATTAATTAATCGTATTAATGAATAGCTTAATTTGTGTTTTCTGAAACTCAGAACAGCCTCATGATACAATCATACATTGAACAGAACAACAAGCCCAAGACAGGCTGTTTTTCTGTCTCAACAATGATTAAGTAACTAATCTTTCTCACACTTTCCCAGAAGCTCCAGGGATAACACAGTAAACACGAAAGCTAAATAATGTTCTGATGTTTAATATAAGATACCTCCTGGGTAATTTCCTTGATTTGTGGAAAACATGTTTGCTTTCATTCTCAGATGGTAAGAGACAAGGGAACCTGTTGTAAAGCAGAAACATCATGAGTGCACTTTTAGAACTAAAATAGTTGTTTAGGGTTTTTTTTTTCTTTCCAAAGAGAAGCGTTGATACTTTCCTAAAGATGTTCTACCTTAAACCTTCTCTAAACACGAGTTCTTCAAATAATTTGCTTCCTTTGGACTCATTTCTCACAGGCAAACACACTGATATAGAAAAATACATATAATCATTACAAGGTACTTGAGAGGCACGAATTCAAGAATGATTTAGACTTTTTTAGAATTTTTACTTTTTTTTAGGATGTAAGCATATTCCATATCCAAGTATGATATATAGAACCTATATATAACTGTTACGCCAAAGACATAATATTGTATTTCACTGGCCGATTTATTAGTTACTGATTTTAATTTCCGATTTATTAGTTGTTGATGTTGTTGCTGTTTTATACATAAATAAATAAAGCTTAATGTTTTCTACTATATTTATTCATTCATTTTCTATACTGCTTATCCTGTCACGGGAAGTCTGGAGGCTTTCCCAGGAGACTCTGGGCAGGACACACACACACACACACTCAAACACTCTTTCACACACTACGGGCAATTTGGGGACAACAGATGTACAGTATATATAACAATTCCCATATAATATATATGGGATTTTAGTGCTTGATGCTTATTGAAAAACAAACAAAATCCTTCTTGAACTCTTGAAGGTTCTTCTATATCCAGAGCATCTACAACAGTATTTTTTTTTCAAGTATATACCCAATCTACATTTCAATCCCTCTTTACCAAACATCCTTACCAAACAGATTTCAAATCCTAATCTTTTGAACAGGCAATGACAACATATCTACATGGAACTTTAGCAGTCAAACAAGAGCTTTTTCAAGATCTCAAACAGTGAAAATTTTTCGGGATGAAATTAATCCTTGTCAAAACCACACTAACGTCGAAAAATAAAATGACGTACTACATACACTATAATCCCTCTTGAGCTCCCTTTTCTCCTCTTCTCCAGAGGTGTTCTTTAGCCTGATCACCTTTAATCAATGATGAAACCTTCCAGACCTGATTAAACATTTCGGGTTTGATAAGTAAGAAAAATCTGTAAGCCCAAAAGTGCATGCTATGATCTTCCTCTCACGCTGTTCCTCCGTCCAGAGACTTGTAGAATCTATGCAAAGCAGAACATTTAAGCTGTTCTTCCGGTGGTTGATGGTGGTCCGACACCTTACTAAGAGGGTTCGTGTTGTTTAATTTTTCTTTAATTTGCCACCCGTCTATTTGAGCAATATGGACATGCAGAGCGGAAAGGCAGAAGAGTCTTCTCTGAAACAGAGTCATATACACACAGATCTTTGTCGACATCTGTTTCTCCATGGAAGTCTATCTGATTAAACTGCCACGTTCAGTCTGCTGTGACTCATTCTCCCAGGAGACCACGCTGCTTATCATTCTAGCGTGGTTATGCTTGCCACTGCGGATCACTGTGCTCTAGCTACTCATCAATACCGCAATCAATGTGAGTAAACGGCAGAGCTTTGCATATGGTTTCTGTGTTGCCTCCCTGTCACATATCACGCTTTATACTGTTTATCAGTTCAATATTGTTTATGAATTGGTTCAACAATTAAATTGAGAGCACTCTCCTTCAGCAGGTACTGTGCATTAATTATTTTATTTATTATTTTATTAGTTAAACGAAAGAACAACATTTTTTTACGCATAAGTGTTGTCAAACCACTAAACACTGTCTATTAATATAAAACACATGGGGATTTAAAACTGAATTAAAGACCTACACCCACCAGCATCCCCCCCATCCAGGCTTTTAAAAGCTGCCTCTTAAGTGGTGACCTAATGCCTAGTTTAAGTCCAACATATAGTTTCCAGCCTTTAAACATAACACATCTGATAGATCTTTTGCCTTATTAAGAGTTTCCGCAATCATTAACAAAGCTTTCATTTACTTCATCAAAGGTTTCTATGGTTTATCTTAAAGAAGGTTACATGTAGAAACTACCACAGAGGGGTTTGCTTTGAGAAAAGGTTCTACGGAGAGCCGGTTTAATCATGCACAGAGACCTAATTAGACTATTGTTTGCCTAGAATACAGAGGCTTACACAGAAACGTGTAACATGCTGATTTTTTTTATTTTTTATCTCATAGCAATAAAAGTTAATTTCCTTATGAACAATTGTTGACTTAACACCATCAAGCATTTTTGTCCCTAACGAACACTATCATTTCTTGTATGTCTTAAGCTTCACATAGGAGTTTTGATGCTCGCAACATAGAGACTAATGTCAACAGCGTGCTCCATTAATCACTGTCACGCTGCAAAGGTTATTATTGTCTCGCTCTCTTATCTCATCTGCTATCTTTGTCTGTATCTGTACAAATGATCTACTGTACATGCCAACGTAAACCATGAATGTGGCTTATTTGGAATTGATCATCGTACAGCCAGTAAGGGAAATGATTTGTCCTAAACTTAATGTAAAAATTATTGCACAGGTACAATTCTTGTTTAATGAATTTCTTTACATATGTACTGTATGTGACAGTCCCTTTGTTTATTTTTGTTTAATCAAATTTGTTGGTTTGTTTGTTTAAACTTTATTTATCCACAGTGGTTAAGATGAAAAAAAAAAAAACATCCTGGCCAAAAAGCAGAAAAACAGTTACGAGAAACCCCATTCACAAAAGGTAGAACATAACAAATGACATTTAAAGCAAGCAAGGCTTTAAAAAAAAAGTACACACTAATAGGTTATCTGATTATGATTAATAAATTATTAGTTTTAAATATTTGTCCAAGCCACTCTATGCCTAAAAGCTGTCTTTATCTGTCTTTAGATCAACTGAATTTAGATATCAGCTATTAATATTATTTTTAAGAACTTATGTGTCATGCTTTTTGTCGGCACTTGTGCAGATCAATAGTAAGGAAGTTACATCTGGAATTGCCTTCTAAATGTGACCAAAAAAAATCCAAAGTGTATGTCTTGAGTTTTAATGCTTTCCAAATATTCAGTACAATGATGTGCTTAGCCTAGGTTTGTCACTAACGCTTATGTTTATACTTTGGAAATACCTCGTGTTTACTTTGTTTGTTAGTTTATTAGTACCGATCAGTGCGATCCAGTGAAATTAAAGCTCAGAAAAGATCACGCCAAGTCGTTCGTGTGAATTCTGCACATCGTCCGACTACATTCTAATCACCAGAACATCCGGAGCACAGCGCTGCTACTGCTACTGCTCCCAGCGACCTAAGCGAAGTGTTTCAGCACCAGCACAAAGGACAGCTCCTCCGCATCGACACCGGGGCATCTCGCGCGAACTGACTCACCTGTGATGGAGCAGAGCTGAGCGGAAACGAGCACGAGGAGCTGCAGGCGGCCCGATTCCGACCTCACATCTCCGAGCCGCCGCATCGCGATTAAAACAAAAACCCGAGCAGAGGCTTCACCTTCCGAGAGCGGCTGGCCGCCAGTTTATATTACCGCGCCCGTCCACATCTTCTTCGCGTCTCGCGACGGACCGGCCGCTCGCGCATGACGTCAGGTGAGAGGAGGGGCGGACGGGCGGGAGGGGGGAGCGATTCCGAGAAGACTCCTCCTTTGAACCGATGGGATTGGGAGGCGCGCGCGTTCCTGAGCAGCTCATTAGAGGAGCCGGCTGTCAATCAAACCTGTTAGGCGGAATTAAGAGGAAATTAGCGTGGGTTTGTTGTACCTGATAACATTCAGGTTTTCTGTGTCTTTTTTGTAGTGTTTAAAAAATTTTTTTTAAATAAATTACGTTTTGTTGATGTTTTAGTTATTTGTTTTCATTTTTACCAATTTATTTTTCTGTAAATATTAACCAATATATATATTTGTTTTGTCATATATGATTTTTTTTGGTCATAAAATACATGTAATAGTATGAATAAAGCGTACAGCCTAATGGCGTGCATAGAAGTGATGATGTCTTTGTTTTTAATCATTAAAACATAGTTGCATCCAAGTTGATGGTGTAAAAGGAGATAAAATGCTGCCCCCTACAGCACAACACGAGTAAAATGCTGTTTCTCGATACACTAGAACTGGAGTTGCTGTACCTTATTTAATGTGGGTTTAGGCTGAATTTAATTAGAAAATAAACAGCTTATGTTGATACTTTAACTGTGTCTGAAGATCAAAGCAGCAACTAAAGACCTTATATATTACTTTAACAAATTAATGGTGTACTGCATATTGACTAAAATTTGTCAAATTGGTTATACATCACAAAAATCCACTGCAATGTTTTTGGAATGTACAATGGAAGAGTGGCAGATACAAATTGATGAGATTTACATCCCAGAACCCATTGAATATTTTAACAAGAATTAGGTTTTGTTAAGAAAGCAACTTTACACAGGTGGACCAATGTATCCAATATGAGAATATTGGAAAACTATAAAGATCATTTAATTAACAAATTAGGAAATGCTGGACTTATTGCTGGTTTAGCTTGTGAGGATAACGCTGAAAGGGCAGCTTGGTCAGCATAAACATAACATTGCAAAAAAATAGCTTGCAATCCATTTTGTAGTTGAATGATTAAATCCAATTTATTTATTTATTTTAATTGAATGTATTTGTTATGGGCGGCAGGGCAGCTTAGTGGTTAGCATTGTCGCCCTGCACCTCCAGGGTCCAGGTTTAATTCCCGCCTCGGGTCTGTGTGCATGGAGTTTGCATGTTCTCCTCGTGCTTGGTGAGTTTCCTCCAAGCACTCCGGTTTCCTCCCACAGCCCAAAGACATTGCCATTAGAGTGTAAATGAGTGTGTGTATTCTTGTATGCCCTGCAATGGATTGGCACCCCATGTAGGAAATAACCCGCCTCATGCCCGTGAATAGGCTCCAGGCCTCCCAGGACCCTGTAATATAAAGAGTGGGTGCGTGAGTGTGTATTTTGCTTGTTGTGTAATAATTTCACCTTTGCTTAAAAACACTGCATTAATTATTGTGTTAGTTTATATAAAGTTAAAGATTGGTTTAATGGGTCATGGGATTCACATAAATCTTTTGGGTCATGGATGTTTTAATAATCCTTTTTAATTAAACCCATATACTGTACGTAGATAGATGGATGGATGGATGAAAGCTGCTCCCAAACCAGGGCTGGGGTGTTGGCCTCAGTAGAACAACTCAACAATAAGGGCAAAGGAGGCAGCCTCTTCAGTGGCATCAAACCCAAGAAGAGGAGAAGGATTCCTTTTGTGTTTAGCTTGCTCCAGCCCCTGACTCTGGCGACTCTTGCCCCTCTCCTCCCAAAACTTTAAGCATTACCCCTTGACCCTGCTCAAAGGGCATTAACCAACCTCCCTACCTCACCTCTAACATCACTGTGTCTCCTTGTGCCTCAGGGAATGTTGCTTTGTCATAAAGACATAAAATGGTCATAATTTGCATGTATGACCATAGGGAGACCTTAGGCTGAACTGCTTTAACGAAAGATTTCCTAGAGGTGAAAGGCAGGAAAGGTAATGTAGGGGTGCTCTGTTTCTGTTGACAGATGAGTAAAATGCCAAAAGGTTAGCCAGCATACAGGTACAGTACACATGCCACATTTGTTTGTCCAATAACAAAACTTTACTTGCACACAGACATTTAGCTTACTTTTTAGTTTGCCAAGATATACTGTTGTTGTGATGTAAACTGGCTTTGGCAACCCATGTAAACGAGGAAACAGTGACATTCTTTAAATAATCAGAATGAAGTTTATTTGATTTTCCAAACTTTGAATGACTCAAGCTGTGTTTTGGAAGACCATCTCAATTCACATTTGTGCTACAGTATGTATAGCATACAGGTCATTACGTAAACCTTCTATGTTGTGTGTTAATATAGAAGGCATAGCTTCATTCTGTAATGAAGAAAGGCTCAAAGCTTACCAGGGTTACAGTGATTCCCAGCTGGCGTTTAGCCGAAGCCATATTGAGCAGTTATTAATGTAGGAGTTGCAGAATTGAAGCAGACATTTAATCTCTATCAGTTTAAGATTAATTAAAAAATATTTTCATTGACTACAGTATATACTAGAAGACTGGGTAATGGGTTGCTACTGTAGGTGTCTAGGTGGGCTAATTAGGTCTTGGCATTTTACCCTCCCAGTCAAACTATCTACAAACCTCGTTGGCATCGTAGCCTCTAATTCCTGACAAATTCAATGATTTACAGTATTACTGACCTCGATTTAAATTTCTAATATAGGTTTTTACCTTGGATAAAGTTCCAGTGTCATTGACAGTGTTTAATATAAGCTGGAAAATGACTTAGTATAACAGAAGAAATTTAATGAGATGTTGTAATGGTGCAGCTGTCAATGTTTTTTTTTTTAGCATGAACAAATGTTTTAAATTCACTTTTAAATCATGCATCACTGGAGACATCTCTGTCGGAATCTGCTTCAGTAACTTTATAAAAACATAAAGTTCATAATACTTTTCCCCACAAATACAGTAAGAGAGGACACTTTATCTCGTAACATGGTTAACATGGTTAGATTTTAGAAATTATAGAGTTATGGAAAGTTTTGTACCTGATCCACCAGTGACGTGGACTATACTACCTTACACACCTCTTCTGTTATACTGAACTCCCAGCCTCAGTATAATTGCAGATCAATCCCTGCTATCTGTTATCACCCAAATGAGGATGGTTTCCCTGTTGAGTCTGGTTGCTCTCCAGGTTTCTTCCTATTAATATCTCAGGGAGTTTTTCCTTGCCACCATCGCCCCTGGCTTGCTCATCAGGGAAAAGCTGCTTCTAATGATTTATACATATCTCTTCACACTTTTCAAACTTTTAATTTCCATCATTTTTTATTCTGTAAAGCTGCAGGTGTCTGGTTACACTGAGCAAGTAGTTTTTTAGAAGCTTATTTCAAAGTACTGTGGATTATTAATTAGCCACATAATACATAACATCGCTTTTAATCATTGTTTTGATTTCAAAATAACCTTATGGTGCAGATTAAACTTCAGGCAGATATCCAAGAACTGCAAAAGTTTCATTAAATTCTGTTCAGCGGTCAATTTAACTTCTCTTCTACCCAACATTTCATTTTTGTTGCATTTCATTTATGTCGTAGCCACAATAATTACCATGCTGCTCACCTACTTCTACACTTATTTGTTGCAGTCGACTCTCCAAGACCTGACATTGAGGGAAACACATGCTCCACAGCTTTTGGAGCATAGACTTTTTTTTGGCATTTAACCTCTTACTGCACTCATTGAAGTTAGCAGAGTAATAAAACCTCAAAATTAGTGTTGATGACTGAGGGGAAAGTCCTGACCTACAATCTGGTGGCCTCCAGGTAAAAAAAAAAATGAGAAAAGTTTGGCATTGTGTCTTTTTACTTTTCTTGCTACTTCCACTACAGCTTTACTTCAGAGGTAGCAGGAGGTTGAGTGCCTCACAATGAGCTCACAGTGATTTAAAAAAAGAAAAAAAACGATACCGTTTAAAAAAGAGTTTTTGATTTACTTGTTATTTACCAGTGCGAGAAAGTAGATCTCCTAAGCTTGTTCTACAGTCACATATAGCGGGATTGGCAGGTTGGACTTTTCTTAGAGAATAGGAAACATTTGAAGGAATAACGTTTGAGGAACCAGTCGTATCCGAGGTGTTGGGAAGCACAGATAGAAAGGAAATGCTGATTAAAGCACTGGAAATGCCTTCAGATCAGAACTTGAAATGAAATATTCTAATATTTTTTAGATAGTGGGATTTTTATTTACATGAGCTGTAATCCGTAATCGCATCACATTTGCATGTGCACATTATGTTGTCTTTTTGCTTAATTTCTTTTCTTTTTGTTTAGCTTTTAGATAGTTTTGTTAATTTATGGTGTTAATTTGTTATCTTACCTAGTCAGCTAATTCGGTTTGTGTCTCAGCTACAGTAGCTTATTTCATTTATGCTGCTTATTTATGTTGTGTCTAAAGCCTTGGTCCTGGAGGTACATAGGTTGTTTCGTTTCACTGTGAACTGGTGAACTGTATATGGTTAAAATGACAATAAAAGCCTATGTCACTTGACTAATCATCTATATTAAAACAAGGTTTGAAATATTTCACTTCACACCTAATGCATCTAGAATATGTAAGTTTCATTTTTTTATATTGCAGATTTAAAAAATCATGATATTCTAATTATTTGAGATGCAATGTAGATATAAACTATTAATTTCTCACTCAATGCTGATGTCTAGCATTGTCCAAGAAAAAAATTAGCGCGTCAGGTGTTAATCTGTCAGGACATGTCAATCAGCACAGCCTTCAACAGTGCTAAAAAGGTTCATTTAGTCCTATAATATGAAAATTATTTTTTTACCTATTATCTACAGTTTTCATTCATATAGATGTCCTGGCTAAAAAGGGTTAACACATTTATTCCCTTTTGCAAATTAAAGAATCTTGAAAAGGTTATTTTTTATTTCTATGCTGTATAAATAGTGCTGATCATACTGATTTTTATTAAATTTTCTTATGTATATAATTAAATAAGGTGAACATTTATTTATTGTTAAAAGCTACAAATAGTTAATATTGGTCGTAATTTTGTATACTGTATAATACATATAATATAATGTATATATAATACTGTATAAGTACAGGCCAAAAGTTTGGACACACCTTCACTCATTCAATGTGTTTTCTTTATTTTCATGACCATTTATATTGGTAGATTCTCACTGAAGGCATCAAAACTATGAATGAACA
>JAQMYJ010000014.1:13527801-13560438 GCA_030014305.1 Clarias laeviceps | reverse complement strand
TAATGAATCTTATTATATATTGTTTTATTGTGGATTATTAAGTGTAATACATCAAACTGTCTTAACTGCATGCTTACCATGATTCTCTACCTATCAATTGTACCAGCTTGGAGGTAGAATACTACGATTTAATAAGAATGATTTGCATTAAAATCTTGTGATAATTTGTGATAACCAGCAAATTATTATTACTATTATTTAATAAACCTGGCATTGTGTATTATGACCGACTGTTGACTAATTGCTTTCTTCCTCTTTTGTAAGTCTTAAAAAAGATAAAAGCTTATTCTAAATGCATAGCCTAAATGTAACAATACCAATACTAGTAGCAGTAGTAATAGTAATAACAATAACAACAATTATTTTATAACTATAAAAGAGTACATTTAAGTACACGTATCATAAAATTATTCATAAATGCTTTATTTATAAATAACCTGGAAATTTGTCCAAATCTATCCATCTTATAGGGTAAGGAAAAAGCAGTGTTGGGTAACACATTAGAGTACTTGGATTACTTTTTTGATGTAACAAGTAACGCGTTAGGTCCGCCATTTAAGTACTCAGTTATTTAGTTATTTTTTCAAAAATGTAATCCGTTATTCAGACAATTTATGTGATCCGTGAGCCAGACAGCAGTCATTCCCAATCCGTTAGTGTGTGCGTGCGTGTGTGTGTGTGTGAAAGTCAAACTACAAGCCACGCCCCCCATAACCCGCCCCCCTCTGTTATTCCTGCTGTAATACCCCTATCTCATCTATGCGGTTTGACTATGCGAGGGCCGACGCGTGGAAAGATGGAATCCTAATCACAGCGCCAAAACTCGCGGTGAATCATGATGAACCGTACTTACAGTACGGCCACCGCGCGAAACCGCGTAGGTGAGATAGAGGTATTAGTAGTAACAGATTATGGCCCAAACTTAGCTGAGTGATGATGGTAGAATAATTATAAACGTCTTGACTAAAACAACATTCATGAGGATTCACAAAGTAGTTTTCATTTTCTGCAATGGAAAAGTACTCGAACTAGTTACTTTTATAAGAAAGTAATGATGTAATGTAACTGATTAAAGACAGGAATTTTGTAATGTAATTAGTTACTTTAAAAAGTAACGTCCTCCAACGCTGGGAATAAGTGACCTCAAGGTAGATGGAAGCCACTTACAACAAAAGACTTACAGTACAAAAGAGGAAGAAAGCAATTAGTCAAAAGTTGGTCATAATACACAATGCCAGGTTTATTCAATAATAATAACAACAACAACGACAATAATAATAATAATAATGTGCTGATTATCACAAATGATTTTAATGCAAATCATTCTTATTAAATCTGAGTTCTCTACCTTAAACCTACTACAACTGATAGCTTCAGAATCACTGTAAGCATGCAGTTAAGCTAGTTTGATGTATTACACTTAATAATCCAAAGATTCATTAACACGTACCTGGAAGTTTTCTGTTCTTTGAAAAGGAGTCTGTGTACAAACCTGTGGGAACAAATTGCGAAAGCGTGCGCATGGGATTATGAATTTGTGGGTACGGATTACAAAATCTGAGCGGACGGATTGTTAAACTGAGGGAACAGTTTGAGAATTCATGGGAATAGATTATTAAACTAAAGGTACAAATTACAAAACTGTTGCCACATATTGTTTTTTTTCTCATCTAGGTGACTTACAGGGCTCCGTATAAATCTGTTACTGAATAAAGAAACAATCAACTATAGATAGTTTGTTTAATTCTCATTTAGCACTGATTGTCACAGGCCTTTTTCTTATTGTGGTGCTATTTGACATTTTACAGGAGTTGAAGTACCCAGCAACTGGGTCAAGAGTCGAGAGTGGAGATATAACTGCAGCCTCCTGTGCTAATGGGCTCCAGTGCTAATGGGCTCACTTTTATCTGAAGAATCCACATGCTCCACCAGTACGGCTGAACCCTCTGCCTCAACTCCGATTGGTCAGTCTCCCCCTGCCCCAACTGGTCCTTCTGCCCCTGCCTCAGTCAGTTCTGCTACACCAGCATTTACCAGTTCTGCTCCCAACATTCCACATGGTAGAAGGGCCAAAAAATGTGTGACTTTTGAAATTCATTTCTCCGGGAAGTAGCAGCCAGAGAAGAGAAAGAATGCAGAGTTCGATGAACGATTTTTAACACTTTTTGAAACAATCTTGGGAAGATAAGTCTAATAAATAGCTAGATTTCTTTTCTTTTTTTAAATTTGGTTTTTCATCTGTTTATTCATTGTGTATTCATGTAACCAACCATTTATCCATTTATCTTTCAATCAGCAATTGATTGGCTAATTATTAGATTTAGGTATATTAGGTATATAGCAAAAGGTGACTGTTTTGTTTTTTCATTATTATTAACTGTTTATGTGATACTAAGAGATAGATGTGAAATTTCAAATGGTTATTTAAATATATTTCTGAGGAATATTTATTAAGTTGAACATGTAACAAATATTTTTTGGAGTAACTAAATAAGGGCAAATGTAATAATAAAAAAATAAAGATAAAAACTAAGATGAAGGCCATAACTAATTTCAGTTTGTAACTTATCTGTTTGTCATATATATATATATAGCACATTATATGAAATCATGTTCTCGCAACACCATGTGCATCTGCTCAGGGGCTGAAATTAATGCAGCAAGTCGTTCTCCCTGTTATGATCTCACTCCTTCAATATATCCATTTCTTCTGGTATATCATTTCTTCTTTCTTCTTCTTTCATCCATAATATTCCCCACTCCCAAACAGATATTGTGGCGCACTGCACAGGCAATGACCACCTTGAGGACAATCAGGTGATTTAGTGACAAAGTCTGAAGGAAGATGACTCTCCATCGGGCCTTCATCCTGCAAAAAGTGGTCTCTATAATACACCTTGTGCTTGAATGGTGGCTCTTAAAGCGTGCTTGGACTCGCTCTCTGTATGAAGTGATGATGGTAATCGGCTTGTCAATGCAAGGATATCCTCCGTCACCAAGCAGAAAATGGTCAGCAGGTGGATGGATACACTGCAGAGCTTGCAGACAGACAGCTTGCCGCACCACAGAGTAAAACTGTTTTCTGTTGAAGTAACAGATGGGGGACTTTGATCTGAATATGGCATCCATCTATTGCTCCGAAAGCCCTCTGAAAAGCACTGTGGTTAACCAACTTGGCAAAACCTTCACCTACAGCTTTCCTTTCCTGTTCTGTTGCTGGGAGCCTATTGATTTGGCCACGATACTGAAGGAGAAACATCATAACCTCCCTGGTGGACTGATACACAGTGTTCTTGGGCATGGAGAAATCTCTGCAGACAATCCTGTATGAGGTTCCACAAGGCAACCAATACAGAATCTTTAGGAGGGTGTTCAGGGTTTCACGGCACAGGCACCAGATTCCCTATCAAAATAAAGTTGGAGGACTGGCAGAGTTGGATTTATTTGGCTGTAGCTCCCAGCATGAAAATTTTTATTTTTAAAATACATGAATCTCTATTATTTGTATTTCAGGAAATCAAAAGTAAAAAGTACTGTAAAAGTACTGGTTTGTCCCACTGATGGATATATTCTTCAAAAAAGTCAAAATTAGATTATTAATATTGAAGCATTAGAGTGAAGCAGCATGTTACCATTGGAGCTGATGGAGGTAGATCTCTAAACTCCTTTAATGTTTATTCATTGTTAAATTCAGAGACACAAGATCAATCTGAGATGATTCTCTCAGAACCTCCCACAGCATCAGCAACAGATATTCGAGGTGCTTATGTTACCAGGGTAACAAGGGAGGAAGTGACGTCCGCGTTGGTGACGTTGCAGGGTGTTCTGAATGGTTTAATTTTGTTGAGAGGAGTTCCCTTCACCAACATTCCCTGCACAAACAAATTCCTTTTTTGTTTGTTTATTTTCTTTTAAATATGGAGGGAAATTGTTTGTTTGTTTTTTAATACCCATGTACATGTGGAGTAGGGAGCACCCTGTGAGGTACACTTCGAAATGGAACGCAGCTATTGTTTAGGTCCAAGCAGGATTTTTTTTTCTCTTTTTGAAAATGGAAGTGAAAAAATGTACCATTCATTAAATACTTAAAAGCAATTATGTCTTTTGCTACTGACGATCCTGAATTTTTTTTACATAAATATTTTAGCAACCTTCTTACTGTTTATTACAGTACCATACCTCTTGCAGCACTTTCACTATACCTTCATCTGTGACATCTTCCAAAGTGGCGCTGTAAGAGGTTAGTTCTACAATGTGGTTTACAATTTTGAAATCAAACCTAATTGAAATAATTTCACAAGATTGTTTACAATATTACTGTACATATTCAGTCATACAGCCATGTCAATCATTAAACAATGTCACGTTACAGAGAAAATTTCATAGAAATATACCCAAACATGTGTCACATTACATTTTCAAAATACTCCATGGGTATTTTCTGCATGCTCTGTTGTTCTTATAATTTATTTTTTTTTCAGTTCACAACAGTTTCAGCAAAATTTGACACTGATGAAGTACAATCACACATCGTTTTTTTTGTCTTCCATGGTCTTCCAGACCTTTTGCTGTTGCTGAGCTTGTCGGTTAATTTCTTTCTTTTAACAAAGTTCCAAATTGTTGTAGTGGCCACTTCCAATGTTTTTTCTATCTCTCTTTTTTCAGTCTATTGACCTCATGTTGAAAGTTCGAGTGAACAGCTACCAAATGCAAATGTAACATTCAGAGTCACCCCCAGGCTTTGCTTGATTAGTCACGGAGTAACAAGGAAACAGGCCACACCTGGGCATGCAACTGCTAGTCAGCCATTTGTTCTATTATTTATGATCCCCTAAAATGGGTATGTGTGTATAAAAATGACTGTAATTCCTGAATGGGTAATGCAACACTTTTGTCAAACCCCTAAAACCTCTTTTGACTTTGTTCATACCTTGAGTGTTTCATTTCAAACTCAATGTGGTTCAAATTCAACACATCACCCTTCCACCTTCCTGCTATGCCTAATGTTATTGATGTTTCGGAAATATAAAGAGTGATTATTTCAAGTGCCTTCCTTCTTTATCAGCTATTACTGTGTAGTTCATAGTTGAGATTGGTACTGTATGTACTGCGCTTGCCCAGGAGACAGACAGGGTTGATGATATCACTTTCTAAATAGTGGTCCAATTCCGTGGTCCAAACTTTTCAAGCAGACTTGAGCTCTGTACTCTGATCCCTGTCCAAACATTTTTTTTTTTTTACAGAGTGCTTACATTCCACAAACTTACCGTACTTTAAGTGTACTTGGATCCATGTCCGAGTCCATAGTGTAAAAGCACTAACAGGCCTAGAGCACATATACACAGATATATATATTTAAACCTTTTAAAACCTTTTCTACTCTTTTTGGTCTACAAAGATTTTAGATAACTGAAAATAGACATTTTGGAAAACTTCTTCCATGGTGAAGATATTTTGAAACATTTTAAAGATTGAAAATTGACATATGGACAGGAAAAACTGCCTTTTTTTGTTTTGTATTTGGCTCATTTACTGTATTCCTCGAGTTTGATGTCAGAGTGTGACGTAGCCAACAAAACTATTTTGCAATCTTCTGATTGGCCAACATGGTTAAGTTATATCAGTGCCTGTTGGTTGAGCATGCTCTTAACAGCATGTCCTTGCGTTTTTTTATTGTGAGTGAAGCTTTTTTGTTTGTTTATTTTCTTTTAAATATGGAGGGAAATTGTTTGTTTGTTTTTTAATACCCATGTACATGTGGACTAGGCATACAACTTTGGTTTAAGAGCTACCAGCAGAAAAATAAATACGACTTTCATAATACTAAAAGTTGTTTAATATAATTTCATTTATAATTCATTTTATATACATTTAGTTTAATATAAAAATAGTTATATGTATATAACTATGTGTAAATGCTGAAGCTCTTTTCAGAACGAGAAAATGGGTTGTAAAAATAGGGATTGTTAGATACTTGCGCATGACAGCAAAAAAACTAAAACAAAAAAAGATCCATAAAGTGACAAAAAGCTCCGCTGTGGCGCTCAGAGTCACGCGTGCTGTACGTGTGTACATGCGCGTGCTTTACGTACGTACATGCGCATTAACAACACTGCGTGTGTATGGTAGAGCAAAAGGGTCATAACCGTTCTAAAATGTCTCATGCTGTATAACGCACATTATTTTTGGCGTTACAGTTTGTCAGGTGTCCACTAGAGGGCAGCAAATGTCTAAGCTTAATTATCATTAATTATGCTAGGAAATCCTGAGTAATTATCTTTTGTTTTTGTGTAAATGTTCACATAATCTTATTTATTTTTAAATATACATGGATGTCTACAGTTGGCGGCACAGTGGCTTAGCGGTTAGCAATGTCCCCTTGTACCTTCAGAGTCCGGGTTCAATTCCCACCTGAGATAGACCTGAGGTAGACCTGAGTTTCCTGAGATAGGTTCCTGGCCTCCTCCGCAACCCTGTATACATGATAAAACGGTATAGACAACGAGTGAGTGAGTGAGTGTCTATAGTTGTAGGGCAGTGGCAGCTCAGAGGGTTAAGGCTCTGGGTTACTAGTCAGAAGGTTGGCGGTTCATATCACAGCTCCACCAAGCTGTCGCTGTCAGGCAGCAAGACATTTAACCCTGTCTGCTTCAGGAGTGTTGTCTCATGCACTCTGACCCCAGCTCCCAAGCTGAAATATGCGAAGAAAGAATTTCGCAATGCAGGAAAGTACAGTATACAGTAGGTAACAAATAAAGGTTTAGCTTAACTTTGTTCACACATGAACCAGTTATTAAGTTTTAATATATTATAAAAGTGATGGTCAAATATATAAATTGTTCCTAACATTCTTATGTAACAATTACATACTGTTGAATTCATTGTTTTTGTATTTACGTTTATTAAAAAGGATATTATATACAATACATAGTCATTTTTCTCAGTCAAGCAGTTCCGCTGCCAGAAGTATTCTTGTACACTATCAAGTTGTTCGTGATCACTTTCCTGTTTGTGAATATGTTTCCATACTGTTAAAGCGGAGGGAAGGATAAATGTGCTTGACTGGCTGTGCTGCATTTGACCCTACTGACCATGATATTTTATTGAAGAAGCTTTAAAACATTATCCAGTTAGACAGACCTTGCCTTGATCGATCAATCAAAAGCATTACAAAACACAAAGTGGTCCGGAAAGCTTGCATGAATCGAAACTTTTGCAGCAAGATTTCACCCTAATTATAGTTGGATGTTCTATGAAATAAAAAAGCTTCATGGTGTGAAGTTTATTTCTCATGTACGTAATTCAAGTGTAAGCAACATATCTTAACATAAGATTATCATTTATAGAACAAAAATTTCATATGGGTGCACTAAACCTAAATAAATGTTTTTTTAATAAAACTTGAACAAGCAGCAACTTTAAAGTCAGAGCATATTATCACTATCTTTCAAGCTACATTGATTGCTTAAGTTTGATTGCATTGGTTACTATTTAATTTGATGGTTCCTGCTGATATCCTGGAGCAGTACGGCTCATGGTGATGGCTTTCCTTCAGAGGCGTGCCTGCTGTTAACCCCAAAGATCATGTTAGCTCAAAGGGTGGATATTATTTTTCTTATCTTCCTGTATTCTCCTAACAGAATGTAAATCCAGATTAATAATTCACTTGATTTATTTGTCCTATTTAGAGTCATGTGACCATGTTATATAGATTTTACAATATTTGTACTGTAGCAAATCTTATAATAAAAGTTAATACATTAGTGATTGTTTGTTTAGTGTAAACATTGAGGACCACCCATACAACTCCAGCAGTCTTTCTCTTGTATATCCACATACTGTACACATACTTTATATGCACTAACCGCTTTCCCATGTCTACATATTGTATAGATTTATTTTTTCACACTAAGCATTAAGAATGTTCTTTGTAGTCACCTCAATATTTTTCAACTGCAAAGAAAAAGAAAAACAATATTACATAATTTGTCACATGTACTATAACTTACAGCACTGTAAAATGATTTTTTTCCACATATCCCAGTTAGGAAGCTGGGGTCAGGGCGCAGGGTCAGCCAGGATACAGCACCCCTGAAGCAGATAAGGTTAAGGGGCCTTGGTCAAGGGCTCAACAGTGGCAACTGTGGTGCTATGATTTGAACCTGCTTGATCTTCCATTAGTAACCCAGTAGTATTTGAGCCATCACTGCCCTGATTCGTAATCAAGAAGGGTTTAGTCACGTCGGACCGGAAGAAAAGTGTGGAAATTGTGATATGCACACTAAGAAGATTCATATAGGCTACTGAAATACAGGACAGCCTTCCTTTCTGGAAATGTGTAGGCAGACTTGATGAACCAGCACTAATGGGAGTTCACACAGATCATTTTTAATACAGTCACTTCCCATTCCATACCCTAAGCATCTACAGATGTCGAGTGATATAGTGGAAATGGGGATGTGTGTGTATATAGTGGAAATCATGCCATGTCTTGCCTAATATTAGTATGGTATAATATACTATAATTTAGTATATAGTATAGAACCTAATAAGGTGGTTGGTGGGCAAATAACAACACAAACAGATCAAGCAGTATGAATAATTGCTTGTTGCACTTTATTTTATATCTCATTCTATTTCAACTACACTAGTCTTTGTTTTTATTTTATGCACAATAAGATTTAATTTTACTCTCTCTGTCTTTCTTTAGCTCAACTTTTCGTATTTTCTTTTCTTACTGGCATTTAAATTCCCATTATTTATTTATTCATAATTTTTATAAATTTATAATTTTATCATTCAAACTGTCTTAAAACTGATAGGCTTTGGAAAACTGAAGGATTTGGAAAGATCCCAACAGGCTTCATAAATTTCACAATCCTTTTCCTGTGTTTATGAACACTTTGCTAAACCTAGTTTCGCCTCTGAGTCATAAATACATAAGGAATTAAAAGTGATGACTTATAAACGAAATGAAGTAAACAGTTAGGGTAAAGGCAAGTCTGCACAGTTAGGCAGAGGAAGAGAAACTCATGTGACGTGGCTCACTTGGCAGAGGCTGTAGCATGTTTTACTGGAGATCAGATGCTTCTTAGTGACTCATGTGCTGCAATAGAATCCGTACAATGAATCTTACAGAATTTTTCCAATAAATGGTCTTGAAGTCTAAAAACTTCTATATCTTTGATGCTTAAATAAAAAGCTGAATGGTTTTGTCTCCCAACATACAATTTGTACTTATAAAATTTTTTATTTTGCTGCTTTTTTTCGCAACAGACTTTAGAATCACCCCTGATGATCCCCAGATGTTTGTTTAGTTCTATAGACATTTAAATCAGTTTGAAACTTTTGTTACTCTATGCACATTTAAAAGTTACAATTGTACTCTATGTACTTTCAACTCATGTAGGATATAGATATATGTTGTTAATGTAAACTGGCAAATTTAAGATTTTTGTGGCCTGTGTTGACATGATCGATCTTCACAATGGGTTATACATGGAAATAAGACATGTAATGTATAACAGCTAATAAATCACTTTATAAAGTGTTGCATGTCATAAAGCATATACAGTATGTGAAATATGTATAAACAATACATATACATATATGTCTAAACAATACAATAGTCAAGATCAATGTTGAAGGTTGAATTTCTAGCTGTTGAGTGCATGAAGTAGATCAACATTGAAGCTCTTTTTATTCATTCATTTATTCATTTATTTATTTATTTATTTATTTTTGACCTAAAATCTATAGTGGCCAGCAAGTTACATTTTTATCGTCTCATCTCTAAGGATTTTTACAGCATTCAGTAATTCAGTATTTTCAATCTCAGAACAGTTTTTATTCTAGTTTTATTACATGTCTAGTTTTAATAGTTTCTATATTTTAGTTTTACTATACATTACATTATATTTCTTTTAACCACTGCATGTTTTTGGTCTGATCAATATGATCTACAGTACATACATTACAGTACAAAGTCTTCATTTATTTATATTTTGCTTCCAGAGAGCCAGATTGTCGTGTATTTTAATGTAGTCATAAGGAATACTTCTCCAGGCTTTATAAATTACTTTTTATGACTCTCATTTTTGGCACGTTTTTGGCTCTCATGCCGTATTCAGTCCAGTCCCTTTACCTGACCAGTTTGTGGTCAAACCCAGGGATGTTTTATGTTTTTTTAAGCCACACAGTGAATCATTCAAGCATTTAGACACTAATATCTTAAAGCAAAAATCAGTGAGAAACAGGTGCTGATGATGAAAGATGATCAGGCTGGTGGTTGGAACAGGCGAGAGGGGAAATGAGGTTGCTGCTAAGGTCATTACTTAAACAATCAATTTTCAGCTGTATCTTTAGGCACTTTGCAACCTGACGCAGTACATTTCTTTAATTTACATAATTTAATTTCATATGAAGAAATGGGGAGTGGCTCAAGATCTTGGCATTACTGTATTTACCGGGTTATTTATGGTATATTGGTAAGGAAAAGATTTAATTAATATGGAGAGCACACACATTTTTGCCTGATTAACTACTGGTAATAAATCTATACTATTAATATGAAACATGGTCTTACTAAGTACAGAAAACCTCTATAATCATATACAATAAGAACCCTTTAAATGTATAATTAGGCTGACCACCAAAAGCATGATAAACCCATTCCTTTAGACTATGGATAAGACCTATTATTGCCGACCTGTGCCAAAAAAGGGTTTTAACACTAATCCACCCACAAACAATTCAATAGCGCAAAATGAGTGGGTGGCTGCTAACATTTCCTGAATTAAAAGCACTCTGTGATTAGGAGTTAGGTTAGTTCAATGTAGATTACTGTGAGCATGTTAGATAGTTTTCACACTAGCTGGCTGTAACAGACTGGCTGAGTGAATGAATGAACTGAACAGACAGCACACTTTATACTATGATGTTACAGTACAGTCTGTATGTTCAGTATTTGTCCATAAGTGGCATAACATGCATCTTTGTTGAGATGTGGAGAAACAGATCAAATGTGGTCAGAGAAAAAAAACCTAGTAAAGCTTTCCTGTTTTTTTCTTTATGTAAGTGCATACAGTATTTGTGTGACTGAGAACTGTTTTGAATTATGAAAAATGATCCCCTGAATTCTTGCTGCTCATTTAGCTCTTGTAAACATAAGACCATGTAGGTAAACTTTTCAAATGTATGCCATGTTTTTACCTTCCTACCCCCAAGTCAGCATTGTTGTCTAATATTTCAGGGGGTTGTTTTATATCTCTGCATGGGTTGGTGTGTGCTCCTTATTACAGCATTTGTCTTGGCCTTGGCTGCTTCATCTCCAAGGATAGTAACAAGTTCCATATGTGAGGCTTTAAGTTGGACTCCCCCAAAAGAGCAAAAGCAACTGAGCACCATGGTACACCTCGTTTAGTATGCAACAAGGCCACCTCTGTTATGTGCTGGGCAACAGGCCAGACTTTCCCACCTAATACATTAATACAGCCGCTGGCCGAGTGTGAAAAAAAGGTACTTTGGTTGTGTTTAGGCAGCATTGTTTTGGTGAGACTCATGCACCACCATGTGCATCGGGTCATTTGCGCTTGCTTCTTGAGCCAGGAGTTTGACCCACACTTCAAGGAAAAAAGGTTTCCTCTTTCCAACAGGAAAAAGACTGAGGATCTTCAGTTCCTTAATCACTTGCAGAGGGGCAGAACCCCTCAGTCAACATGGGGGTGGACAAGTGAACATTAAGCCTTTGGTATGTTTGTTGTTTTGTTTGTAGAAGGAGAATGAAGCATTCCTCAGCTTCTTGGCACAAGCTCTGAGTTGTTTGTTGCCCACTTGGGAGGAGGCATTTGCGAAAGAGGAAGAGGGCAAGCAAAGGGAAGAGGCATGCGCTGAAGTTAAAATGCCAAAAACTTTCAGCAGATGAAATATTGACCTGTTGACCTTAATATAAACTGTAAAATATCTTGAACAAGCAAAATAAAAGGCAGCATTTCTTCTGTAGAGTTTATTTTACTATGACAGGCACAAAAAGTCTTTCCTTGACTGTACATTTGTATTTCATGCCACATAATAGTTTGAAAGTCAATTTGGGAAGAAAAAGTATATATCAAATAAGCATTATGAATTTTCAGCTCAAATTGGAACACACTGGAGAAAATTTGAAGAAAAGAATTACCATTCTTTGCTGTACTCAAAATAAAATAAAAGTGTATTAATTATTATTTTCCTAACCAAACCTTTTTTTTAGAGTAAAGGTGACAGATTAATCTTAACCTTATGTAATACATATAAAAATATTACAAAAATATTATTTAGCATATTCAAGAAAAAAAAATGGAAAAGTCCAAAACACTTAAAACACTGTCAGAAACTCAACACATAATGCATACTGACCCCAAACAGAGAAGAAGATGGTGAGGCAGGAAAAAAAAAAAAGGCCCCAAGATCAGATTTGGGATTTCACCGTTTAATTGGTACTTAAGGTGTCAAGTTCTAAAATGCACACCAACAATTACCTGTTTGTAACGGTGGCATGAAAGAAGCCCTTGACCAAACGTCACCAGATGCTGTGTTGTGGTCACGTGAGAGTAAACCAGTACTTTTTAGTTTGGCCTTAAACATCATGGACATGTTTCTAAATGTCTATACAAGTTAAAGTTTCAAATTCCACTGTAGAATTTGAGGGTGGTACATTTATGCTTGGTCCAGCGGGTCTACTTACAAGGATGTATGGAACCTGCTTGCTTGTGCCAAATGTATGCTTACACGGACCATTATATCCCACTAATAATCTGAATAATAGCCTAATCAGAATCAAAATGCATCATGTTAAAACATCAGTCATAATAATCTGACCTGATGAAACGTATTTTCAATCTGAATGATAAGAGTGGTGTAAAGTTTTGATAATCTGTTCAATAGGTAAATATTATCCATGATCAAATTGTTTCTCCATGGTTGGAATATCTTTGATTCATGGGGAGATAACAGTAGGTGAAGTAATGGGTTTCTAATCCTGAGAGAGCTCAGAGAGAACCACTCTCTTCCAACTGTCCCAACTTTACTTTCATCCACTGGGTCTCTGGCTGAAGACGAGACACTGACAGGATCACCATTTCACATGTAGCAAAGCATCAGACAAGATAAAAACCTAGCATAACCTAGCCTTAAAGTTAGAAGAAAATACTTATTCTTCTGTTAGATTTCCTGCAGGTTACACGCTTCACAGTGAACAAAGCCACTTTTCGCATATCACATAAGTATTTTGATTCAACGTTTTGAGCTTATAAACACACAGCTTATCAAGATCTGAGTGCATGTAAACAGTTTATTTTGAATAATTTCAGTTAGATGTCTAGTTTGTAATTCAGAAACATTTGGCTACAGATTGGCAATAGTTGGATTAAAAAAACATTGTCCACGTACAATACCATTCAAAAGTTCAGACACAGCTTCTAATTCCATGGTTTTTCCTGATTTTTATTTCTTTCTATTCTGTAAAACAATACTGAAGGCATCCATAAAATGCAATGCTCTCCTTTGAACAGTTGATATTGAGATTGTTGCTGCTTATGCTTTGTGAAGCCTTAATAACAGCTCTAATCTGAGATACTGTTGATTGGTGATTTCTGAGGCTGGTGAACTCTAAATAAACTTCTTCTCTGCAGCAGAGGTAAGTTTTGATCTTGCGTTCCTGGGATGGACCTTATGAGAGCCGGTTTGATCATGGTGCTTGATGGGTTTTGCAAATGCACTCGACAATACTGTTCCAGAAGAGCTGACATTTGTGTCTTAAAATAACAATAGACTTTTGTTTTGGTTGTTATAACTAAATTATATAAGTATTGTTCTAAAATGAAAATAAGAAAATAATAAAATAAATCACATCACAAGAAAAAATGTTGAATCAGAAGTTGTGTTAAAACTTTTGAATGGAACTGTAAATGTAGCTAATGACTCCAAAGTAAACCTCAGAATCAATACAGAAAAAAAAAAAAAAGAACATTCAATGTTATCATCAAAGATGCTTTCACTACATGTTTCACTCAGTCGTCTTTAAGTGAACCTGAACATGAGCAGTGAAAAAGAGTTCACTTCCCATTCTCACTTGTTTCTTTTGGACTGAAACCACTAACCACTTAAATTTGTAGATAATTTCCTCCGGAGCTAGTTGGCTGCACCATCACTTACCAGCACTAATATAACACAATAATGATAATAAAAAAGGCAAAATAGAATTTTCGAAATTACTTTTTATTTGGCATTGTGCATGAATATGGATCCTGGTAAACCTCTTGGCCAAAATTCTTTCAGAAAACTAATTCCTTTTATATCATCTTTACCCCAACTGTTGAAGAGAGCCATTGTGTTCTCTTCAGACCACACAACTCCAAGTTTAAAATTTTTGAGCTCAGCTCAGCTGTAACATGACCTAAACAATGTAGAAGAAAACATGGGGGTCAGAATGGTTTTAAAAAGCAATTATTTTTGAGGAGTGTGCTTGGCGTGCTTTACATTTACAATGCGTCAACATACAAAACCACAAAGCAAGCATGAAACGAACCATACTTGGACCTCCTCCTGAGATGGTTTGATTTTGGTTGGCTATTGGGGGTCTGAGTTCATTTGAAGCCTTCACATATGGTTCAGATGGGGGGAGGGGGTGGGGGAAGCACATCGTCCACTTGAATTGAAACAAGCAAAAAAAGTGAAAATTCCTTAGGTCATTGGGGTTAAACCTCATTGAAAAATAGGGCTCATGACTGTATAAGACATTACAAAAAGTGTAATTAAACCCACTGCATTTATATGAACTATCTTTTTTTTTTTTTGCACAGTTGAGAGTAAAACCATAGGAAATTATATTGTGACAGCAAAGTTTTTCTAACTTTTTTTCAGACAGTATGTTCACTTATATTGCAGCTGAATGTCAAGCGACACTAGATCTTATTTCTGCTGAACAGTGCTCCGACTGCCACATAAATATGGAATAGCAGACAAACAGACACACAAACAAATCTAGGACAAAATTATATTTGTAATCACTGAATCGTTTTAAAGACATAGCCTGTGCAACAATTCAAACCTGTGCAAATATGTGAAAAATCTGAATGTACGACAATATTTTTTACACTAATTACTAGTCTATGTTTGTATGTAGAAATCACGTTACTTTTTTTTCGTCTTCTGATAATTACAACAACCCATAAGAATGGAACAAAATGTTTCAGGAGTTACGGGAAATATTTGTTTTCTCAGCTCTTTCCAAGACTAGGAGGAGAGAACATCTGTGCCTGACAGATGTACAAAAAAAAACACCAACAGGAATGAACCTCAGTTGTACAAAGTGATGAGTCAGCAAGCAAGTTTTCAGGAAAGGAATCAGCTAGGAGAACAACTCCCATCCACTTACTTTGAGTGTGCATGTGTATGTGCGGATTTGTGTTCCTCATACTTTAGTTGTGCAATTCTAGGCAGCTTGAGGGACGACAGAATTGTAGAGTAGAGGATATGATGTAAGCAGTTGGTCTTTGCCGTTCGCTGACCTTTTAATACAGTTTGAAGCTTTCAGCAGAACATCTGGAAAAGGTTATCACTAGTGTATGTTTGTTTTAGTTCCATTCTTTGGGATTGAGAAGTGGTACAAATTTTCTAAATACATCCGTTCATTCATCTTCAATAGACGCTTTATGTTGGACAGGGCTGTGGTGGATCTTTATGTATAAAGCATAGATCATTTTGTTGTATTGTTATGAGACCCTACAGCGAAGGTTCGCACAAACACTGGATTTCCAACAAGTCTAAGATGTTTGTGCACAATTATCCAATTAGCTGGCCCTGCCAGTTTCAATAAACCTCTAGAGAAGAGTAAAAACTTTTACACTACTAAGCCAGATGTAGATCTATTTTGTGACAGGACAGCATTGAGACCCACTGTATAACAAATGCCTTTGATATACTGCCTCATTTGTAACTCTAAACATTTGATCTAATGCAATTCAGCCACAAAGACGCATCAGTGTTGTGACACTGTAAGCACAAAGAACAGACTGAATATCTACATTTCAAAAATTCATCAGATTACGACCCCCCGATGAATATACGCTTTATCAATGAAGCACTTTCTGTTAAAGGGGTTCTTGTGAGTGGAGATTGAGGGCGAAAGATGAGGTGAAACCATGTGACCCGTAACCTCTGGATGCCTCAGAAGAATGAACAGCTTTCCGGGAAGCCATGAAAGTCGTTTACAGATAGAGAGTTTCGGATCATTCATGGATTTTCCACCGCTCCGACGTTTCTTTATCCGCCTTTCCTTTGTTAGAAATATACTTGGACAAAAAATACCTTTAGAGGTCAGTGCATGACTCAGAGCTGCTCTGCCATGGCAACAATGTGGGACAGCCTGATCCGGTGGTACTGTAGGTGGAAGGCCCGTGTGTGTGTTTTTTTGTTTTTTTAATTATCTGGTAAAATATTTAATACAAGAACCAACATACAAAGAAAAACATTTACAATAAATTACATTTTCGGTGAGCTGTGAAAGCAGAAAGGGTTAAAAAAGGTTTACACTATCCTTGAGTAATTATGATAACATTCTCAGAATCTCAGGAGCTCAGATAGTGATTGCTTATCTTTAACCTGGAATGAGGGAAGGGAGAGGAAATGTTCAACTACAGGTTGATTCTAAGCTGTTAGACATGCCAGATAGAAAAGTTTTATTTTAACTATAATTGTAATGTTGAAATTACAATACAATTATGGACTTGATGGTAAAAAAAAAGATTTAAGTCAAAAACAATCTAGATTTGTAAAGTGCTTTAAAAAGGCAATAAATATGTCTGATGTGAAATGTGCTTACCTCATAAACGCTTACCCTTAATTGGACACCATATCTTTATTCAACCTACTTAGATATCTAAAACAAGTGTAGATAAGAACTTTATCACTCCCATGTAATACTGTAAAGCAAATGTGATCAACTACACCTTTCTCTGCATATTATTTAATTTTACACTATTTTCTGATTTTAAAAAACAAAAACATTTCTTACAATTTTTGGTGCATTCATTAGAATTTAGTCACCTTCCCAGGTCAGAAAAGTCACTTTCAGTGTCAGCAAAACTTATAGATGCTCTAACAGGAAGGAAGGCGGTGTGTCATTCCATGGTTAGTGTGACACATTTCCTTGTCTCTCCCTTTCTTTTGAATGCTTGTGAAACAATCAAGTGGCTGTCATCACAATTCACTAAGAAGTGCAAGAGAAAGCATTCGTCAGATATATAGAGTGTATCTGTTTTTTTTTAAGTATCAAAATATTTTTTATATCAAAAATGTGAATGCAATAAGCTACATTATTAACCATGACGTCATTTTGTAACTTCATCTATGCAGCATCTTTCAATCCTTTTACTTGCAAAGTTAAAGAAATCTGTTACTCCTGACCTATTGACCAAAAGGTTTTAAGGTGTAAGTACCGAAACAAAAATAAGTTGCGTGTTGTTTTGCATGTTCACAGTCAGCAGTGACATCAATGTATGGAAAACATTTCTAGCAGTTGGTCATGTCCAGGCTCAGCAACTTTATGTGGCAATAAAAGAAGTCAGCTGATGACCTGAATGTACTGAATGACCCGGCTGTCCTGGTCAGGCTATTGCTGGATGTTTTCTTCCCTGATGACACAGGCATATTCTAGGAGACAAATTGTGAAAGAATGGCTCTGGAAGCATGAGAAATGATTGTCAAACATGAATTGCTCAACACTTTGCATGTTGTAATCAAAGCTTGTGAAAAAATTTAAGAGTTTTATTTTAATCACTGCCTGATGTTTTCTTTGGCCAGGCAGTGTATGTATGTGTGTGTGTTATAGCAATAATAGTGGGTGATTTCCACCACTGTAAAACTTATAATAATAACAATAATAATAACAACAACAATAATAATAATAATAATAATAATAATAATAATAATAATAATAGGCATCTTATTAAGTTATAGTTTTTTACCAGTGGTGGAAATCACCAACACTTATTGCTGTAACATTTAAACAATTAGTGAACCACTATTACTTAATAACATGCCAAATATAGCTATGCAAATGTAGCTGGCAATCACTCACTCACTCATTGTCTATACGACTTAATCCTGTATATAGGGTCGTGGGGGGCCTATGAAGGGAGATTTAGGGCACAAGGTGGGGTCCAGGGGTCCAGGATGTACCATAGCAGGGACACACACACATATCCCCACTTGTTCACACACTGCAGGCAATTTGAGAATGCAAATTAACCTAATCTCTATGTCTTTAGACTGTTGGAGGAAACCGGAGTATCCAGAGAAAACCCACCAAGCATGCAGAGAAAATGCAAACTCCATGCACATAGACCACAGACTCAAGGTTGGGCATTGAACCCGGGCCCTGGAGATGCAAGGGTCCTGTCAGTGCAAACCACTAAGCCATTGTGCCGCATTACTGGCAATGGAACTTGGTAATACTTTATTGTACTTATTATTTAATTTTATTCTAAAACTCCCCACAAGAGTGTCATAGCATGCCTTTTCTAATAGTCATCCATTCCTCCTTTCTTTTTACCTGTAATTTCCTGACTTTCTTTTTACCTGTAATTTCTTTCTTGCTTTCTATTTCTATATCTTTCTTGCACTCATTCATTCTCCAAAGTTCTTTAAATCAGAACAGCATCCACTCATTGTAAACTTTAATTGTGTTACTAATGCAGAATAATGTCATATCTATAGTTTCCAGATAATTTTGTAATAATGCAATACAGAATACTTTCATAGCTATAATTTCTAAATTATTTCCTAATACTCACTCATTTTCTATACCGCTTTATCCTGTATTTAGGGTTGTGAGAGGCCTGGAGCTTATCCCAGGAGACTTCGGGGAACGAGGCGGTGTATGCCCTGGAGATGACAATCCATCTCAGGGCACTCACACATACACACAATCACACACTCATTCACACACTACAAGCAATTTGGGAACGCCAGTTAGCCTAATCTGCATGTTTGAGGACTGTGGGAAGAAACCGGAGTACCCGAAGGAAACCCACCAAGCATGGGGAGAACATGCAAACTCCAAGTACACAGAGGCGGGAATCGAACCTGGCTGGGAGTCGAACCCAGACCCTGGAGGTGCAAGGCAACAGTGCTAACCACTACACCACCGTGCAAAATGATCCAGAAACTATAGCGATGACATTTCCTAATAATCTAATGCAAAATAATGCCAAGCTATAGCTATAGCTTCTAGATAATCTCCTAATAATCTAATGCATAATAAGGTCATAGCTATAGTTTCTGGATCATTATTCTGCATTAGATTTTTAGAAAATGTCATCGCTATAGTTTCTGGATTATTTTCTGTTAATGTTTCTTTGTTTCAGTCTTTATGCATGTCTGTCTGTCTGCTTGCCTGTCTGTCTACCTCCCTGTCTGCCTATCTATTTTCCTGCCTAATTGTCTGCTTCCTTGTCTGTCTGTCTGTCTGTCTGTCTGTCTGTTTTGTTGATACTATACAGACCTTTAGTGTGTAATTTAAATCCTTACCTCATTCCACTCAACAAAGGGCGTGTGTGGTGGGTGGGTGTTGTGTACGTGTGTGTGTGTGTGCGTTCGGCTCTTACAGAGTTAACTGGAAGCCGTGCTGAAGGCGGCAGTCTGTGGGGGAGTTACTGCGTCTCAAGCCGCCGCTGCTGCAACATCACAGCGCATTCCTGAGCAGAGCTGAGCTGCTAACATCTGACTGCCACATCTCATCTCATCTCATTTCATTTCATCTTAGATCATCTCATATCATCTACTAAAAAGCGAGCCGCCTGCACTGCACTGCACCGTAAAGCCCAAACCCCGCCATCCTCTCCTCGGGCGCAGCAAAGACAACTATGCATGGAACGAGCACCACTGGATCACAGCACGTCGGTGAGTACAACGATGCGTAGAAGGGGAAAAAACAGAATGTATGTATAGAAATATTAGTAATTAGAAATATTAACCTGTCATGTGTATTCAAATCATGTATTACGTCTGGTAAAAAAACAACAACAACAAAAAAAACACACCTTTAGTACAAATTCATGATTTTCCCCGTTTCCTTGTGTGGTCTTTATCGGAATTGTAGCCTTTAACATGGAACTGGTTATTTTAAGGCTGGGAGTGTAGTCTGAACACGACGAAGCCGCATATCTTACGGCATTGGTGTATTTACGCATGACACACACACACACACACACACACACCGGCCTGTTTTTGTGTGTTATGTTTTGACATCTTAGTTTCCCTCATTTTGACCCTTTTGCTCGTCACGACGTGCGTGTGTAATATATAATAGCTATGTTTCATATCGCGTGCCATGCGCGAGCCCAATAGGCTTCAATAAAACATAGCATATGGTGTGATAAACTGTGTTAAAGCCTGTAGCTGACCGTTCCTTTGTTCGGATTTTCTTTCTTCCTTCACTGTGGATTTTTTTTTGTCGTAAAAATTGCTTCACAAATTGACAATCAGTGTATTCTGCTATTCCTATCTGATGTGTCAGGCTTAATTAGCTTGTGTTTATTAAGCATCTGAAGATCCATTTAGCTTTTCTAGCATATAAGCTGAAGTGTTTTGAGTTTTAAAGACTAACTGAGGAAATTACTTAATAACCCTTATCAAGAATTGGTTAATTGTGTATCCTGTACTGCCTTTAGGCGGCACGGTGGCTTAGTGGTTAGCTCTGTGGCCTTGCACCTCCAGGGTCCTGGATCTATTCCCGCTTCGGGGTCTGTGTGTGCGTGGAATCCATGTTGCTTGGTGGGTTCCCTCTGGGTACTCCGGTTTCCTCCCACAGTAGAAAGACATGCGGATTAGATTAATTGCCGTCCCCAAATTGCCTGTCGTGTGTGAATGAGTGTGTGTTCCCTGCGATGGATTGGCACCCCATCCAGGGTGTACCCCGCTTCGTGCCCTAAGTCTCCTGGGATAAGCTCAAGGCCTCTCGCAACCCTGAATACAGGATAAAGCGGTATAGACGTTGAGTGAGTGAGTGAGCGGTTAATTCCATATCCTGTACAGCCTATATATATACTCTACCTAGGCCACTGGTTTACAAAAGACAAGACCTTCACTCATTACTGAATAACGTACCACCTAGTGTTGAAACATGACTGATTTCTTCTCATGCTGTTTATTTTATGAGAACATTGTGTACAAACACTTTTTTCCTGAATTTAGGTATGATTTAAGTCTGTAGGAATGTGTGCGTGTGGACCTGGACCTTTACAGCAGTCCAAGATGTGGAAAGGTAAAAAAGAAAGAGAAATGGGAGATGACAGGAAGAGGGAGTAGGAGGGGTGAAAAAAATGTCAAGGAGACCTAGAAATAACCATAATTATGGTATTTTTTGTCTCTCTGTCTTTGCCCACTACCTCGCCACCCTTCATGTTCTATCTAATGGAGGAAATGCCACTGTAAACTCAGTGTTCTCCGTTTCATGAGGAGCCGACAGGACGTGGAAGTGTTTTTTTTAAAGAGAGTTTCAAACAGTTCGGAGCTGTGTAGGGTAAACATTACCGAAAATGTCAGGGGAAAAATGCCCATTTTATTTTTGTGGCTTCACAAATGGCCAGGGATGTAGAGACAAAGATTTAATCTTAAAGAAAGTAACTGCACCCCCACTTAAATCTCTTAGTTAAGTAAGATGTTTAAACACAAGTCATTACTGTATGTTTAACTGAGTTGTAAGATATAAAATAACATTTTTTGGGGGGAATAGCAAGTTTTGAGTATGACTCAGAGCGAGACACTTGATTTTTTTTTCTCTTTCTCCCTCTCTCTCTTTTGGTACAAGGCTTGCAGTTTTATTGGAAGCAGATGTTGGCGCTCAACTTAATTTCCCTCCTTGAGTCATTCCTTCTCTTTGCCTTGCATTTCTTCTTCTAGGCTATCCAACTCCAAATTGAAGTGAAAAAAAAAAAGTTTGGTGAAGAAAGTTCAGCAAGGACAAAGAACGTATTGCAAGGTCCCAAGTAAAGAACATTTTCATTTGAATTTTCTTGGCTGTCTTGCTCTTTTTGTATGAATGGCCGAAAGAAGAAGTACTATTGTATTTCACTGGCAACGTATACAGGTCACTAGAGAAGTCATGGTATCTCTTTTACACGAGGAGCAGTATTTCAGTGGGGTGGCCACATGCTGAGGTAAAAGACCTTTGCACTGGCTGTTTGTTTGTGTCCCACTTTCCCCCTCTTGTGAGGAAAGGATGAAAATCTGGACAATCATTTAAAGCTCTGCATTGCTCCATGGTAGGAAAAAAGAGAGAAAAGTAGTTCCAACCAGATGTGGAACCACTTTTTTCCTTTACTTTAAAGCTGGAACTGAGAATGGCACTTGACCTCCATTTCACATAAACTCAATAGTTTGAATTCTGCTCGATTTGAGTAACATTTTGAGTTACTGCCATTGTGCAGTTTAAGTAACTGTTCTTGACAAAAATCTCCTTTTGGTGTTAAGAACTTCATGTAATGGTGACCCAACATGTTCTCACACTTGCAAATTTGTAATGATTTAATTTGCATGAGAAGTTCTTGCTAGTTAGTTTACCACCTCAGTTAATCACCTCAGAATCATTTGATGCTGGGAGAATTGAGGAAGACGGGATCTCTTTCCGTACAGGTTTGTCAGGAATTTCCCACACAGTTTCATTGCAAAGTTGATTGCAAGACTGTAAAAACAGTATATAGTATAATTGAAAAATGAATGGCCAGAACTGGCTTTCTCACTACCAATAAGTAAACAAAGGTATTTTAAAAGTCCTTGAAGAAAACTGTAATTTTCTGGTGTTTGGTGTTTGATTGTGTTTTAATAATCCAACACCACAGACCTTTTGCGACCACACAAGATGACAGCTCAAAACTGGTTTATTGTCCTTGTTCAGCATTCACTCCTCTATAAGGTAAAAGTCTCTACTAACCATGGGAACGCTTGGTGAGAAAACACACTTTCCTTTTCCCATGTAACAGGTCTGAGCTAAGTTTATTGTGAGTAAAAACAATATCAATTCAGGGTAATTATGTTAACAACTGCTTTTGGTAGACTAACCTGCTTATTTTCATTTTTCGGGAAATGAAAGCACCTTTAGACGTCACTGTACTGAAAAGGTATGTTTATCTTGTTACCGTGCCCTGAGCAGAAATTACAGTTATTACATGCACCTTCCATATGCACAGATAACATTTACTGTACTTTCTGCTCATCTGTTGCAGTTTATCAATGTGACTACAACCCATCTATCAATGGAAAGAGACCACTAAAGGACCATGATTGAGCTGATATTATTTATGCAGTGAAATATTCTCAGCACAGACTTGATAATGAGAGGAAATGTAGGTGCACTGGTATAAGTGCTCCTGTGGTGGTCCTTTTCACAGATGGACAGGATATTTTGAGGACTTAACAAATTATTCATAGATGATTCAAACCATTCAGACACTAATGGTTATAACCACAAAGTGAACTGCTCTTACAGGTACAATTTAGCCAAACAAACTGGCATCTCAGTATCTTAGAACATCATTACATGGCATTTCTGATATATGATAGTTTTGCCATATTCTTTGGATTGTAAGTTATAAGTTTAAGTTTTTTTTTATAAGTTAAGCTTTTATTTGCCACATATACATTACTGCACAGTGAATGTTTGGAATGTTGGTGTTTGTTTATGGGAGCCTTGTAAATGAAATATAATTGCATTATACTGCTTTATTAGATAAATCTGGGTTGTTTGTTTTATACAGTCAATATCATTACATTTTCTTTTGGAATAGACTGTTATATTGCACAGAAGAGGATGTTTAGTGTTTTTCAGTTTATATCTTTGTTACTATTTACATGCTCTGGGTTGTGTGGGCTCAAAAGACCAACTCAATTTCATGCAAGCTCTTGACAAGTGACCTGAACAGAGAAATTCCTCCAGAGGTATTTGTATGTGTTCGTCTCCCCTCTATTTTATTTGATTATGTGTCTCTCTGGTGATAGATTGTGTGTTTGCTGTGCAAAGCCAGGCTATGACAACTCAAAGTAGAACAATTTGCCAGTACCTGTCTAAGGAACATGTGGGAGTCATGGCAACTCTCCAGAAAGTGCAGTGTGAAAATCATCTGTCCTTGTTTTCTTATTTTTTTCATTTACATTCCTCTAAATCTCACTCAGTTAGGGATGACTAACTGTTGACTGGAAATAAGTTGGCAGTCCTTGTTTTTTTACAGCCTGGCCAGACCTCCTTTTAACTCGGAACAGTTAGCTATGCAATGATGTGTAGCAGACACATCTCAATATCAACTGTTCAAAGGAGATTATTGCATATTTTGGATGCCTTCAGTATTGTTTTATGAGGTAGAAAGAAATAAAAATCAGGAAAGACCACTAAATTAGAAAGTGTGTCCAAACCTTTGACTACTAGTGTGTATCAGGCGATACCAGGGGAAACTGTGGATTGGATATTAAAGAAAGGATATCAGATATGAGAACTGGAAAGTTTACATATTAAATGAATTCAAACTTTATCATGTAGAGCCGAATGATTTGGTAAAAAATCACATTGAGATTATTTTGACACATATTGCGATTGCGATTTAAACTGCAATATTTAAGTATTAAATATGGTATTTTTTTAATTCAAATGTAGTTATCCAGGCTAAAAGCAAATAACAGCACAAACAATCTCGTTAAGATGTTTGATAAAATCTATTTAGCACTTCAAGTTTTTTTTTTTTATAAAACAAACAAATACTTAAATTTCCAACTTTACATATAATACCTGTAAAAAAGTGCAGCCTTTTGCAATTAGATTATTGTACTGAGATAAAAAAAATTATGCGATTAATTTGTGTCGTTCTATTATTACGCTATCTTTTTTTTTTTGGTGGGGGGGATTTTTCCCCCGACTTTCTCCCTAATTTAGTCGTATCCCATTCCTCCCCGTCACTAGGGGCCTCTCACATTAAGGCTACTACTACCACTCAGTCGGGAGGGCCGAAGACTATCACGTGTTTCCTCCGGACCACGTGACACTCCCCTTTGAGGGAGCTCGACCAATCAGCTCTCTCTAGACCTCCGGCTGCAAGAGATTGCAGCATCGCCCGGGAATCAAACTCGCGATCTCTAGATGATAGGGCGAGCACGTTACCACTGCGCCACTCGGAGGACCTCTTATTATGCTATCTTTAATGAAAACCAGTGCTATGAGGTCATGAGTCAAAACTGTGGCTTGAGACAACCATGTCAGGCATTAAATTTACACTAGTTCCCCAAACTATACCACACTGCTCTATACTGTAAGTTAGCATCAAGTAAAATGCTACCAAAATAAAAAAAAACTCTCACGTGTGTCATCTCAGCCTGTCATATGTGTCCCAGTGCCCAGAGGAAGCCTGTAACTCCTGCAAACAAGGTCACTTTAATGTTGGTGTTAGCTTGATTGCTACCCAGTTGCAATTTGTGCTTTCTTTAAAAGTTTAATTCTAAGGTACAGTTTTTGAAGAACCAAATATATGTGGTCATAGACCTTTCTGTAACCTTTGCAGTTTTGTTTGGGGTTACTGCTAAATCTCCACCCACAGAGATACTTTTTGTTTGGAGACTTGTCCTCTGTGAAACATTCCTGGCACAGTGCTGAGGTAGATGCATTTCAGCTTCCAGGCGTTTTTTTTTTTTTCTTGATGTGTGTATTTAGGGATCTGGACAGCCAGTGTTAAGAGAGAGGCATAGAGCCAGGGTAGAGGAAAGCTGCTGTTTACTGTACATTCATTGTTCTCCAGCATTGGACGTATCCTCAGAGTCATAGCTTTAGATCTAGCCCTCTTGTTCACTTTTTTTTTTTCTGGAACCAGATCCAATATGGCTGAATGTCATATCAGGCCAGAAATCCAATAGGTGTAAATATGAGTGTTTGATGTGGGGCGAAGTTATGATGAGGAAATGCTGGAATCATGGTTTCAGCGAAGTAAGAGGATTTAAAGCGAAATTGTGTCCCCAAATGACTTCTAAAGAATTCTTTGGAGTCCTGAAAAAGAAAAGAACATACTTTGAACTAACAGCAGAAGTGTTGTAAGAGTTTGTTTTATAGCCAGTCTATTAAGATGTCGCCAGGAAATCAAACTTGGCATTTCAGAGCCTTTTGTACCAGGCTCTTAGTGTTATATCCCAAAATAAAAATGTTGGACGTACTCTCAGTTTGTTTTTGTTGGAAAAAAATTATCAGATGCATTTGACATTTTCATAGCAGATAAATATTTTGTGATTGTAAAATCAGATCTTGAATATATACTGTATATGCAGAGGGGCCCAAAAATGTACACACACTTCAACATGAAAATATTCTATATACTGTATGCCTCTCTTCTGACGGTCACATGATAGCATCAACGAAGTGGGACTACTGACATCTTTAAAGGAAACATAATACAACACAGTGCTGCCATAATTCAATTCGAGTTTTAAAAAGGGCATAGATAACAACTATTGAAGTGTGTTTACATTTTTTAGGCCCCTATATATTGTTGGTGTGTTTCTTGCCTATGCAGCTTCTTTACACTACTCCCTTTCGTTACCACCCCTTTCTTGGATAACAGTGTTAGGAGTTTTTTCATGTAGAACAGCGTGGAATTTGTATGAGGTTGGCTAATTAATTGCTCTGCTCTACAATGTCGCAATATGCTGCTTCCTCAATCTGTGCAGGAAATGCATCCAATTTTGTATACCGTTGGGATGTTTCCATGAGTAAGCATAAGTCAAGGGTGTTTCAAATCTCTCTCTGTGCTGTTCTCTAGCTTGAAAATCTACTCTCAGGTTAGTGTAGTTTAGACAGGAGTGTTGGCCTGTCTTGAACCCCTGTTGGCAGTATGTCGGTCAAGCACTTCAGCAAACTGTTACTTGCCATGCTAACTTCCCTTTCAGAAGGAATTGCCTCAATATACGGAATCGAATAAGAACTCAGGAGCCATTTTACGGCTCGTAAACCTTTCTTTATTCCTTTCTCCGTAGATGTTGTATAAATGACTGCTGTTCAGATCGAATGGAAATGAGGCAGATAATGTGGCTTATAGTGTACATAGGCATGTAAAAGTGTGTAAGAAATGTTGGAAGGCAAATGACTGGATAAATAGCTATAGAATGGCAAAATAATTCATTAAATCAAAAGCTGTCAAGCTCGAATTAGCAGACTTCACACTTCATTAGATAAAGCTGTTCATATGGAACAGTAATTATTATAGGAGTAGATGAACTATTGGAATGAACTATGCAACTATGCAATCCTTAAGTAATAACGTTTAATATGTGTCATCTGGACAAAAATATGTTAAATAAATTTTAAAATTTGGACTGAAATGCTTAAGTATGTTAGAAAAAGAAATTTGGAAATCGTCCATAATGCGCATGGGTGGGGCTAAATCAGGTGTAAAATGAATGGGTGGTGCTAACCTGCTGTAAAGTGAATTGGTTATAAGTATAATTAAGTGGGTTTTTACATTATGGCCATAGAATCATTTCCCGAGAACATTGACCCCAAAGTCTGATTCATTTTGATCAGTGAGAACACAATCTTTCCGTGCTCGGGAATCAGGCCCAAGTCCGCTGGAAAGGTGGTCTCGCGAACAGTACAGCGTATTCGGGCACGGATTGATTCAGATATGGAGGCAGTCATACCTGAGAACGGAAGCAGTGTGCTGTTTTGACACAACGTCATAAGTCCTCCTGTGCGCATAGCTTGACCTATGCAGCCATAGCTGATAAAATAGGAAGACACACAAGAACGGCTCACAAACAAAGCAAGCGTACCTGGGAACGGAGACCAAAAACAATGTGAGCGCTGACCAGAGGTGAAATGAAGAGAAGGAGGGAGCAATGGTTCCTGGTCACGGTACAAGTCAATCGTGTCTAAAACACCCTAAATGTGTTTATTACTGTACATGTGATCCAAAGCAGTAAAACAGGCAAGACAAAACAACACAAACTGTATCTGCAGCTCAGTATTAACTACAGTATATTAATCTGTAATTAATAATTATAATATGTACCATGATTTGTTAAAGACAATATTTTAAGCAGTTATTTTTATGATTGCATTTAAAAGCATCTGTAACAATGCATACAGTTAAGCGTATATGTAAGTGTGCATGTCGGCTTCATGCTTTTGTAATTATTTCACTGCCTGGTACCAGCTCTCAGGCATGATTTAGGTTTGCATACAGCTTTAGACGATTAGCTGTATCAGACTCATAATGTCCTGCCAGTGCCTTTCTGCCAGCATACCATACTCTTTAGTTTTCTTTCAGATTTCTTTCAGATCATTTCATTCACCAAATGATCCTTATCCTATTTCCAAGTTATTATTAGTCTCTCAACGGTCACCAACTATTAGACACATGATGTCTGTGGAGGATTTTGTTTTGAACACCATGTACCCCTTGTACAGCCACTCTCTTTATAATATAATCTGATCTCCGTGTATAGTCTTGCAGTTCTATTTACATACATTACTACTTGCTAAAAAAAGCCATGGTTGTGAATCGGTTGCTGCTCAGTGAGGTGCAGCTGATTAAAGCATGCAAAAGGAAGTGTTAATGTCAGGTGGCAGACAAAAGTGCTTATGTTCACCCAGGCTGAAAAAAGAACAGGAAAGGCAAGTGGGTGCAAGATAATAAAAGATGACCTTTTCCATTTTGGGAAAAATTCAGGAGAGTTTGTCGGCAACTATACATGCTTTGGGAATTACTCGTCCGTAAACAAGACTTCTCAGAATGCAATCCAAGTTGTGTGTTTAGCTAAGGATTTGTAAATCCTGTTTCTTAAAATTTGGGAACATTTCATTCTCATTACTCACAACTTACACTGAAGCCACAAACTCCAAGTATTACAATACTCTGAGATTAATGATAATTGCCGCACTGCTTCCACTGAGAATGCTTGTATAGAATTTACATTGATTTCCTGCTCTCGAATAAGTTGACACGGGTGAAAAGGAAAGACGGCCCAAATATTTGTGCAAAGGCCTCGCTCTGATTTCCTAGATTGAAAACAAGCGCAAGAAAACAATCAGCCTATGTTCTGAGTAAGGTGGAGGCTCTATGGGTCCCAGATGCAAGGGAAGCTCCCATTTCCTTTAGCCACATATTTGGTGACGTGTTTAATAGCTTGAATACTAAGGCAAAGGATATTGACAGCATATGTTCTTTTATCTGTTTTAATACCAGCATTTTTTAAATATATATTTTTTTCTGTTCTTACACTACATACTTATACAAATACAATTATGCACACTTTTTTCATTTCTTCAAGGAGATTATAGTAAGAAAATCCAACTGTTATTAACTGTAATCCAGCAATTACAATTTCCACCAAGAAAGAAAACGACAGAAAAACAGTTAGTCAAGTTCAGAGAATCTATAACCACTGCAGAGCTCGCTGCTTAAACAAAGGCTTTGTTAGGACAGAGGAAACACGAATAAGTGTTTTGAGAGATAAGCTAGCTGCATGTGAGGTGCGGTGTAATAAACAATGAAAAGTATATTCTTTTAGCACACGAGCACAGACATTTTTCATCACATCAAAGTCAGGAGCTTTGTTCAGCTTCGGTTGTATTCAGGGCCACTTTGATTTCTGATGCAGTAGGAAACTTATTTATGCTTTGGACCAGGATAAAAACAAGTCTGTCTGCCTGTCACACATTCCCAAATTTGATGCCTGACCAGTATGAAGATTGTAAAAAGGCCCTTCGTCAGGAGGTTTGTCTGAATTTTGTACAGTGTGTAACATTGTGCAAGAAATCTTTTTTGAGCATGCCTGAAATATTCCAAGGTAATCACAGGCTATAAAATAAATTCTAGGAATTTGTAAATCATTTGTAGGTGGATCATTACACCTCTTCAGGACTTCGTAGGTGGTTCTTGTCTGCTCCCAACGAGTCCAAAAATAAGCCGAATTTCTACAATTTGCTCCTATTCAACTATGAACCTTCCTAAAGTGTCACAATTTCAACTTCAGATAAGACAAGAATTGCGACAGTCCTGCTTCAAACTGCTTTGATCATCACTTCCACCCTCTGTATCACATAGAAACGTTGGCTGGAGATTCTCGAACAGCATAGCAGCAAAATGGTTTGGGACCATTTTTCAAAAAGTATGATATTATAGTTCAGGAATGTGGAAAAGTCTCCTTATAGTCTTTTTAAAAAAACGAGAAAACAGTTATAAGCTGCCCTAAAATATGAGTAAGTAGTTTCTACTCATTCAATCTCACAGCACTAAATGAGTCAACTTATCAAAAGCACTTTACGGATGAAATAAAGACAAACAGCAAATTACACAACTATACAATAAATATTTATTTTATTCTCACATCTCATGAGCACTACTCGAACACTTTCATGAACACATTCCATGTGATTTGAGAGCATTAGCGCAAAACAAGTGAAATATTTGTCCTGGGTTTTGAAGCAAAAACATTACTGGCAAAACTTGAATGGTCTAGAGGTGAAGTATTATAGCAACTAACAGAATGATTTTATACTTAATTTACCTTTGGCTGTATTTTACCGTATATAGTAGTTGTTTTATGTATGAAAAAACGCAAGGCAGTACAGTGACGTAGTTGTTACCATTGTGCCCTCGCACCTCCATGGTCAATGCCTGCCTTTGAGTTTCTGTGCTTATTCCTGGGTTTCCTCATGGTACTTCAGTTTTCTTTCCATAATCCAAAGATATTCAGGGTAAGCTAATTGACATTGCCAAATCCCTCATATTGTGTAAGTGTCTATGTCATCATTGTCTCATTGTCTGTACCGCTTTATCCTGTATACAGGGTCGCGGGGGGCCTGGAGCCTATCCCAGGAGACCTAGGGCACGAGGCGGGGTACACCCTGGCACACACATACAAACACTCACGTTGTCATTCACATACTGTGGGCAATTTGGGATCTGCACGTCTTTAGACTGTAGGAGGAAACCCACCAAGCATGGGGAGAACATGCAACCTCCATGCACACAGACCCGAGACGGGACTCGATCCGGCATCTTTGAGGTGGAAGGCGACACCACTAAGCCACCATGTCACCGAGTGAGAATGTGCATTCTTTAAACTTTGCGTTAAATTGGCACATCCTGCAGGATGTACCTCGCCTAGTGGCCCAGTTCCCTTGGGATAGGCCCAGGCCTCCCGCAACCCTGCAATAACGTCTATGGTTTGCACTCTTATTATTGCTTACTGTGTGTACTGGTAGAAAACAACAATGGCAGCATTTCTAGCAGTAGTAGTAGTCAAGTGCCTTGACCTTGGTCCTAATTGTTTTCTTAAATATGTGTCATTATAGTGGTAGCTACTACATCCAGAACAGATATCTGTATAACATCCTGATCCTGAAATAGCTGTCTGATATGCATTTAGCTAAGATAGATTTTACAAACAAGCTATTGTAAATCTTTAAACTCCCAAGACCTGTTTGTGCCAAGATTTATGATTTATACCAGGGTGAGTCTAAAATTATCCCTACACCGGTTACATTAAAACTTCTGTCTTATCAGTGCTTTCCATTCAAGGCTACTGTCTCCGCAGTCACTGCTGTGCAGGTGTGAACGTGTTACATCAGTTCATTTGCTGCGGTCCGGGTAAAAATGGATGCCCCACTTGCGATTTGCATGAAAGAAGACCAGAGTGCAATGATTCATTGTTATTGGTCTGAGGGTGTACAGTACCTGGTGCTGTTATTTATAAGACTTTGTGCACAGTATGGAGAAAGTGTTTGGATATCTGCAAACAGAACACAACCGTATTTTATATTTGTACATGCCAAAATAGCATTATTTTTACATAAATTCATTAATAAAAGTGCTATTTTTTTCTTTAACCTAGAATATTTTAAATAAATATACACTTTCACAAATTTTGACGTTTTTCTTTATTTATCTTTATAGAACCTCTTTTAAAAAAAATTTATTTTACTGGTCTGTAACGTTGCAGCAAAGCCCTACGTGCAGTTCTTCCAAACAGCTTGCTCTTTTATCCTCGCTTTATGTTTTTTTTTTTTTTACTCGAATTCTTTTGCTCAATCTTTTCCTCTCTTATGTCTCCCCAGCTTATGCTTTGCTGAACATGACCCACTGCTGAGTCAGGCTGTAGCACGCACACTACACAGTGGAGAGAAGGACAGAGAGCTGCTTTCGATCACCCCGTCACGTGAGGCTGGCCTCAAAAAATGTCTGCAGAGGTGGAGTCCGGCATGCCTCCAGCCGAGCAGGCACCCGTGAAGACACCGTCCAAGAAAGAGAAGAAGAAGGGTATGTGAACACACTCAGTGCTGAGGGGTTACAACAGGTTACATGGTTATGGAATTTGCACACAGTTTTTTTTTTTTTTTTTTCAACTTCATCTTTGTGGGTCACGTGCAGAGATCTGGTTTATATAAGGTTTTCTAGTTTGACGTACAGATTGTCTAACTAAGATTGTGCGTGCTCTTACTTGTGCAATCTTTTTCCCGTTTCAAAAAAGGCAGCAGGCATTTCTATTTTCTTACGTCCTCTGTTTTGCTGCGATGAAAGACATTTCAGGGATGTTAGAACACTTAGTTAGCTAGTATTGTGCAATTCA
>JAQMYJ010000014.1:13510219-13521845 GCA_030014305.1 Clarias laeviceps | reverse complement strand
TCCTTTTATACTTCCTGGTTCGCGACCGTACTACTTCCGGGTCCTAGTGCCGGTCGCTTTACGAGTGTGTGTGACATATATATATATATATATATCAGGAAAGGGCAAATACTTTTTCATAGCACTGTATGCTCAAGAAATGAAAGTAATAATCTTTGCTGTAGTTTTAATACGTAATATCCTGTATGTATGTATTACATAATAGCTTGTGTCAAAGATAAGATGACATAATAAGTCAAATATTTTTTAATTATGACAATCAAGATAAGAATAATTTGTTATTTTATTCAATACAATTTCTATACTACAATTTATATTTAGTATGGAGTGCTTTATTCTTCAAAATCTGCTTGATCTGGGTGGGCATAGAGTCAAAAAGACATCTGCAGTACTTTGGTGTCACTTGCTCAATCTATACCTGCTTGATTGCTGCCTGAAGATCATGTACAGAATTTGCTACAGACGTTCGCAGTTCCCTAGGTTTAGCCATTTTTGTGCAGACAGACGTCCCAGCTTCAGAAAATAAAAGTTCTGCCAAATATTTGTTCTCATCTAGTAACTACATAATACCTGACATATGTCTTTGGCCTTGTCTTAATATTTTCTCTTTTTACATCACTATATATGACTTCATGGCTATTCTAAAATCCTAAAAAGTGTTTATTTTATTTAATATTGCTTACGCATATCTTTCTCTCAGCTTTAGCTACACCAGAGAAAACAGATGAGTTCCTGCTGGCCAGGTTCAAAGGTGAAGGTGTTCGGTACAAGGCCAAGCTAATTGGAGTGGATGATGTGCCTGAGGCCAGAGGGGACAAAATGAGCCAAGACTCCATGATGAAACTAAAGGTAGGTGAAATTTAACAAAATGCAATAAAAAAAACCTCCAACTGACTTGAATTGTTCTAATCGTGTCATTGTTTTAAATAATGAAAAAATATAAAATAATAAATGGCTTATTCAAATTAGAAATATTTTCTAATGCTCAAGAAAGTGCACACATTATCAGGGTGTGTATCTATGACTCTGAAGTCACTAAGTACATTAAATGAAAGAAATGTACAGTATGTGAAGAAGCCTTAAAAAATATAATCACACTTTTGAACAGGAAAAAAAAATCCACTTTTATAATTAATAACCAGTATTAAACTAAATATAGTCAGTATTAAGCGTGACAACTTATTGTGTTTAAAAATGCATCAGTAGTATACAGTGTGCAGTTTTGTATGGAAAATAGCTGCTAAAAGCTGCTAAAAAAGCATTTTGGAGAACCTGTTACTTTTTCTATTGACTCTCTGAAATGTATATTTCAAATAATATTTAAATAAAATGCAAATAAAACCAAATAAATGTCATTTCTGTCTGACAAGAGGTGTGTTATATAATACCTTGTAGTTGTAATAAGTTTTATTGACTTAGTAATACAGATGCATAAAATAAACATAAAAAATTCAAATTGTATTAAAAAAAAAATACAAATGTAATACAAACTTGCATTGGTACAAACATTTATTTGATGGTAGGTAGACAACCAAAAGTTTTTTTGCGAAACAATGTAAAATGTATGATCAAGGATATATGCCCTATTAATTTTTCAATCATATAATTTATAACAATTTACATTTTGGACCTTAGATAGATTCAAGTTTTTTTTTTTACTGTGATGATTTACTAAATGGGAATGAAGAAATACTGTATGAATGTATTGCTTTGTTAAAATTCGGTGTATTTTTTATGTCAATGATGTGAACTACTGTAGATTTTGCACTTTATAAACTTGTGTCTGTTTCTTAGGGCAAGGCGGCAGCTGCTCGCTCTCAGGGCAAACACAAGCAAAGAGTTTGGGTGAACATCTCTCTCTCAGGAATCACTATAACTGAAGAGAAGACCGGGGTGAGTCTTCTTTGCCATTCATGGCCATAACTGTTTGCTTTCTTATTTTGGAAAAAAAAGGTTATTGTTTTTTTCTGCATGGATTATATGCAATGCCATCTTTGCAGGCAATACTGATGGAACATGCAGTGAACAAGATCTCGTTCATAGCTCGCGACGTCACAGATAATCGAGCGTTCGGCTATGTGTGTGGTGCAGAGGGCCAGCACCAGTTCTTCGCCATTAAAACTGCACAGCAGGTCTGAAGGGGTTCCTAATGGAAAAAGCTGATTTTTAAAAAAATATTTTTAATACCTTGTTAACTGTAGAAGCAGACTAACAGTTATGTTTCTTTTCAGGCAGAGCCTCTTGTTATTGACTTGAAGGATCTCTTTCAGCTCATCTTTAATATGAGGAAAAAAGAAGCAGAAAGTTCAAAGAAGGTACAGGATGTGTTTATATTGGATCACTGCATGCATGGTCACATCCCGAAATTGCAGTTATACCTTGCTAATTACAACTTTTACCTAAGGAAGCAGCTATTCTTATAGTGTCAGAATAGGTTTTATGTGAATATTATATATAATAACAAAAGCTGTCAAGGCGAACATCCAGACCTTACCGCCTCAGAGGTGTAGAATAGTTACACATTAAGTCTAATACTAAAAGCTTGATTTGCACCAGATAGTAGAGTAATGCTTACTTTATTATGTTTGGAATAAGCATGACTCAATCTCTGAGGCACATTCTAGACAACCTGGGACTTGGGATGAAATTTGTTGTGAATGAAGGCATAAAACAGATTGACATTTACAGAAGACTTCAAACACAGAAAGATGATGATACTCTTAGCCTCAGTAAAACATTTGAATGGTGCAAACGTTTTAAACAAAGCCACATGTGCATGAATAATGATTCCTGGCAAGAATGCTTGGAACCTACTACAGTTAAAAATTCAAGATTGAAGATTCAAGAATTTTATTTGTCACGTACATGGTTGTACAAGTACAACAGTATTAACATGCAAATGCGACTGTGCAGATTATTTAAAAAACCCTCTAATACAAATAAGAATAAAAGAATAAGTATGTATAAGTTGTACAGTGTACAAACATTTAGCTAGCGGAACACCTGATCCAGATCCTTGTAAATCAACGGGTAACTTGTTGCTAGTTTGCGGAAGACTATGAAAACTGTACACACAATCATTCACTGACACCGCTTACACGTTACGAACTCAGCTGGTAGTTATTGCCAAATACCCTGTACAGTCCTGACTTCACTCCATTTCCACATGTTTGGGCCATTAAAGGAGTTCCTGGGAGGCTGGCGTTTCAGACATTCTGAGATGTCTCTGCCGTTCTGAGAAGTCTTTCTACCTTGACGGTGTCTAAGCACTAGTGATACGCTAGGGTTATTGCATTAGTGTAGCAGAGGATTATATACAGAAATAAATGGAGTTTTTACTCTCTACTGTATATATATTTCCTTAGTTAACAGTGGAATTAAATGTTTGTGGACATTGTAGTAAACAGTGCAGTAGTATAGTAGTGTACAGACACATCCAGACTCAAGTAATATATTCTAGAGAATATGAGTTCTTCTGGTAACTTTGTCACACTCTCTTCTTTCTATTTTCATGCAAATCCCAGGAGCGTACATTAGGTTTTTTGTTTCCATCTGAAAACTGGCCTGTCTTGTACTATATTTATTTTCTTTACAGCCATGTATATATTCTCCTGTAATGTTATTTATTTATAAATTTTTAAGTTATAAATGTAAATACTGAATGATTTAGTAAATATTTATGCAGATATGATAGACATATATAACAAAATTGGTACAGCCAATTATGGTGCCTAAGACGTTTGCACAATATATATATATATATATATATATATATATATATATATACAGTATATATCCGCTGTTAACTAAGGAAATATCAGCATTCAAGTTGTATATACTGTATGTATCACAGATAGGTATGTGCTGTATTTGCCGTGTTTATTGTAGCTCTTATGTTTTGTTACATTTGATATATTGCTAATCTGATATCATCTACTCTTCAGGAAGAAACAACCAAACCAGTAGAGGTAAGCATCAACCATTACTGATATAGTAAATGAGTAATGAGAGTTTCTACTTCTAGTATAAAAACATTACTTTTATATGACACATTTATAGAAATAAGTGTTGTCTTTCTCCCCAGAATGGAAGCGATGCCTCACTCAGTAATAGGAAAGTAAGTATTCATTATGTTGTGTTTTTGTGGTTTCGGGTTTGAACCAATGCTGACAACAGCATCTTACAATCTGGAGATATTTTTTTTACCTCAGTTCTGACAAGATACTGTGACTTCAAATATGACTTGAAGGATCTCTTTTCATTTCATTAATGAAATCTTGCTTTAGATCATATGAAAAATACTAAATCTTATTTCACTTTTATTCAATGACTGACATTTTAAGTTCATTTTAACTTTTCATTGTTTTGTGGCTGTATGAACTTTGCATGACTTGCCGTCATTGGCCCACATTTACTCTCTTAAGCATAAAATCTCCTGTTTTCTGCCGTTTCCCCCCACCCCCATCCTATTCCCTCTAGGGTGTGGAACAGCTGGACCTGTTTGGAGACATGTCAACCCCGCCAGACATGAATTCTCCATCGGTAAGACAGAATCAAAACAGCACCATGTGGTACACTTTTGCTCGAGTTAAAAAACAGTAAACCTACTACTAAATAACCAAGTGGTGCTGGTAAATAAACAAGTGGTTCTAGTAAATAACCAAAAAAAATGGAGCAAGATCCTTGTTTTTCTCTGCTCTTTACCAGACCCATGGTATGTCAAGTGAATTAGACATGTCTGGTTCCAGCTCACTTCTCCAGCTGTGTTTTTGGATCTTGTTGTCCAAACTCTGATCTGTTCACGAAATGTCAGCTATAAGGAAATGAGGTTTTTGGAAGAAGTAGAGTTTACCGCCAAGAATAATAACTGACTTTGTAACTTACACAAGGCTCAGTTGTTGGAGGTTCTAGCACTTGAAACAGATTTTTTATTTCTCTTTGACTTTAAGAACAATAAGTAAAAGTGTTGATTAGTCAGAACAGGGTTCACAGAAAAAGCTTATGGCTTTATCGCTGGAAATGAATGAGTCCATTGATCTGGAAAACATACTGTAGTAACCATTAATGACACTGTATTTGCATGTTTTTTTTAATGCTTAGTCCTAATAAAGTGTCTATTTTTTCTGTCAAATTGCAATAACCATGAGAGTTAAAGTTCAGGTAATATTCTGATAAAATAGATGTCTGTGAAGTCATTACAGTGTTTTAACATAATTTTGTTTTACTCATGATTGTGCATGAGAATTCTAAAGGTAATTTAGTTGGTCAATCATCATAGCATGACAATATCAGTTATTTCATATCATAAGGTGAAGACATACTTCATTTTTATACCTGATTGCATGTTTTTTTTTTGTTTGCTTGACATTCCATTGGTTAGTAGTATTATATTCCTTACTGATAAGACTTTTTCTCTCAGGAATCTAAGGACATCCTCTTGATGGATCTGTCCACTGAAATAGACAGCAACCAAAACTGTGTGAAAGGCAACCCTTTTACCAACTCATCTTCTACCCTCAGAGCCCAGTCCAGCCTCTCGCCTGAGAACCCCTTCTCCTCTCAGCTCAACTTCTTCCCCACCCCTAGCCACGATCCCTTCCGGGATGACCCCTTTTCCAAAAGCAACAACGAAACAGCCAATCACAACTCCAACTCCCACCAGTATTTCAATGGCAACCCTAAAAACGGTGACTCAGACTATTTGGGCCAGCAGTTTGATCAGCTCTCCAACAGGACAATGGTCCAGGCACTCAGTAATGGCCAGTGGCCACTAGGTGGCAGGCCAGCAGAGACAAGTGCTTGGACTCAAAATAAAATACCAGAGCGGGAACAGAATGGCCATGGCGGAAACGTGACACCAGATCCATTTCTGGAAACTGCTCAGAACGGTGTGAAGCATGAGAACGGAAGCAGGCCTGAAGCTGCTGTCAACCAAGCCAAGGATTCTATTATCATAAGCCCTCCACCTCTTAACACAAAAGCTGGCCGAGGAAGAAGGGCTGTGAAGGTGAGGATTGAAATATGTTCCTATTTGACATTAAATTTTATTAGTTTATCTGTTTTTTGCTGTTTACTTTACAAACACAAGACTGTTTTACATGTGATTTGATCTTATTTACCCTGGTTTACATACAGTTACAGTAACATAATATGGTTGCAATGAGTTTTTGGCTATGCATTGTCAATCCTATCCCAAACAAAACAAGCCTCAAAATGCAAACCTATTTAGCTTAAACCACAATGTTATCTTAAGCATGTAATAAGATTATAGTTGCAATCATACAATTTTGTGTCAGGAAGCAATTTAAAACCATTTATTAAAATAAGTCAAAGCCCATATTTGGCTTAATGGGAGATTTGTTAAATCCTGTGGGTGTAATGAATGGTTACACTAAAGACCCAGGAAGAAGGCTACACACCTGGTAACACATCAAAACCTTGAAATTATACAGTCTTTTTTACTGTAAAAAAGTACTTACATGCTTAACGTTAAAAACAACTATAAAGTTTGTTAAAAGTCAGAATGATCATAGTTCCAAGGTCTCAACATGATCTTTACAAAGGTCCATACATTATGTCCTAATGATTTGATCTGATCTTTTAATGCTTCAGTGAATGAGAGAATATTAGGTAAGAACCGACTTGATGTTTTGAACCGATTTAAGTGTTGCACTTAAATTCTTTTATCTGTTTTTTTTTAATAACTTCGTAACATTTCAGTGTTTTATACTGTACTAAAATTCATCAACAATGTTTTTAATAATTTTTAACTCCTCAGTCCCCAACAAATGAAAGCCTTGCTGCTGATCCATTCACTTCAGCCACCCAATCAGAATCTCCATCTTCTCCTCAGCCGGACTGTACCCCAGTGAGCTCTGATGATTTTTTCAGCAAGAGCCCCAGCAGCACCTCAGACACCCTCACAAGCCTTGGTAAAATCCTTCAAAATTTACAATTTAACCTTTATATCATTCCTTTGACCTTTTTAACAGTTTCTGAGAAAATGTCACAATCTGGCATTTTAGGAGCAGTTTAAAATTTATACCTAGAACCATCTTGTTTGTAAGTGGAATGTGGCATGTCAGCTTATGGGTGCTGTGTCTCTTTTAAAGGAGGGCTGTCTCTTGGACACTCATCTTCCTCCTCTAATCCTGGTATAGCCACATGGAATGATTCCTTCTCTTCAGTGTTCCCCAGACCTACCGATGTCCCCAATGCTTTCACTCAGCTTTCGGCCTATTCCACCACTCCTCCACAAAATTGGGGAAGCAGCCATGGAGTTTTTGGGACTACATCCAATCAACAGCTTCCATCCTGGCCACAGAACCACACCCCTGCTTCTAATGGATCCTGGACTCAGCATTCAAATTTAGGAAACCCTTTCCAGTCCAGCATCTTTCCTCCAGCTGACAACCTAACCTTAGGGGGACAGCAGAGCCCCAGCCCCCCTCCACTGATTCCACCACGGGCTGGACCCATCAAAGAACCCTCTAAGGTGGACACAGATGCCTTTGTGGACCTGGATCCATTGGGGGAGAAAGAAAAGAGGGACATCAAGGAGATGTTTAAGGATTTCCAAATGGCTAAGCCACCAAATTCCCTGGCTAAGAGTGGTGAGAAAACAGATTTTGTTGTTGTTCTGTTTTCAGTTTGCCTTGAATTGCACTGAGTATACATCAATGTAGACAAATTGTTTTAATAGATGTCGTTTTTTTTACAGAACCACTAAAAGTTGGTGGCCAGAACCTGTTTGATAGTCCTCTTGGATCAGGTGTTTTTGGAGCACCTGCAACTACTCCAGTATGTTTTTCCCCCTCCCTTAATGTTTTATAATTGTGTTTTATTATGATAGTATGATTCTTGCCAGGTTTTTTATATTATTGATTTTAATGTTACGTGCACACAGCAAACTTAGACGCAAGACCTTTTTCTTTTACTTTTACAAAATGTTTCTAATGTGTTTCAGTATAGTACTAGTTAGCTAGAACTACAAAACTTATTAACTGTAAGTACATACTTATTTATTTATTATCAAGAGTAGGTAAGGTAATACATTAACTTGTTATGTTTGTAATCTGTCATATCAAGTCAGGTGTTAAGTCACACAGGTGCGTTTTGTGCTATGGCCAATAGAGTGCACCAGGTGAAATGTATCAAATGCACAATTTGGTTCAAAAATGGAATGATAAATACCTTATCTTCCTGAGCCTTTAACAGAATGGAGAAAGTTTTAGTCCTAAACATTGTTCAACTTGCATTTTTTTCGCTGTAAAACCATGTTGCTGGCAAAGTAATTTTTAGGTGTAGCAGGGAAATCCTGGTGTCAACATGAGGCTAAGGATTCCCTGTTTCTTACTGCATCACAGAATCAATTTATATATTCTTAAAAATAGGATTTTTACGATTTTGATCTCAGGCACTCCTCCTAAAACAAAACTCGCGCTGACCATATCTCAGAAACCGTACATGATACAGTAATAAACTTGGCGTCAAAATGAAGCTTATTGAACCAGGGATCCGAACACATGTATAATTTACTACTTTCATATTACTTTTACATGAGCTGCTGCATTATAGAGACCCATTGATAGTGAGTTTTTCAGAATCAATATAAATGTACTCAGATGACTTAAAAAAAACTTTTTGGACATTTTTGCTTGTTTTTAATACAGGAATCAATGCAATAATTGTTGTACATGGCTGCTGCTATTGTAACAGGAATTATTTAGTTCCACAACATTAAATTATACATATATAAATACACAATGCCATGCTGGCTTTTCTGTTTCTCTGATGTATGCTGGTTAAACAAGTTGTGTTGTAAATGTTTACAGAGTGCTCCTGCTATCAAGGCTGTGGGATCAGATCCATTTAGAGCCCCATTTGGAAACCCCTTCGCATGATGATCCTTCATGTTCATGGATCCACAAATTAAGGTAAATATATACTTGACCAAAGTTTGCAACGAATCACAATGATTTCATTTGCATGATGTTGTCTGTTCCTTCCTTGATTTATCACTGAATATTACTTGTACAGCTTTATTGTACTCGTGTTCTTAGTTGGACTGCTAATCTTATAGTCATGTTTTTCACAGCAGCTTCTATCGAGGCACAAGGATTTCCAGTGAAGTGCTGCCTTTTCCAATGTATACAGTCAAACCAAGATGCCACCCAAAAGCTCCATGAAGCCCTCCTACTTTTTTCACACAGTACCCGAGGCCAAGACGGCAGAGTGCAAAAAGACACTGATGTTGCTTCATAAAATATATGGCACTATACCAGTGGTTAATGCAGCCATTGGGAAGAAAGCACAAACTGAACCAGACGAGAATGCTGAGTGTCCCTTGCGCAGGTAAAAGTATTAAAGGAAAAGCGGTAACATGAAGTCGGTCAGTTCGGTGTTCTTCATTGCGGTATTATTGCTTGTGTCTTTATTTCATTTACCTCGCAGATGCTTGTTAATTTGCAGACGATTTATCAGACAATAGCCTTTTATGCCAGAATATTTAGTTATAAAGGAGTGCTATTTTATTAAGCTTTTTCCTTTTCATTAATCCACCCTGAAGAATATGGTTAAACTGATATCATATATTTCTGTATACCAGCTGGAATATGTTACTTTTGATGATGGACAGAGTACAGTCACTCCTATGGAGATGTTAGAAAAATTAACAGGCTAACGCTGGCATTTTGCTGCATATTGCTCTAGTACTCATCCAACACCATCATGGGTTGAGTGTTTTACTCCACTCTCTATTGTACTATTGAAATATTATCAAGCTTTTAATAAAAATGTGTTCAGTGGTTATGTGTGGATACTGGTCATCCCAAATCGTTCCTGTACTTGACATAAGAAAGTGTATGATTTATATGTATGTATGTATTTTAAAGATGATGGTCAGCCACTCACTTTTTTTAAATGACATATCTAAGAAAACATGTAAGCAAAGAGTGTGCTGTGCACTGTGAGATGTAAGGTCTGAGACTTTGATTATCAGCGTGCCTTCACCTCAGTGACTTTCAGGCTCAGAACGAAGACTAAAAGACGATCTGCCTGTACTGTACTGGAAGTCTTGTCATACTGAACTTATGAGTTATGTGTGTATGGAACTGTGTATTTTGTGTGTGTGTGTATGTGTGTGTGTGTGTGTATAAATAAATATATATATATATATATATACTCTATCGTGCACTATGGCATTTATCTTGTAACTGTAGTTGTTGCAATAAACTGGAATTACGGTTAATAGAATGGGATCAAAAAAGTGTCCTATTTATCTGTAATAATTTGTATTTCATCTTTTCTTTGAGTATGTTAAAATAAAGCTATTTCTGGCTCTTTAATAATGTTCTGAGTGTCAGCGTTGTGTGTATAAAAACATACATACATACTATACATCCTGTACATACATAGGAACTGAAAAAGTTCTGCTTTTGAGATACCTGCTCTTGGGTGAGAGGAGTGCAACCCAACGTGGTCTTCTGCTGTTGTAGCTGTCTCTACTTCAAGAATCACTGTTTTGTGCATGCTTTTCTGCTCAACACAGCTGTAAGAGTGATTATTTGAGTTACTATATTCTTCCTGGCAGCTTGAACCAATCTGGCCATTTTCCTCTGACCTCTTTTCTCAATAGGCATATCCACCCACAGAACTGTTACTAAGCTTTGTTTTTTCCACCATCAATCTGAGTAAACTTTGGAGCCTGTTGTGTATGAAAATCCCAAGAAATCGTCAGTTTCTGAAATACATAAACCAGCCCATCTGGTATCAATCACCATGCCGCTGCTAAAGTCACGAAGATCACATATTTTATTCATTTTCTGGCATGACCCTCAACTGAAGATCCTGCCTTTTTTTTTTTTTTACAATGTGCTGCTGTCTGATGGTATGTTAATTCTTACTTACATTTTTAAATGAAGTTATATTTGCTTTTCCCATACCATGGGGCAGACTGTACAGTACATTGCTGCCATAACTAATACAAGGTTAACATAAAGTCAAATCCAATATTGTTAGTCTTTCAGCTGCTCCCGTCGAGAGGTCGCCACAGCGGACCATCCCGATCCTCACACAACCTGGCAGAGGTTTTATGCCGGATGCCCTTCCTGACGCATCCCTCCAATTTTATCCAGACTTCATCCAGTGGCTGGGGTTTGGGCATTGGGTGGGCCTTCCGCATGGCAGGCGAGAAACCTACTACAGTGCGATAAACAGATTTTTAATTAAAGGTTTTGAAAATACAAGCTATTTTGATGGCTTTTTAAAATTCTTTTTTTTGTATTCAAAAGCTTAAGCTCTTAAATTAAAAATAGAGGCAACATTGGCCATAATTTTGGTGTTTCTTTTTGAGGAAATGTGCTATTAAGAAACGTTTCCAGATACATGGAAGATGGGAGAGAAAGTCAAATATGAGGATATTATAGTGTTGCGATACTAATTAATTGGCAGTATTTGGAAGTAAAATAGTGTGTAACTAATATGATTGAATATGATGAACTTCATTAATTTATAAACCAAAGTGTAAAATCAAATTTATGCAGTTGTGTTATTAAAGTAAGGTTTGTTTACAGTTACTGCATTACAAATATATATATATATATATATATATATATATATATATATG
>JAQMYJ010000014.1:13499924-13510119 GCA_030014305.1 Clarias laeviceps | reverse complement strand
GGATATATATAGATATATATATATATATATATATATATATATATAATATGTATTATATATAATAAACAAATTGTAATACATAAATAAATCTAAATAAATCTATTTAGATCGATCAATATATAAAAGGAGGATAATCTTCATAGACACGTTCAGCACGTCTTGTCTGATAAAATCTCTAACCTTTAATCTTCGATTACTAGCACACATTAATATGTTTAAAGATATTTTAACACGAATTGGACAGTAAATATATCAATAAAATAGAAATTGATTAATTTTATAAAGTTCCTCTATCTGAGGAACATCCTACATAATTCTATATAATGCTACACAAATTAAAATATTATATACCTGTTCAAGACATGCATGAAGCAAGAGTCACGTTGTAACACGTGCGCCCTATCAATCACCGCTGACTTTGCGAATTCGTCGCTATGAATTATGGGAAATGAAGTATTTTATCAGCTCATAGAACGCGAACTGAACTGAAGCAAAACTACAATTCCCACAATCCCCTGAACTAGAGTTCTCAGCTGTGCAGCAGCGTGAGTAGCCGGTGGGTTTCTGAGAGAGAGAGAGCCGGCTAAAATTCAGCTGTTTTAAACCCTTCGGCCTTTCAACGTTTTAAAAGCGGTTTGTTGTTGAAGTGAGTCTTAATGTCCTCTGGTTGTCAGTTATTTTAAACATTCCGTGTGTTTGTTTGCAGTGTTTTTAAGGTGGTGAAGCATGTGTGTGTGTGTGTGTGTGTGTGTGCTTTAGCAGCAGCCCTGTTTACCAGTGTTTTAAACTAGCACTCAACAAATTCAGTTAACTATCAGGAGTTTCTTAAAACACATTTTTTATTCTTTAGCAAAATAATTTATTTTTATGCAAGTTCTTACATTAAGCATTTATTTAGTAGATATTACAGACAGCTCTCTGGGATTAGTCATGTGTACTTTTCTGATTTAGTACTTTATTTCTGCTATGTACCAAGGGTGTTCAACTCAAACCAGGACTTTTGATTGTGCTACATTAATGCACTTATCCACTATGCACTTATCACTAAGTGCATAGTGCTACATTAATGCACTTATCACTAAGCTTGGATGCCATCAAGGTAGAAAGTTTCCTCAGAGTCTTGATCAGACTGCCTGCTTCACATCTAAAACGTTGGTCTGCGAGAAACTCCTAGAACTATGGGAAATTATTATTTTTTTTCACAATTTCTGAAAATATAATAATATTGAATCGTGATACTTGCAGTGGGAATCGAATCAGCACCTAGGTATTTTGATAATATTGTGTTGGGTGCTCCCGGATGATTCCCATCCCTAGTAACTACTGTATATGAACAGTTTTTGAATGAACAACATTTCTTCTTTTTCTTCAGGATGCGAAGGTCTAGAATCAGCGTTAAACCTAACTTCAGGCCTGGAAGTCGGATAGGTACAGAGGGAGAACATGTCTCCCAGGGGGTCAAAGAAGCAGGTGTGACCTTGCCAGCAATTAAAGCTAATGAAGTGGCAAGACCCGCAGCATCTCAACAGCAAAATATCACTTTTAAAGAGCCTTCTGAGGATGTGGGTATTAAGGATGCTGCTGAAGTGTTTTCAAACACGAACCAGTAAGTATTTCCTGCCTTCCACTGACTATTTGATGAATGCCGGTTTAAATGTTGAAATATTAATGGAATGGACAATGCATACTGACTCCCTAGCTACATTTACATTGATAATATTTTTTCAGTCTGACTGAAATTATTCTAACATTCCTACTAAACTGTTTACGTGGACGCTGATCTAATGTGTTTTTACATGCACAAATAATAAAATCAAAATTTGATCATAAATGAGAATGAGACTGATGTGAAGCATGTAATTTGCTGGAAATATAACAGGAAAAAAATGTTGTCTTCTTCTAACTTTAAGGTTAGGTTTTAGGCTTCCCATCTTTTCTCACAAATACTGCATTATAATTGGTTACTAGAATTCACTCTCATTTTGTGACTGGTTAGATGCTTCACTGCATGTGAAATGTGAGCCAATAAGAGCCCTTTTCTTCTCCAAAAAACAGGAGCCAGTGGATGAAAGTCCAAACCAAAGAATGGTGGGAGAGAGTTTGCAGATCAGCAAAATTCTCCATCATGTTACTAATGTTACTCCCACGAACGGCAAACGTGCACAGAAAGAATTCATTTAGTTCAACAACAGAGAAATAATTGGATCAGGTGTTTACATGGCTAATCTTTTTCCTTCTGAATGTATTATCGAATGTTTACATTGTTCACAGACCGGTCTGTTTCAAATGAGTTGGTTATGCAATGCATTTTTATTCTGATTGGGCTGCTGTTCTGATTATATGGGGAATATTAGGGTCCATATAACACATTTTGATGTGTTCTGGATGTGTTTTTATGTGCTATTGATTAGGGATGGTATTTTGAGATTTCTTCATTGATTACTCTTTAATGTAGAAATGATGAAGCACCCTCCAGTGGAGTTACCACTTCATCTACTGCTCCACATAGGCGAATGAGGATCTCGGCTGCTCCGAAACTTGTAGCGCCCAAAATTACTTCCACACCTAGGGCTCGACCATCTGCCAGCTTGCCCAGCTCAGCCCCATTATCCCAGTCCAATGAGGAACAAGTAAAGATTCATGATTCAGCTTCTGAAGCTCAGGTGTCTTCCCCAGTAATCTCTAATGATGTGCCTAAGTCAGGGACACCTAGAAAGTCCACATCTCCTACAAATCTGCCTACTCAATCATTATCTCCTTGTTTTCCTTCAACATCTGGTCTTCCAAAGTCTCTTGTGCGTGGTAAAAAGTCAGTTGAGGATTCACCACCATCTCCACAGCCCGGTCAAGTTCCTCAGCAACCACCACAAGAACTGGAACCCCCCGAACATCCATGTTCAACTGATATGCCTTCAGTCTGCATTAAGCCTTTAAATTTTGATAAGTCATCATCTTCTGAGACGACTGAAAAATCCTCAGACACAGATAGGATAATAAGGGCTCTTAAATTGAAGGAACTCATGAAGATTGAAAGGAAAAAAGATATCCAGGTAAATTGAATTAATCTAAGAAACATTTTTTCCTACTCTTTATGTACTATTAAAAATTCCTTATTAATATTGTTAGTTCCAGTAAGCAAGCAAGTTTTCATTTAATGCATTAGATGGTGAAGCGAAAGGTTGGTCATAAAGAGTTCACAGGTTTGGACCGCAGTAAGATGACCATGAGAGACCTTATCTATTATTTACCCAATACCAGCCCTATGAGGTAGGCACCATTTTTATAAATGTATATGTTTATATGCTTGTTCCTTTAACAAAATCTCTGTGTGTCTTATGAGACCATCACCTTATGACTAAATCTAACAGGTCTTCTGTAGTGCAGGAGGAGAATCAAGAAGAGACCATTATTCCACCCTCGCCCAAGTAAGTTACAACACAACATTGCATTAATGTGTGGCATTTTTAAGATTTCCCCCCATATTTCCATGAGCATTTAAGATAAAGTGTCTTCAGCTGTAAAAAAATATATACACCATGTGCTTAAGTGAAAGGGCTTCATCATTGGAAGTATAGTTTCTTTTGTTAGCTGTTATGCATATCTTGTTGTTCTAAGTGTGCAGATACCTCTCTGTTATGGCCAGTATTTTTCGGTAGTTTGTGCTATTATTATTTATTTTTTTGTGGGATTGGGCAAGACATGCTAGCATTTGGTCCCCACGGGTATAAATGAGGCTTGGGTGTCCATGATCCTGTCACCAGTTTACTAGACTAGGAGTCTAAAACATAACAAGGACATTGGAAAAGTGAGATTAAAGTGAACACTGAATGAATGTATATTATACTTTCACTTTATACTTTATACTTTGATGTGTAAAAGGAGCAAATTCATGGAGAAAGAAAAAGAACATTTATTTGTCACAGATGCTTTATAGCACAGTGAAATTCTGTTCTTCACATATCTAAGGATGTTTGGAAGCTGGAGTCAGAGCACAGGGTCAGCCAAGATACAGCGCCCCAGGGCAGAGAGGGTTCAGGACACTGGTCAAGAACCCAACAGTGGCAGCTTGGCAGTGCTGGGACTTGAACCCCTGATATTCTGATCAGTACCCTATAGCAAACAATAATCGCAGACTAAAAAAAACTAGTGTATAAAAAAAAAATTATTCTCCCAAAGTGAAGTGTAATGAATTTTAAAAAAGTACATTACTAAACTAGTCAATAATTTAAAACAATTCAGGCAACAAATAAAAACAGCAGAGAAAGATTATGATGATGAAGAAGAAGAAGCGGAATCTGAAAATGAAGAAATGCTGGTGCCGAAGGTCAGAGTGGCAGAGGATGGCTCAATCATATTGGATGAAGAAAGGTATTGTTACTTCATCTCTCATTTATTATATACTGTATATACGTTATTTATAAACGTGCTATCCGTCATATCATATCAACGGATTTTGTATTTCAGTTTGACAGTGCGAGTGCAAAGGACCTCAACCACTAAATTGGTGGAGAATTCGATGTTTGAGCGCGGCTCTACTACAACTTACTCCAGCTTCAGAACACTAAAACATGTGAAGACCTGGTCGGTCAGAGGTAGCACAGACATTATTGTAATGTTTTAGACTCCTTGCACTTCCATGGTTGTTGTTACAATTCCAGTTGTGGTGCTGATTGTAAAATTGTAAAAATGTTTTGTCTTTCAGAGACAGACTTGTTCTTCTTGGCCATTAATATGGTGGGAACGGATTTCTCTTTGATTGGCCAGCTGTTAACCCACCGTAGCCGCGCAGAAATTAAGGTATTTTATAAACAGTTTATATTTTTGTAATATAGTGCCTAATTAACTAGAACTGTCTTATTTAATCGATTTTGCAATTTAATCAATCTCGTGTTGACTCAGTTAAATGAAAGTTTTTTTTTTAATTCAGACTCAGTAAACACAAACTTTTTTTGCTACATTTTACAATGTTACATGCTCTAAAGTTGACAAATTTCGTAAAATACATTACAGTTTTTTGCAGAAAATAGAAACCATGCACTACTACCTCTACTATTGAGTTTAAAGGCAGTTAGTGAAATACTGCCACCTACTGGACAGGTGTGGCGCAAAAGGACAAATGATTATCACTTTGTACGAGATGTGACATTTAAAAAAATATATATAAATTTACACAACATTTAAATTTATATCAGATAGGAATTATTAGTTTGTAATAGTTTAAAACCTGTCAAAACGATAGTTGCTTTGGACAAATCAGAAAATGAATAATTGAATATTGTATACATTTTAATCAAAATTGAATCAAATGCGTTATGATACGAATACCTCTGATTCACAAAACAATAATTAAATGTTATGTTAATTTTCTTATACGACTCATTTATTTAATTATATTGTTTGTAGAGCAAATTTAAGAAGGAGGAGAAAGTCAACCCATGGAGAATAGACAAAGCTTTGAGTGAGTCCTTTTCACAAACAACACATGACCAGTTACAGATTCTGAACCTAATACAATGTAAAAAGAATAAACACTAAGTAGCACAGTGTAATAAATGTCATCTAGAGCGTTTACGTTCTGTTATGATTACAAGCAGTTGCTTTTTTTTTTTTATACTTAATATATGATGATTGCATGTGCTGTTTTATTTCCTCAAGGAAACATGCGACCCTATGACAAGGAGTTCTTTAGCTATTTGCTGGAGAAGATTTTGGCAAAAGATAAAGACAAAAGAAAATCTGTCAAGCTGATACTGCCAAAAACCAGGAAACCAAGGAAATCCAAAGGTAGCATTGTTTATAATAAATATCAAAAAATACCCTTTCCCTTCAGGGTATTAAAGTTGGTAAAGGCTTTTGTCTATTCATACAGGAAACAAAGCAAGCGAACACCGTGTTAGTGGTGATGATGATGATGATGTCTTTCACATGGACAATCAGAAAAACTTGGAGCATGATGGGGATCTTGGTGTAGAAAAAGAAAACGAAGATTTGTCTAATGTAAAAGAAACGGAGAGCTCGGTCCCTGCTAAAAAGAAATGCAAACGCGCAAGAGCTGTCAGCGAGGATAAAGACGAAGACTGCTCCACTACAGAGCAAGTCAAAAGAAAAAAGCAAAGAAAATGTAACAAGAACAAAAAAAGAGGTATGCAAATCACCCTAAAAACCTACATTTGGCTCTATAATATTGGTAATCTTCATTAAAATTACTTATAATGGAAACCGTGTAATTAATGGTATTTGGTGCAGTACAGTTATTTTGGTCTGTCATTTTAGACGCAAAGGATGACACTGAGGCTGAAAGCGAACTTATTGCCCAGGGTGATACTATAAACTTAAATAAGGAGGATGAACTTAATAAAAGAAACACTTCGAAAAGAAGGTCCAAGCACTCAAATAGTGGTGGTGATAAAGAAAATGAAAAGGGAGTTAAAGTAACGAAACGCAAGCAACTGAAGAAATCATGCAAAGGTTGTGCTTACTTAATTTTATTCAACATTTTCGTGTTTGAAAGGATGATTTAAAAAAAAAAAATCTTTGTTACTAATCATGAAAAAATTGACAGTTATCTCTGACAATGAAGAGTCTAATGTTGAACATGAAGCAAGTAGCATTATGGATGAGGATGGCTGTACAACTAAAAAGAAAAGAAAACGAGCTGAAAAGAGTGATCTCAATGAAGATGAACCCGCCAAGAGGAAAAAGAACACAAAGAGAAAAAAGGCACTGAAAAGTAAGCCATATCTTCTTAGAGCCTCCTTACCCATTGTCTTACTCATGGATCTTTCAGCTTACAATTTTTTCTTTAGGTACAATAGAAGACGACGACACTGCAGAAGAAGGAGAAGGAGCTTTAGAAGATTTACAGGAAGCTGAAAAGTAACAAATATTTTTTGTCCTGAATGAATCAGTACACATTTGTAGATGGTCCACATAAAACAAATTGTCTGGTTTATTCATATTTTTTTATTGGCTAGGCTGAATGCTCCAGTCACAGCTGAAGTAGTAGATAATGGTTCGTCACAAACTTCCAGGAGAAGTAAGAAGGTTTTGCCTAACCTGGCTACAAGACGAAACAAGAAAAGCTGTGAACCCGAAGCTTTCCCTGATGTTGAAGGGGAGAGTCAGGATGCAAACAATCCTGAATCCACTTTGACGGTATGAATTGACTAGAGATGAATGTTTTGGTGGTCTGATGAAGGGATTTTTTTTTCCTACTACATTTTCAATTATCTTCAGCAATTATTCAGTACCAGCTTCTTTTGATTTTTTTTTTTTTTATTATTATTTTTTTTTATAGGTAGCAGACAGTCCTTTGGAGGATGAGAGGCTGCAGATGCAAGCAGTGGTTGTTCTAGAAAAGACCCCTCCAAGGCACATCACTCATCATTTTAAATACTTACTATACACCCAGTTTGTTTTTGTTTTTTTCCCCCCACCATTTTATTGATCTGACTGTCTCCCTCCAGGCAGCAAAATTTGCTCAGCCCTTCAAAAGTCAAGTGCAAAACTGATGAATTGGAGCCTTCAGGAGGTTCTCCTACTTCATCGTATAGCAGTGAGGGTTCTTGTGCTCAGCAGACAAGAATCCAAAGAGCAGGAAAAGTAAAGCGTGATCTGTCCAATAGTGGGAAGAAGGGACAAGGAATGCTCGATCAAGATGAGACTGACCTTGTAAGCCCAGTAGTTCTGTTAGAGAGGCTCACTCAGGAACCTGAATATGAAGCTGATGACCTCTCATTGAATGAGGTGGAACTGATCATTTACATTACTTATGAATTTTGGCACAAGTTCCATAAACTGTCTGTTAAACTGTCTAACATCATCTTACTTTTTTTTTTCTTTTTTTTTATTCAGAACCTGACTGACTTGTCATGCCTACGTGATTTACATAGTAAGTCTAGTACAATAACATGTATTTCGTTTCCTGTTTAACCGTGTCCTATTGTTAAAGTTAAATCTTCTGCCACAAAAAAGGTCCGATGTTTCAAAGAAGGCCAATGGTGCTGTTATCTCGTGATGAGGTGGATAGGATCCTCGATGCTTCCGACCAAAGTGCTGATGAGGAGCCTTCTGTTAGTCCTCTGGATTTATCATTAAACACTGAGCTCTCTTTTCCACTTCGCTGCAGCAAGATCTTAGACGATAATGATGATTATGATGAAGCTGAGGTTGATTGTGGGTTCGAGGAACATGAGGAAAGAACAAATGAGGGAGCTACTTCTGAAGAAAGGAACTGTGAAGAACTAGAGCAAGCAGAGTCTGTATCGGTGAGCAGAGAAGCCTAAATGTTAGCAGTACTGAGATAAAGTGATGATTATGATAACCTTTGCTCATTATTGTACTTATTATTTCTTATTAAAGGCAGAGCCTGCTATCTCAAACCTGAAGGACATTTCTACCTCCTTAAAACCAGAAGGTAAGGATTTTAAGCTGTGCGATTGATTTTTGCATGTTGATTGTGCATATGTTATAGTGTAAGTTTCAACATTTCTATTTAGCATGCAGTCAACCAAAAGTACCCCTAAGCAACATAAGACCCTCAAGCCCAATTGAGGAGGGTGAACCTGAGGGCCAACCAATGACTTGCAAGGGTAAGACTATTAGTATGATTTAGACTACTTCAGATTTTGGGTTTTAACCTGTAATAAAAGAATGAATGGTTTTCATAGATGTGACATCAGTAGCCACAGTGGTTGAAAGTTCTCCAACTCTGGATATTCAGGATAATCTAGATCCTGTCTGCACGAATCCAGATGCACCTATGCCCCAAGAAACAGTCACCACTGAAACTGCTATGCTTGGTACTTCATTGGGAGTCTCAGATATCATGGAGAAATCTGAGAGCTCTATATCTCCAATCCTGGCTTCCTCTGAAATTACAGAGGAATCAAAGCTGACTCTAACAGGAAGCCTGTCGGAATCACAGAGGTCTCAGGAGGCAACTCCAGAATTTAATGCCGGATTGAAAAGGTCTCTAGAAGGACCTTTGCACACATTGGAGTCATTGCAGGGCTCATCAGAAAGTAAGGAGGATACACAGGAATCTGCAAACTCAGAAATCAACACAAGTACACAAGATGTCACAAGAACACAAGAGGTCAAGGTAGACTCCCAGGAAAAGGTGTCTGCTTCATCTAGGTTTGTAATTACAAAGAAATTAGACAATGTAGGAGGAAAATATCAGTTGACATGTCATGACTCAGTACCTTTGTTCAATCACTAGTGCCTCCGCTTCTTCTGAACATGGCACCCAACTAACAAGGAGGAGCAAATTCCTGAAGCCTAAACCTAACCTGAGTCAGAGATCAAGATCCACAGCGCTCCAAAACCAAAGACGAGACCCTAAAACACACAGTACTCAAAAACCCAAGAGCAGTGAGACAGGTAAGATTCATGTAAAGAACAATGCACACTGACTCTCAACTTGTATTGGAAATAACCACCTGTGATCGCCTTGTCTTATTTTTTCAGAAGTCTCCAAAGAGACGCTACTTTACAGTCCTGCTAATGACCAGCATGGTGCATTAGAAGACCTCAGTAATCAGAACCGTACTGCAGAAGAGGAGACATCTTTGTCAAAAGCAGTGGATCAAATGGAATCTGAATCAACAAAAGGTTCATTCAAATTAGTAAATTTTTTTGCCCATCTTGCAATCTGTTCTTTGTGTTATAAATACAAATGGACATTCTGAAGCAGATCATGAACATGTGTGTTTGACCACATGTGCAAACTTCAAAGTAATCTGATAATTTGAGACTGTGTGGTCTTGGGTTGCCTGTGAAAAGCAAATAAATTGAGGAGTCAAGGACCAGAGATTGGCTAGAGAGAGAGAGAAATGGTCACAAAATCCAATGTGTGATGCAAGGAATAAAATTATTGCTATTTTGGCTTATCTGAAAACAAGTGGACATGGTTGACAAAAAAAAAAAAAAAAAAAAATAAGTTTAACATATTCAATAAAAAAATATTCCATTCATAAAATTATGATTGAAACCAAACAATTGATGGAATGTGAAAAAATAATCTTTTGACAAATTATGTTAACTTTGTAAAACGTGTACCCATTTTCTTATATTGTCGAGTTATCTGGGAATTTGCACATCAGCCTCTGCTTCACACTCGAAAAAAGCCATAGCCAACTACAGGGGACATGGGGATCAACTCTGGAATCACTTTTAATTCTTGTGTCTGACA
>JAQMYJ010000014.1:13489755-13499824 GCA_030014305.1 Clarias laeviceps | reverse complement strand
TGGCGATTCTCTGTCACAGATGGTGCTTGTATGTTGAGTCTGTACCTTTGCTCCATTAGTGACTGTGAGGTGATGCACACTGTGAGGTCATACTCTGATCGTGTCACAGTTGTTCCTTGTCGAATGACTTCAGCTCCACCATTTCACTTATTTGACTTTACATATATTGCCAGATGTTGGTGATGGATCAACAGCAGTACCAGATAAGAAAGCTATCACTACACTAGCTGCCATTGATGATGATCCCCCGATGGCTTCACAGTCTAGCAGCCGAACATGTGATGTTGACCGGTACTGCACTGATATTTCACCATACAGCCAGTCTGTGATAAATAAAACATGAACGAGAATTTAAGACTGAAAATTGCTACAAGCCCTTTCTTTGCCTCTGCAGGATTACACCCTGTAGTTCACTGACATCACCTCAGCCTTTACGGCCTGGAGAAAGTACTGGCACAGATGAGAGGGTTATTTCTTCTGAGGTAAGTACAGCCATGTGGCATCACGTTTAAATTTGTTTCTAACATATTTGTTTACTTGATAAGATGAGAACTGATTCAAAGGTTATGTATTTCCAGGATGTCTGTGCCCCTGCAGAAATACTTCACGTAAATGACGGTGAGCTTTTTTTAGAAAACCTAACTTGATTTCAGGGCTCTTGTCTTCTTTTGTTAAATTGTCACTGTTTGCATGCAGATGGTCACAATGATGAGGAGCCCACCTTTATCTTAACTCTGTATGAGATTCCCATCACTCAGTCCCACCTGACTTCATCTAGCAACGACTATGAAATGACCTCTGACCTTGCCACAGTTGAAACCCAGGCTTTTCTGGGTCTTTCAGACCAGGCACATGTGTTACCCTGTAGATCAGAGTCATCCAGGTTAGTCTCATCAGGCCTGTGTTATTAAAGTCTGTTTCCAAAATTAAAATTGTGAATATAGTAATTAAAACTTTTTGTTTCTTCCTTACAGAATAAATTCTCCTCTCATGGAAGGTAGTGGAACGGAAAACGACTTGGACGTCATCAGTGAGGATCTGTCGGAGAATGGCAAGGAGAAAATCACAGCACAATTTACATCTCAAGTCATCAGTTCACCACATGCAAGGAGTGTAGACTGTGACGCTTCAAGTCTTGAAATGTATATTCCGCCTAATGACCCTGATTTAGGCTGCAAAAAGGGTTCAGAATTTTCTCCACTTGATTTGGCACTCGCACCTTCTGTGATTAGTGTCTCAAACTGGTAAGAAGTCCGATATCTCGATTCACCCTCCGACAGTAGGAGTTTTTAGATTTGACATTATTAAATATTTTTAATATTTTATATTATGTTGTACGTTTTTTAGCATTACACCGTCACCTCAAGACTCGGATGATTCTAAGCAGCTCTTGGATGAGAGTGTTTCTCATAGTTTGTTGGGTGATGTCTTTGTCCCTGTCTCAGAGGAGACCGGAGACGATTCAAACGAGAACAGGACAATGGCTGTAGAAAGCAAGCTTCAAAGCAAGGACACCTTTTCAGCTAATGTCACGGAAGATTTGGCAGCAAATGTCAGCGAGCTAGCATCATCTCATGAGCCCATATTACTCTACACAAAGGACAAGCAAAGTGATGCTTGTGCAAATCAGGAAACCGATGCTCCACATACAGATCGTGAGTCAGAGCACAAAAAGGGTTCAGATTTGGCTCCACTTGAAGATTTGGCATCCCGGACACAAAGCACCCTTTCTGGATTTAACATTACAAAAAGGTAAGAGGCCAGAAAACTTCAGTCTTGCCAAGAGTGATATGAGTCTGAGATCAGTGTTAAAATCATTAAATATTTAAAATTTTAGCATCACAACATTACCTCAAGACTCGGAGGACAAAGAGCAATTTGACGGGGTTTCTCATACGGTGCTGGCTGACATCTTTGTCCCTGTCTCAGAGGAGATGGGAGACAATTCGAGTAAGGAAGCGTCTTCAGCTAGTGTCACTGATAATTTGGCAGAAAATGTCAAGGAGAAAATCTCTGAGCTCATGACGGCTCCTGAACCCATATTACTGGACACAAAGGATGAGGAGGAAAAAAAGAATTTTGAAAACATGGAGACTGGTATTTCACATTTAGACCCTAATTCTGAGTCCAAAGAAGGTTTGAAAATTTCTCCCCTTGATGATTCATTGTTCAGGAATCAGAACAAACCTTTTGGGTTTAGTGTCTCGAAATGGTAAGAGGCCAGAAAAATATACTCTTCTCATAACGACCATATGAGCTTGAGGTTATTATTACAATTTTTGTTAAATTTTCTTTTATCCCTTAGCATTGAAGCGTTACCTCAAAACCCAAAAGACACTGAGCAGTTTGAGCATGTTTCTCATATGCTGCTGACGGATGTCTTCGTCCCTGTATCAGAGGAGACAGGCGATGATTCAAACAAGGACAGGACACAGGTTATAGAAGAAAAAAGTCACAGCAAGGAACCCTCTACAGTTAGTGTTCCACAGAGACAAGACACTCCATATGAAGATTCCACAGAGGAATCAAAAGATACACCAGGTTCATCAGAGGAGCAAAAAGCACCTGCTAGAAGGAGAGCGAGACAAAGTAAATGAATGTGTATATCATTGTACAAATTACATTGTCAATGAGAGTTCCTGGTGCTTCACATGTATGATACACTTGTCTCTGATGTCTGATTTTTCAAGTAAAGCCACAACCTAAACTGGTAAAAAGGACACGTGGTAAAGATGACGCCTCAAAAACTGATGAGCTTGTGATGGAGCCGAGCCACCCAAGCTCTTCACGCGTCTTCTTACCAGCCCGTCATGTAAAGCAACACTGGATTTTTATTGCATTTTTTAGTTCTTCAGACTAAGTCTCTGGTTATCCATTTAATTGAAAATGACAACCAAAATTGTTTTACAGGAGAAAAACCTGGCGGGTATTTCCAATACTATTGACAAGAAGCCGGTAGGCACAATGTCATCTATAAAAGGAATCCAAACCTGTGTTGATGGAGGTGAGCAAATAGTACTTGTTATTGGTAAATCTGACTGGATGATTGTGGAAGCCTTTTTTTTAAATTATCATTTATTATTCTGTCCAAGAAGGTAAGAAAGAAGTGCCAAAGTCCATTACAGCGGAATCTCCAAAAATGTCTCAGGGTGACTTGGATATCACTGAGTCAAAGCCGATTTCCACTCTTCTGCATAAATCTGAAGACTTTAAGCTTGAAGAGGAACGCAATGAAAATGTAACAGGAGAAACTGCAGTTAAAGACGACATGGAGTCTTCTGCAGAGGACAAGGAATTGTCAATACCGGCAAATGTGCAGCCATGCTGTGAGGACATGGTGTAAGAAAGCATTACACATATGTTCAATCAATCTTGTAGCTTTATTTATTTAAATGATTGAAAGCTTTGCCATGACTAAACTACTTTTGTTCTTTAGTTCTGGCTCTTCCGCTGTGGACTCTGAGGAAACCGTGGCAGGAACCCAAGGTGTTTGTCACATGGTGTTGCCCGATGTCTTTGTTCTTGTCTCAGATGAGATGGAAGATGATTTATGCATAGAATCTTTAGAGAGCAGTCCACAAAGAGACAGTCTTTCAAAGAAGTCCAGCACCCACTTTGAAAAGGTTGTGTTTTTAGTCGTTGTTTAATGTTTCTCAAGCTTAAGTCATGATATCTGATTTCACTTTATTGAAGAAATGCAATGAGAGTTTTACAGGTTTAAATATCTTGAGCAGGAATTAAAAACCGAAGATTTGTCGCAAACATTTGTTGAAAAGTCAACACAGGATCAGTCAGCGTTAGTGGACATTAAAACGCCTGTCAGAAAGAGAGGTATGGAAACGTATTGTTGGAAATATTTTTTTTCTGATTGATTGAGTGTCCATCTTTATTTTAATTTGTCACTTCTGTCTGATCTTAACCAACAGGCAAGCAGGAGGTGAAGACTACGTTCACTAGAACTGACTCGAATGTGAGTCAGCCAACATCTCCACAAGCCACAGCACCATCATCCCAGCTAACTACCCTACCTCAGAATGAGAACATAGTGTTACTTGAAGAAAAGTTAAAGAGAAGACATCAAATCATGCCATGCACTGTTAGACTCTCAAGGTAAAAAATAAAAAAAAGAATTTGACAGAAATCCAACTTGTTTATTTATTGTTTACTGCAATAAAAAAAAATGGTTGTCGTTTGTTGCATGCTGCAGTCTTGACACTGTAGGTCAGCGTATCAGTTCTCCTCGGCTTGAAGATAGAAAGGACAACGATCAGAGGAGCTCGCCAACATGCCATGCAAGTGTAACGAATCTATCAGAGGAATCAAACACGCCATCGCTATTTGAGAAGAAGAGCTTGCAAGAGGCAGAATCAGAAAAGACAAGAAGTAAAGGTACATAAAGAACATAAGAAACAAAGGTACATTAAGAAACATTGCAATATACATTTCCTACAATATGTATTTCTGTCAAATGAGTTCTATTTTATAAAAAAAATCTGTCCCCCCATCAAAACCAGAAATTCACAATTCAGAGGATGATGTCAATGACACTATAAAATGAGTCTGCCTTGTCCTGTCCTGGTGTTATCACTCTTGGCCTTCCAGACCTATATGTAGGACAAATCAGTAGTTGTTCAGAATCGGTTCCATAGCCTGGAAATTGTATTCCTGCCATCTCTAAACCCTCTGGCAAAGTCCACTGAGTTGAATCATTGCCAAACGGGGCATGATTTTGTGTAAACAAAATACACAATGTTTTCTTTACTTTTGATACTAAGACATGTTCGCGGGACATAATCACATGGCAAATTTCATACAAGGGCATGGCACTCCTTAAGATGTCGGTTAGGTTATCCATGATAAAGAAACTCTTTACTGAGCATGACAGTAATTCCTTTTAGCTGTGTTCTTAATGTAACAAAGCAGAAAAAAACTGTTTTTTGTAAGAATTTTACAGTGCAATGTTGCTTTTGTCCATGAGTATATTTCTTTTACTGATTTCTTTGTTGTTTTGATATTATTACTTTTTGATAAGTGTCATGATCTTTGATTTTTCTGACAAGGCAAACTAATAATAAAACCCATTTTCTTAAACAGGCAAGAAAAATGAATCCTCACCAGATACAACTCATGGTCATTTAAAACCAGTTCAAACGCTTGGACAAACTCGGCAGCTAACCATAACAGATTGGTTGAAGAAAAAGTCTCCTGCAACAAAACAGGAAGGAGAAAAAGAACCCAAGACGTCTTCCCACGTTCAGTCATGCTTAAAGATTAAAGGAATGCATGAAGCCATGGTTGAGAAGACAAAGTAAGAGAATTCCAGTCTTACTCATTATGGAAGAATTACTTTTAAAGTTAAGATGAAATGTTCCCTCTTAATCTGACTTTTGTATTTGTGTTCAAAATCGAAACATAGAGATTCAGAGGAACCTAAGGGTTCTCACTTAGAGCCTGCCTTGGAGAAGAATGAAGAAGTAAGCAGTGTCATTAAAGAGGTAGATGATACAATGGCATATTGACTTAAAAAAAAAAATGCAAAAGAAATATTCTCAACACTAAATAAATAATTGGTTGTACCTATTTTTTTTGCTGTAGGTCAAAATGTCATCAGAAGTGGTCAAGAAATCTAATGATGACCCACCTGTATCACAGGTAAAGAAATCACCTCCTCGACGGAGAGGTAAGCCAGTCTGCTTGATGTGCTTGTGGTTTATTGTTTGAATTTTATAAAAGTGTCCTGAATTTGAATCTGTCTGACACCTCTGATCTTTCAAAGCCAAACTACAGGTGAAACCTAAACTGTTAAAAAGGGCAAGTACCAGTGAAGGTGATACTTCAACACCCGATCCACCACAGCCAACACTGTTCACCTCAACACGCCAGCATGCCCGAGCAGCCAGAGAGAAGAAAGAGTCCGAAAACAAAAACGAACAACCTGTAAAAGAGCTTCCTAATACATCTAGCGTGGAAGAAAACTCCGAGAAAAACAGGTCTTTAACAAGTGGTCCCCAATCTCCCATATCCCAAGACACTTGGCCAAGGGTTGTTTTGCCACGTGTGAAGTTATGGACTACAGAAGCAGGCGTCTCCTCTGCCTCATCCACGCCTACATCCTCTCCAGCCAGGGTTTCACAAAGTGTCTCTCCTCCACAGGTAAAGATAAGGGTTGCCATAGTCCACAGGTTGCCAGCCTTGGTTGTGCAGTACCTCCTGTGCACATTTGGGTATTTTCCCTGAACTAACAATCACTTTAAGTCAGACAAGGGCTGCTAAATAAATGACTCAGATATACTGGGAGCAAAGAAAATGCTAACGGGTTACTTGGGGTGTGTTCACACTTGTAGTTAGGCCCAAAGCATAAAATTATAGATTTGTATTGGTTCCTGGTTCACTTGGCGTTCACTATGCCAATTTGATTATCGAACCGAAAGACACAAACAAAGGCATGTGTCTTGTATATTGTGGTATCTTTACCAGCTGAAAACTCAAGGTTTAAATTGAAAACAACACAAACATGATGCCATCTCCAGATGGCGAATAAAAGATCGCCAATATGGCTGGTTTTATTTTAGAAATAGCGCGTATCCGGACAGTCCACTCCCAACTAAATAAATATTAATAAAATAAAACGCTGACCCATCTACGTCTAATGACAGAAACAGAGTCGACCAGTAAAAGTTCTTGGGTACAGTCAACATGATCAGATAATGCTAGCAAAGCAGTCTTTGGTCTGTGCCGCGTTCACATTTTCACAACCCGAGTTTGTTTGTTCCCTTACTTGGTGCACACTGATGTACGGATGGCAGCTTTCACACTTCACTTCAACTTTCCAGTGAACCGCACTAATAGGACAACCGCACCAGAGTTCGTTTTAATTAATTCAAACATGTCAAGTGTAAACACACTTAAAGGAGTCAAGTTAGAAACCTGTTCTGTAAACCACATCGTTTTTTTATTTTTTATTATTTTTTTTATGATGACATTGTAAACTGTTTTCACATGATATTCACATCCATATTTTATGAAACTTTTTTTGTTTGTTCATTTATAGCTGAAGAAATCCCCAACACAAAGCAGGTCTCCTCCCACAGACAGTGAGAATCCTGATGATGACCCGTCCAGAGTGTCACAATTCTTCCTCAGCGATATTTTTACTGAAGTAGAGGAGGCAGAATGATTGACCAAACCAAAGATTCTTAGTGATGATGTGGTTGCTGCTATATAATTTAATACTTCTCCAGGAGAGGAACTAATGCAAGTTTTAAATCAGGGTAGTTTATCTTAATACTCATGTTGTATGTTCTCATTTAGTGCTGCAAAACTATTTTGAGACTCCTGGTCCATGTCTTGTTCAAGTGAATGTAGCTGATTTTTTTTTTTTTTTTTTTTTACTTCTTGCAAGATTACTAAAGTTTACTTGTATTTTGTTTTCTTCACATTGAGTTGCTACCTCAGTAAGTTATACCGATGAGTGCATAATGCTATAACAAGCTAGAAGTTATGACGAATACATATCACATATGTATAATACTGTAAGTGGATTATTTAAAGCCTAATTTATTATTTAAGAATAAACATGAATATCTTAGTATGTTATTTTTGACTCTTTACATTTTATTTGTGTAAGTGGTGTTTTGTGATTTTTCTTTAATGTATCGCATGAATTAAAAACATGGTAGCTCATTCCATTTTACATATAATAATATTAAAATACCTGGCGGTATGGTCGTGTAGTGGTTAGCACTGTGGCCTTGACCTCCCATTTTGCAACCGGGGTAGGTCCTCTGGTCAACATTCACACGTTACAGGCAGTTTAGGAACGCCAATTGGCCTAATCTGCACGTCTTTGAACTGTGGGAGGAAACCGGAGTTCCCAGAGGAAACCCACCAAGTATGGGGAGGACATGCAAACTCCATGCAGGCGGGTTTGAGTTGCTGTTACGAAAAAATTATCAACATCTGATTAAGGAGTCAATTAAACAGTAATGTTTGTTTACATACATACACGCACACAAACATAGCTATACCTTAAAACACTACTGTTAAATGCTTATGAGAACATTTTATAAAAATAAATATTTCAATTTTTTTTAAACGCGGCTTTCCAGCGTTCTGTCAGTCGAACACCTCATGATGTCATTTTTCTCTTCTAACGATTTCAATTGGCTGGAGTGCAGGGGGCGGGGTTTTACCACTCTCACTTGAACGGAATGGATTAACACCAACACACAGTAGCGGTAGTTTTTAATATTATAACTTAATGCTAAAAATATGATACTGCATACTTTTAGACCGGCTGTGGCTTTTCTTCGTGGCAGGAGCGCCATATGCAGACTTTACCATGCAGAGAAAGTGGCGACATTGGGCTCCCAGCCAGACACACAGTCCCCCATGTATCAGGTAGGCCAAAGTAGAAGCCTCAGGCTCGAGTTACTGCTTGTGCCCAAGACCAGTGAGCCTTATTCGGCGACAACAACGTCCTTGGACGTTAGCTCTGACGGTGGTTCGATGTCAAATGGCAATGTGTTGAACCTGTAGTGCACTACCTAGGGTGGAAAAACAGTACATTATACCATATATAGGTTACGTATAGAGGCGGTGGGAAGTTGTTTGGGATTTAACCAGTGGTTTTCATGCTAACATGAATTAAAGCGTTTACAAACAAATAACTTATAATACAGTGAAGTAAATAAAGAGGTTAATTAAGCTTATAGCTGTAATAATAAACTGTATACAGTGTATTAATTAACTAAGTTGATAATTAGGTTTAAAAATGTCAGGATATTAAAACATGATAAATATTTAACTTTCTCAACAGGAAAACTATGAACGTATGGAAGCTTTGGTCAAGGAGCTGAAAGACAGAGCTGAGACTATAAAGCTTGGTAAGTAAATTCTTATAATGAATATATTTATATGAACGTGCATTTGACAGGATGACCTTAGAAGACCATAGTGTTTACACAATATTTCATATCTGCAGGTGGAGGAGAGAGAGCTAGGAAACTGCACACCTCCAGAGGAAAGCTTTTGCCTCGAGAGCGCATTGACAAGCTGCTGGACCCGGGGTATAACCAAAACACATCTCCAAATATTTTACTGTAATCAGTGTTTTCATTTCACTATTTTCATTTTGACATGATGTGCAGCTCTCCATTTCTGGAGCTGTCCCAGTTTGCTGCGTTTGAGTTGTACGGTAATGAGGAGGTACCTGCTGGAGGAATCATCACCGGCATTGGCAGGGTGTCCGGGTGAGAGTTCTTTATCCATGTAGTAAATCCATCCCTTTTAATTATATCACTCTGCAGAGAATAGGAATAAGAAGCGATTTCACCTGGTTTATTTTTGCAGCGTGGAGTGTATGATAGTTGCAAACGATGCCACTGTCAAAGGAGGAACCTATTATCCAGTTACTGTGAAGAAGCACCTTCGTGCGCAGGAAATTGCACAGCAAAACCACTTGCCATGTATATACCTGGGTGAGTTAGAAATCCATGCATCTGTCCATCCATGCATTCATCTATCCATCTACAGCAATCCCTTTATTTTAATAGGATCTGCAGCCTATCCCTGGAACAATTGGTGCTTCTTCAGAATGAAATAAATGCCAACTTCTGTCTTAAAGATTTATTTGGCTTATATTGTATCCTAAAGAAAAATACAAGACATGTCTAATGATTTTAATGGATGAATGTTAAAACATGGATCAAAACATTTATTTAATTAATAAACACAGTATGATGGATGTTTAAGTCAGACCGGGACTTTTGCAGAATAACAGAACACAGTGATGAACGTAAAAAATTCCCTTTATTATACCTCTATATAATCTCCTGCTACACTAATGGGCTTATCCCAGTGTTTTACTAGTGCTTGGATACCATAAAGTTAGAAACTTTTCTCAGTACACTGGAACCATGATTGGAATGCCTGCTTCATGTACAAACCGGATTCCAAAAAAGTTGGGACACTAAACAAATTGTGAATAAAATCTGAATGCAATGATGTGGAGATGGCAAATGTCAATATTTTATTCAGAATAGAACATAGATGACAGATCAAAAGTTTA
>JAQMYJ010000014.1:13477433-13487735 GCA_030014305.1 Clarias laeviceps | reverse complement strand
AATTCTTCAAGGATGTTGTTTTCCTGCAAGAATGTGCATATTTGAGCTGATACTACTTTTTCTAATATTTTTGATATCGGTTTGAAATCGGTCTGTAATTTGTTATTTCACGCCATTGAGTGAGTGAGAGAGTCATGAGTTTCATCTTTGTTCTGTCTTTTCAGGTTACTGTCGAACCTCCCGAGGCTCCACTGTTCCCAGCTGATGAGCTTTATGGCATTGTGGGAGGAAACTTGAAACGAAATTTTGATGTAAAAGAGGTACATTTTGTTTTCACGTTTTTTTTTTTAAGCACAACACAATCTGGATGTATTTTAATAAGGGAGGTGATGTAATTCAACCATGAGATTTATGAATTCACTACAAAAAAGAAAAATAGTTTTTACATGACAGAAATTAATAAATACTTAAGGAACTTGATTATGATGATCTCGGATTTATCAAGAGCGTTCAATTTCTTTTGACTTTTGATTTCGCAGAATAAAAAAAGCGTAGTTATGAGCGTAAAACATACTATTATTTCTCTATATAATCCCCTGCTACACTAATGCACTAATACCAGCATTTCACTAGTGTTTCGATAACATCAAGATAGAAAGTTTTCTCAGTATGCTGGAGCCATGATCAGACTTCCTGCTTCACATCTGAAACTCGAACTGCATCCCACAAACTCCTTTAATGGTCCAAACATGTGAAAATATCTTGGAGCAAGGTCAGGATGTGGCAAGAGGTGTTCATCAATGATTGTGTGTACTATGCAATTTCATCACAAGTTTCGGTTTAACTTCAACTTGCAGGTGATCGCCCGTGTAGTTGATGGCAGTAAATTTGACGAATTCAAGGCCTTCTATGGAGATACACTGGTAACAGGTGCATAGATTTCAAATCTTAAGTCTGTTGTAAATGAAGCTCTATATTTCAGTACTGTACAGATGAATATGGCCCTGGATTTCATACTTATTCTCAGTGCTGTTGATTTGTATCTAGGCTTCGCACGTATATTCGGTTATCCAGTCGGCATTATTGGCAATAACGGAGTCCTGTTCTCAGAATCAGCTAAGAAAGTAAGTTACTCGTACACATTCAGGTATATCTGTAAATCATACAGTTGTCAATCTTTTATTTATTTAAATAGTTTTGAAACAATTAATTTGTTACTGACATTACAGTTCTTTGTATATAATGTGTAAATAACATTTCATTCGAAAGTTTGAGTAAATACTAGACACGGTACTTAAAGGGCAGTTGTTTTTATTCATCTTAAATATAAAAGCCTTTTGGCTTCCAATATGTATACACATGTCAAGCAACACTAGTCTATCATTAGAAAGGGCTGCTTTATGAGATTTTTCGTCAATAATGTATATTTATAAAACTTAGCATTATTAAAAAACTGTAACAAGCAATTCATTAAACAGGATTACATTGTCCTCTTGTAGTTGATACCAGGCACTTTAGAGGTAGGATCTTTTGTGTAAGCATTTTTTCAGTGGATTTATGAATGTATAGTTATCTAGCATTTCTGTTTACAGGCAACTCATTTTATTGAGCTGTGCTGTCAGAGGAACATTCCTCTAGTCTTTCTTCAGAACATTACAGGCAAGTTTGAACTACAGCAAGCAGAGCTGCACTTTCTGTGGTTTTTCTAGACCATTTTTAACCAGTAATTAAATATGCACAACTGACAGCATACAGACTAAAATTAAGCCCAGTCATACATTTTATCTGTTGTAGGGTTTATGGTTGGGAGAGAGTACGAGGCAGGTGGCATTGCTAAGGATGGTGCGAAGATGGTGACTGCCGTGGCTTGTGCTAATGTGCCCAAGATCACTGTAATCATTGGAGGATCCTACGGCGCTGGAAACTACGGCATGTGTGGAAGAGCATACAGGTGCTTCATTTTACTTGCTTGTATATTAAATATTGGGAACTGGAAGGTATATGGACTTCTAAAGCAGAATAAATGGAAATACAAAGACTTATGAGATTTACATTACTGTCCACCACCTCCATGGTTTATTCTGACCTTTTAGCTACAACTACTTTTTTCTATTAATTACACTAACTTTTGCTTGCAAACTGTTGGTCACCAGCTCTGCCAGTCAAGGTAGGAAACGTGGGATGAAGCAAAGTAACTGGTTAAATAAACAAATCTTACTCTTTTAATAATAAATGGTGTTTGTAGAAAGGTTGTATAAAAGCAATATAAAGACATCATGCAATCATTGGCTATTTCTCCTCTTGTTTAATTTCATGCCTATTTTAACCGTCTTCTGCAGTCCCCGGTTCCTGTACATGTGGCCGAACGCACGCATCTCCGTCATGGGTGGAGAGCAAGCCGCAAATGTGCTGGCCACCATTAGTAAGGATCAGAAAGCCAGGGAAGGGAAAGAGGTAAAGAGCTCTCTTAACAAGCTTTCGTCTAGTTTCGTCTCAGCAATTGCTTCGTAATTAGCCTTAAAATACAGAAGACCCGTTTAAATGTAGCACTTGCCAGCACCCTGGTCAACCATCTTGATTCAACTTGTTAGTGTCTTTAATTTTTGGGGGTTCTATAGAGCTTATATTTGGCACCTGTCCCTCTAGTTCACAGCAGAACAAGAGACTGCTTTGAAGGAGCCAATCATCAGACGATTTGAAGAGGAGGGAAATCCATATTATTCCAGTGCCAGGTAATCTGTCACATACTGAACAATAGTGCAGGTGGGAAAACTACCTGTTTCAGTTCATCACATAATTATTAGCACTATATCATATAGTTCAGCTCTCATCTTTTAAATACCCAAGTACAGCTAATATCTACTGTAGTAGTAGTAATTTTAATAATAAGGTACAATTCTATCCTAGATATGACTCTATATACTGCCTGTGATTCCACAGTGTGTGTGAGATCCAGCTTTCACTTCAATCCAGCTATGTATCCAGCCTTCACTTCAAATCCAGCAGCACTCCTGTGCTACTTTTATGTATAACTGAGGAACCATAGGTGGCAGTGCTTTGGTTCTTGAATGGTTTGAGAGAGGAGGGTTTCAAGTTGTGGGATGTCAAGTTTGTGTTTGGGAAATTTAGTGCAGGATCGCAGTTTTTCAAATTTATCCAGAAGCCTTTTTGACTGTCCCCACTCTAAAAACCACATTAAAGTTGTTTTTGTGCTTTGTACTAACACAAACAATAATAATAAAAATGATAATAATAATCTGATTCTATAAAGACCATGTCCGGTGATTTAGATAAAATTTTCTGTAGTAATGTTCCGTAATGCAATCCTCTTGTAAGATTTGAAGTGTTTCTAATCTGGTGTTCCTTGTTTCCTGCAATCAGACTGTGGGATGATGGAATCATTGACCCTGCTGACACCCGCCTCGTCCTAGGACTCAGTCTGAGCGCTGCTCTCAACGCCCCCACACAGAAAACTCGCTTCGGCGTCTTCAGGATGTGAAGCTACAGAGTATCTCTCAATATCCTTGGGTTCTTCTGTGATTTATGAAGAAATTTATTAAGTAAATAATATTATGTATAATAAGCTAACTAGAATAAATAAAGGGTCATTTTTGTGCTGCTTTTCAACGTCAGGTGGGGTTCTTCACTACAATAATCATAAGACTAATATTGAGTCAAATCCTGTAGCGAGCAGTCTGTAAGAAATGTCCGTCAGATGTTAATGACAGTTTAATTTTGTACACAATACAGTGTGATGGATTTATTAAGGACAATTGTTACTGTACATGATAAAAAAAAATCCTACTTTCCAAATCCTGTTGATTCATTAGTCATTCTTATGCCTGTATCCCCACTTTGTGAACTGAGACAAAATGATCGTATCCAGAGAGGATGAGAAAGCGCAGATGTGTTGCGTTCGAGCCGTCAAGCTGCAGAACACACATTCATAAACAGGTCATAGATTATAATACAGTTCAGCTTTCGTAGGCATGACGGAACAGTAATGTAAAAACTCAACTCACTGATATTTCATTGCTTTGTAGACTTCCATCCGTTTGTTCGAAGTCTAAATAATAATTATATGTTAGTCAGTGTATCATTAAACAGATTAAGACCGATATGTAGTTGTTATTTTGTACGGAAGAGAATTAGACCCTCCATGAACAATACATTTGAGTTCTGACTTTTACTTTTTTCCTCAGAAGCCTGCCATTGTTATTTTGGATCATTTTATTTTATTTTTTACATACTTGTCAAACTTAAATCAAACAATTTTTTAAATTGCACAAAGCTAACCAGAGTAAATACAAAATTGAGTTTTTAAATGATTTATTTTATTAAGGGAAAAAGGCTACCCAAACCAACCTGGCCCTATGTGAAAAACTAATTGCCCCCTAAACCTAATAACTGGTTGTGCCACCCTTGGCGGCAACAACTGGCATTGAGTCTTTCACATTGCTGTGGAGGAATTTTGCCCCACTTTTCTATGCAGAATTGTTTTAATTCAGCCACATGGGAGGGTTTTCGAGCATGATGATCACAATCATTTAAATGTGACAAATATGCAATGAAATAAAAATTCAGGACAAATACTTTTTCATGACACACGCATCATATATACACTATGTGTGTGTGTGTGTGTGTGTGTGTAGCTCTGGAAAATAATAGGAGACCACTGCAAAATAATCAGTTTCTTATGTCTTTTTCAGGTGTATGTGTTGGTGAGAATTTAGCGCAATATTTCTTCCAAATTCAAAATAGAACTATTGTTATTTAGAGTGGATATTTAAAGGAAATGAGGGCTTTAATAACTCAAATAAAACAAAATGCAAATAATTTGTAAAAAAAATTGTTAATGCTTTGGCTAAATAACATTAAGAAATCAGTATTTGGCGGAATAATCCCGATTTGCAATTACAGCTTTCATGCGTTTTGGCATGCTCTCCAAAAGTTTTTCACAGTGGTGGGTAACTTTATACCAATCCTTTTGCAAAGATGCAAACAGCTCAGTTTTCAGTAGTAAATTGCAGCTCACATAATATTCACATGACTTCATTCAGTCATACATATTTAGCTGTGTGATAAGCATTGTTTCAGTACTGTTTCTGGTCAGGTTTTTCTTGCAAAACCTCATTGATAATTTAAATAAATAAATAAACACATGTACATACCTCTCTCTGCTATGAGTTCAAATTTCTCAGTCTCTTCTTGTGTGCTTTTCTCTATTCTTAATCGTTTCACTGGAACGACAATTTAAGATTTTATGCAACGTTCAGTTAACTCCTATACCTCAGTATAATGCACTGCAACGAAGATTTTAACTATAATTTCTATACCGACCATTAAAACTGTGCACGGATATGACCGACATTTTCATGTTATCTGGGAATCTGATGATGACCTCTTGAGGAAACATTCCCGTCGATAGCCAGAACGTCTCCATGTTTCTGCAATGGAAGCAAATAGAAGTTACTTCACAACATAATGTTGAATCTTATCGTGTTTAAAAAAAAAAAACTTTTTAAGCATAAACTCACCCATCAACCATGTTTTCCGGTGGATGATTCTCATCGCTGGACGTCGCCAACACAACCTGAGCACCAAACGAGCTTAAAGCCGTGTTTAACATGATTATATCTGCATTTATCGCGCTCGGGTTGCCAAGCAGCCAGTCAAGCTAACAGAGTCGCATTTTTTTGACGTCATTAACATCCGGCCCATCAGTGCGCACGCTGCCAGAAGCGTTTGGGAAATAATTAGCAGTGTGTTTAGTGTGGTGCTAGCTTATTTTCATGGCCAATGGAACAGGTGAGGTTGTGTTTTGTCGAGGGACTGGACAGGTAAGTGCTTGATAAACCTATTTACACATGTTTAATATAGTTAGCTTGGGTAAGTTAGATTTGTTTTGGTGGCTAGTTTTGCTAGCTGCTAGCTAAGTGACATGGGTTTAGTGTTTTATAGTTTGCATAAAAAGAGAATGCATTTTCTATCTTTATAGTTACGTATTTACATCTGTTATTTAACTGACATGGCTAAAGTGAGCTGTTATTATAATTAAAGTGTATAAATTCTACAGTGTGTCCCATAATTCTCCATGCACTGTGGAAATTAACATTGCAAAATAGCTTTTTTCACCAAACCCCACCTATATGTTTTAATGCTCTTTCTTTGTAAACACACACTAAGTCGTCCTTCTCACTCATTTTAAAACACACCTGGTGTTATTCGTCTAAATTATTGCTTAATTATGTTCATGAGACTTCCTGTAAACTCCTGTATAATTCTTGTCTTTTTTGCACAGAGTGATGACTCGGACATTTGGGATGACACAGCCCTGATAAAAGCTTACGATAAAGCTGTGGCATCTTTTAAAGTAATTGTGTCATTGCGTCACTTTACAAACTCATTCAGTTACTTTTTCAGAATGTTCAACCCCAGTTTTCTAAAACCCCTCATGTTTTCTTTCTCTTTATAGAATGCGCTGAAAGGAGAAGACGCTATGGCGCCACATGCAAAAGACAAACCTGGCAATAAACGAAAAAACAACAAAAAGAGCAAGGGCAGAAAGAAATCAAACACGTCTCCTGATGGAGAGGTAAATCACACGAGCAAGACATTAGTATTAATGTACAGTATGGTGCAAAAGGCTTGAGCCAGCCCCCATTTCTTCATATTAAATAAACATTGGAGATTACATTACTGTGACAGGCTGCAAACTACCTAAAGGTTTACAATAATAAATTTTGTTTATCTAACAAGCAGCAAACTTATTTCCCCTGGTGGTTCCAACCACTCAGCATTCAGCTTCGGCAGTATACTGATTACTGACGTGATTATCTGTCACCATCTGCACCTATTTCTCACTGGTGTATGCCTTAAGTTGGATGTTTTCCAATTACTGATTTATAGATTACTGTGTGGCTTAGCAAACCAAAAAAACATTCGCCTGAAACTGGTCAGGTACAGGGACTGAACTGAAAGTTAGAAATAAAAACTCCTTTTGGAAGCCTGGAGAACTATTCCTCAAGACTATGTACATAAAAAATGCAATAAAATCTGGCTCTTTGGAAGTAAAATATGGAGAATTGAGGAGGCTCAAGACTTTTGCTTTCTTTCTGCTTTAATCCTAGTTTATTCTTTACTACTGTTACATTCAATTGTTTAAACACACCCACATAGAAACATCCATAACTGTGTATTCTTAGCAAAAATGCATTACGTGGTCAAAGTCATGTAGACACCTGACTATCACTCCCATATATGGTTCTTTTGTTTCCACAATGTTGGGAGTGCAGAGTGTGTGTTCCACAGCATTACAGTTTCTCTTTTATATCTTTGTATAAATGCTCAAAATAACAACCAGTTAATTTGGCTATAAGCTCCCTGAAAGGTCACATGGCAGGACTTTCACATTCACATAAACACTGAGACCTAACATGTAATCCGATGTGTGATCAAGTGCTGATAATCAAAATAATCTTTTACAGTGGAAAGTTGGTGATGCCTGTTTGGCATACTGGTCTGCAGATGGGAACTTGTACGCAGCTACCATTTCCTCAGTCGACCACGAGAAGGGCACCTGCATCGTATATTACAACGACTACGGGAACGAGGAGGAACAGAATCTGAGTGACCTTCTCCAGGATACTGCAGAAGCGGATGGAGAGCCACAAAAGATGGTTGATGTACGATGTGATTTGTTTATTACTTCTCTTATGTACAGTGTATAAGGGTCTACATTTTAATGCTGAATAAATTGCAGGGGAAGGAGGTGGAGTCTTCTACAGAGGACAGTGAACAGTCTTCTACGCCACATCAGTCTAATCAACAGAAACCCAAAGCTAAAGGCAAAGTTCCGGTGGTACCTCCTCCTATGTGGGCTCCTGGCTTTCCTCCTGTTCCTCCTCCTGGCTCTCACTTAAGAATGGTGAGTAAATAAATATGAGCGATGTTTTGTGTATACTTCAATAGTTAGACCTTTTGGTATTAGGGGAATATGTAGGATTATGATTCTAGAATTCTAGTCTATTCTATTATGTCTAGAATGTATTAAGCACTAGAGCCCATGATTGGATAAAACTGTAGCTAACACCAATCATGTTTATGATTCTGTTGTGTTCTCTCCAGCCTGACAGCAGAAGAGGCGGAGGCCCTGGACCTGCTTTTCCCGGCTGGTCCCCGATGATGCCTCCAGGTCCACCAGTGAGACACAGTTTCCTAGGGATTTCTCAGAGTGATCAATTATTTGTCACCTAACTAGGGATTACCAGCAGGTTTTGTTTAACAAGCCTATCACATGCTCCATACTTCATATGTAGGGGTGATCCAAACAACCAGCTACCCATCGCAATCAGCCAATAATTCCTTAAGTTGGCTTATCTGATAATCGGTTGTCTATCAGCTGGCCGATCACATATACTGATATTATTGTGATGACGCAGAATATAATAGAAAAGACGCCAGTTTAGAAATATTACCGATTCTCTTGAAATTATGTCAATAATATATATATATATATATATAACTTTTGCCATAGTTTTATTTTACAGTTGAATTGCTAAAAAATTTATGGACGAATCAATAAGATTGTACACTTTTCTGGACTTCATTTTCTTAAAAATAACAGAGTGCTCTTGTGAGTGAGAATGTTGAGCAATTAAATTCATTTAATTACCATAGCCTACCAAACATCACAGCTTAAATGTGTGCATCATGAGAGAATATCATATTACATATTTCTAGCCTGGGAAAAGATAAAAATTCAAAGTACAGTTTCTACGAAATGACATCGTAAATCTTTGGCACCATCAAAGTTGTGGACAGATGATGAATTAATCTACTAGTCTTTGCCCATTTCTAAGATTCCCTGTTCAATCTGTTGGCATGTGAAAGCTACAAATATTCAAAAGTTTATTAGTACAGAACTAATCAGTTTAAAACTATAATTAATATAAACCTCTTAACTCTGGTCCAGATGATCCCACCGCCACCACCGATTAGTCCTGACATGTTGGAGGATGATGAGGCTCTAGGTAGCATGCTGATCTCCTGGTATATGAGTGGTTACCACACGGGATACTACCTAGTAAGTAATGATTACATTTACTATTTTTATGGAACTGAGCAAAAACATGGCATAAGGAAAAAACCTTTTCATGTTTTTTAATCGCATTGCTTTACCTTGCACTGTTTTACAGGGCTTGAAACAAGGTCGCAAAGACGCTGCCGCAAAGAAATTGCATCACAAATGAAGCTCATTCTGGTATTTTTTATTTTTAAAACCTACATAAAGATTTTATAGATAAATAATTATAAATGTGTGTGTATATGTGTTAACATGCAGTATACTATGCTTTTATGAAAATGTATGTATACAAAAATATACTTCCTTTTCATGCTTAATAAACCCTTGAATAGAAAGTCAGTCTATTAACTCTCTCACCAATTTATATTTTTATCCTGCTTTTTGTGGCAAATTTTGATTTTGGAAACTCCATAATTATTGGCACCCTAGCAACAAAACTGTTAGCAATTATGAGTAATAAGTTTATGGAGACATCATATACTCTTAACCCATGTTGTTCCAAGTACTGTAGATCCAAATTCATCAGCATGTCTTATAATTTGTATAGGATGGAGAGTACAACCACACTAGGCCTTTAATTTTTTAAGAAGGTTGGACTCATGTGGAAAGGGATTATGGACTGCTTCTCCATGAATATCCTTCCTTATATGGTGCGTTCATGTTCATTACCTTCTTTAGTTCCAATAAAAGCTGATAATTCATAGTCGCTGTTTCACTACACTATAAGCTATGATTGTGCGAATTGAACAAAACTCAAAATAATCGAGAAAAATGTCAGGATCTTTGTTTGTGATAGTCATTTTATTATACAATCATCTTACAGCAAATTCTCCTAAAGGGTGCCAAAAATTTTGGAGTTGTCTGTATTTAATATATTCTACATTACCTAGTTGTTCTTTCTCTACCACAGGTTAAAACTGACTTCAGACTCTTCTGAAGTTCTACACTTGGGTTCATGTTCCAACTGAGGTTTTCTATTCTTTGTACATAAGTGAATTAAATAGTCTTTTTTCCAGCTGTGCCTGAGTGTTCTCTTTAACTGTGACAGATTGAGATTCGAAGTTGAAATGGTTTTAATTCTCAGGGCGAACGAATATATAAGATTTCTGACATTTTTAGTACACCATTATACAGTATGATGGTAAAATGTTTTTGACTTTTGTGACATCTTTTAAAACTTTTTGTTCTGTTATCTTACACTCTAGACCAGGGGTCTCCAAATCCAGTCCTGGAGGGCCAGTGTCCAACACAGTTTGGTGATTCTTCTTCTCAAACAC
>JAQMYJ010000014.1:13464837-13477333 GCA_030014305.1 Clarias laeviceps | reverse complement strand
TTCTCAAACACAGCTGATTTAACTAATCTGTTAATTACTAGGTTTAGTGGGTGTGTTTAGGTGTTGGTGAATTACAAACTGCTGGGCACTGGCCCTCCAATACTGGATTTGGAGACCCCTGCTCTAGACACTGACAGCATTCTTCTTTAGGATGGCGATAAAAAATGATATGATAAAACTATATTTTAATGATAAAACTAATGATTATGGTATCACATGATCTTATAAACAACTGTTCATTTGAAATATAACTGGAGTAGTGAAATTATCAAAAGTTTGCACTAACATGCAATAGGATAGAAAACAAGTACAATGTACTGTAACTGAGCTAAAATGACCAACTGGACAGCAAAAAAGAAATTAAGCCCTTCTTTTTATTTCTGAGTAAACTGATTTTAATGCAGTTTTGAAGGATGTTAAAATGGCATTAGAGCATTTAATGAAAGTGCTGTTAAACAATTTTAACAAAATTGCAATATATTCTTCTATCCGTACATGAAATGCAGGACTCTATAAGTAAAATTAAACATCTAAACCCAGCTGATGCTCTCAAACATTCAGAATCAGTCTGTGAATCTGTCAGACTAAGCACATGGTACTTTAAATGCAGTAGGTCTATTTTAAGGATTTAATGCTGGTTAAAGTGCTTTCACTGTTAGGTAAATAGTCTGTCATGGTGGTGCGGTTTCTTTCCTGGTCTGAACACTGATCCGTTTAAATTAAGAAATTCTTTTTACAGCAGGAGCCATTAACGTGCTGCCACACACTGGGATGATGGACAACCGGATATAATAAAAGCGGCATTCCAGTACTGGGGCCAGTTCAAAGATCTTGATGCTTGAGGTCCCTGGGCTACTCCCATCCTTGCTGTTTTCTCTTCTGATAAATGGTTCTTAACCTTCATAAAACCTGTAAATACTATAGCCACTTAGGCCAGGAAAAACTTTAAATTAGAGAGAATCTATTAAGCAAAATTCACCATTCACTGTAGTCATTTTTAGTTATTCAGATGTCTCTTCAGTGTGCATGTACTGTATATTATTTGATCTTAAATAAGCTAAATGCAGTTTCCTATAGTGATCTTATATAAAATGCCCTCACTCAGCTGTTGGGACGTGGCTTAGCAGCAGGACAATTATATAGACACTAAAACAGTGCATTTGGAGGAGGGGAGGAACTGAGGAAGTTTGAGGTATGAAAAGAAAATGCTTTATCTGAGGGATCTTTTGGCTGAAACATTAGCAGAACCTCTTTGGGGAAGCCTATATCAATTTTTTTTAAAGAAATGGTAAAATATGGGACCTTTAAGGAATCAAAAGCTTTTAAATAGGTATCACTATTATAAACATCATGATGTAATCAGATGTTATGGTTGAAATTATTTAAGGTTTGAAGAAAGGGTTTACATATGTGTGCATATACAGTATATACTGATCAGCCATAACATAAAATCACCTATGTTTTGGTTTTAACTTGTAACTTTTGCACCCCGCAAAGGTCATGGTAACATTAAAAGCAGATATTTAAATGAAAAAAAATATTGGATAGAATCGGTATTGGCTTATACTCAAGGTTTTGAAAAAGAAAATGTTGTATTGTGCCATGTCTAACATCAGGTAAAAATTGACAAATGGTCCAACTATGCATCCATTATCTTATCGCTATCTATGCTGTACCTGCCGGGGACCTGCAGCCAATCCCAGGGAAATAAAGGCACAAGGCAGCGTACATCCTTAATGTAGCACCAACCCATCGTAGGGCCACACACACTTAATTTAGACATGTCAATCAACCAAGAAAGCATGCCTTTGGACTGTGGCTGGATTGTCTGGCAGAAACACACCAAGCATGAGAAGAAAATGCCAGAAAACTCCACACAGACAGAGCAGAGGCAAGATTCAAAATCCCAACGTGGAGGTACAAGACAACAATGCTAACCAGTATGCTACCTAACAAAGGGCCATATTTACCAAAACAAAAAATAGTTAATGTTGAGGATAATCCAGTAACCAATCCAACACAATAGTGCTGTGAAAACATATATTTCCCCTTTCATGATTTTTTTGTTTGTTTCTTTGTTTGTCACATTTAAATGATTGTGTAATATTAAAAAATATTAAAATCTCAAAGATAACCCAAGTAAATACAAAATGCAGCTTTTAGGGAAATACAGTTTTATGGGAAAAAAGCTGTCCAAACCTGCCTTTTCCTATGTGAAAAAGTAATTGCCCCTAAACCTAATAACTGGTTGTGCCACCCTTGGTGGCAACAAATGGAATCAAGAATTTGCGTTAACTGCGAGTCTTTCACATCGGTGTGGAGAATACTTTGCATGCTCTTCCTTGCAGAATTGATCATTTATTAATTCATCTTTTATACTGCTTATCTTGTGTACAAAGTTGCGGAGGCCTAGAGCCAATCCGGGGCAATTTAGGAAACCTGGAGGAAACCCATCAAACACAAACTCCATGCACACAGAAACAAGGCGGGAATCGAAAACCTGACCCTGGAGGTGCAAGTCCACAGTGATGACCATTATGCCACCGTGAGGCTATATATGCAGAATTTATATTTTGCATATAGTATCTCTCTCTCTCTCTTTCTCTCTCTTTTTTCCTATTTCTATCCCAGTCTGTCTGTCAGTGTTTTTCTCTCAGTCTGTTTTTTTCTCTCTGTCCCTCTCTTTCTGTCTTTTTTCTATACTTTTAATCAAGCTATGTCTCTCTCTCTCTCTCTCTCTCTCTGTCTGTCTTTGTCTCTATCTAACTCTTTCTCTCTCTCTCTCTTTGGGTCATTCCTTCCCTTTAAGTTTCTCTCAAGAAAGTCATGCACATCGAAAACAAACAAAAAAAAACACTGACAAGGGTTTAGAGTAGCGTAAAATTAATATAACCTGTAAAGTGGTAGCTTCACATGCCTTTCGGTCAAGATGCTTTATTCTAGGTGTCCATCAGGGGTCGCACTTCAATAAGAGCGGAGTGGAAGTCGCGTGCAGGGCGCAGCCTGTCTGTGAGCTCACTGCGCTACTGTATGGAGTGTCATCTAATCAGAACCCGCGCGCGTGCGATTGAGACGGTGCTCTGAGATTCACAGTCTGGAAGCGGAGAAATACCTTCGTCATTATTTGCACTGCTACTTTTATTTTGAAATTCACCCCTACAAAGTATTTACACTGTATTTACTCGCGACGCGACGTTCTGGAAGTTTTTTGTATTATTATTTTGAAATCCTCATCATGTTTTGCCGAAACCAGTCGAGCAGAGCGACCGTGGCGCGCGGATCGGCTCTGGAGATGGAGCTGCGCAGGGGGAAGTTCAGACAGAGCATTTTCATGGACACACCACAGGTAGGCTTAATTACACACTCCACTGATCAGTGATCACACACTCACAGTCATCAGCTAACAGCTCTTATGCCTGAAAATAAGGATATTTATTACTATTTTATATTGTGTTTAGCAGAAGGTTGTGTGCTCTGGGGTGTGTTTACTTTTGCATAGTGTTTAAAGGAGTTTGTATTTGTACTCAACACCTCGAATCACAGATCGTTTTAATGGCTACATGTTTAAACGCTGATTACAAGTATATTTACTTTACATCATTTGTATATCATGGCAAAATCGTCCCTAAATAAATGCATCAAAATAAAAAATAAAAACAAATAAACAAGCAAACAAAAGCCTGTTTTTTTTTTTAAGTGTGCAAAATCTTGAGGATAATACTAAAACTTTCCAAGTAAAAGTTTCCATACTGTATACATAGAGACACAAACTGGTAGCATGGTGGCGTAGTGATTAGCACCTTCACATTGCACCTCCAGGGTCAGGGTTCGATTCCCACCTCGAAATCTGTGTGCATGGAGTTTGCATGTTCAATCCGTCCTTGATGAGTTTCCTTTGACTACTCCGGTTTCCTCCCACAGTCCAAAGACATGCAGGCGTTCCCAAACTGCTGATCATTGTGTAAATGTGCATGTGTGTGCTCTGTGATGGATTGGCATCCTGTCCAGGCATGGGCCCACCGTGACCCTGTACACAGGATAAAGCGGTATAGACGATGAGTGAGTGCGTGAGACCCAAACAAACTAAGAGGATTCTGCAAAGAAGACAGTGACGCACCAGACGCTTTAATTCAAGTTAGAGTTCACATAGTGCAAGATGGTGATCACTCGAATCCTGCGATGGATTGGCACACCATCCAGAGTGTACACCGCCTTGTGCCCTAAGTCTTTTGTGGTAGGGTCCAATCCCCCCGCGACCCTGTATACAGGATAAAGTGGTATAGATGATGAGTGAGTGAGTGAGTAGATGGATAAAATTTTTTTTAAAAATCATATAAAATACAATACTAATAAATAAATACATGTATAAAAATAAATGGGTACAAACATTTGGGTCTTCAATCAAAGCTAAAGTGACACTTGTGAGAATTATTGGAAAAAAGAAGAAAGGCAAAAGTAATAATAATCATAATAATAATAATAATAAGCAATAATCCTCTCTCACTGTTTCTTTCTCTCTCTCTCTCTCTCTCTCTCTCTCTCTCTCTCTGTATGTCGGTGTTTTTCTCCATCTGTCCTTTTCTCTCTCTCTGTCCTTCTCTTTTTTCCCCTCTCTCTTTTTTTGTTAATTACTTTATATGTTTCTCTCTGTCTGTCTGTCTGTCTGTCTGTCTGTCTCTCTCTCTCTCTCTCTGCCATTCTCTCCCTTTATGTTTCACTTTGTCTCAAGAAAAAAAAAAGTCATGCACATTTAACTTCTATCTGTCTGCACTGTATTCATCTGTCTTATTTCATGTATACATGAAAATTCTGGAGGGTCAGTTCTATACGATAAGCTGCACACATCTTTAAACACCACAAGTTAGTTTTATAAGACTACATCTGGTTGTTTTTGGTAGCACATGAAGCATACACTTTTTTTAACATGGCTTATGGTCTAGTTCTCTAGTATGCTGAGTATAATCAAGTGTCTTAAATTCCCCCTTCCCATAGCATGCCATATAAACAAACGTTCAGTGCGTAGAGTATTTTTGGCCCGTCTAATGCTAGTTTTATTTGTTTTGCTTCCATTTTAGGAAAAAAAGAAATACACTTGAAAGCACGCCGTGTGTAAGCTCTAATTATTTTTAACCAGGCTGCTTTAGGGAAAGTCGGAAAGTTTCTTGGACAATAGTAGGTTTCGCTTTCCAGCATGGTGCTGTGTGGGTTACAGACTATTATTATTATAATATTGTGGCTGTCATCTTATTCTGCAGCAGGTTTTTACCTCTAACTATGACAAATATGCAGAAAACCTTCAAGTCATAAATAATAGTTTTGAGGTTTGCTTTGGAGATTAAATGCAGCCAAGCGTCCAGTCGGGCTCAGATTGTAAAAAATCGAATAGCTTTAAGTTGTTATCTCTCGGCTGTGACATTGAACCCGAGGGCCCGTTTACAGTCTTGCCTCCCTTTCAAGTTCTCATTCAATATTCATGTGTTCATTCACATGGTTCAGCTTGCTAACAATAATGCGCCCTTATCTAATAGAGATTGTACCGTATCAGCATTTCCAGATAATTTTTTTGGACGTCATTGTATATTTCCTTACCCTTTGGATATCTCGGATGGGATAAAGCCTGCTTGCTCTGTGAAAAGGATCTTTTTACCGTGTGTTTGCGAAGCAGAGCTAGGAGTCCATACACTGACTGACCTGATTGAACTTTTACAATGCCTAGGTTTGTGTACCAGGCTCAGATTGCCATGGGAAAGCTAGGTAAGAGCTGAGAGGAAAAAATCCTTCTGCCTGGAAGAAGATAATGGAGCTGCTGGCTGATCATCAATGATCTTGTTTTGATGGAAGTCTGTTTTGACTTGCTGCAAGCTCTAAATGTGCACGAAGCATATAGAACGGTCTTGTACGCATAAAATAAATGATTATCATGATGCCTTCTGGTTAAAACCTTACACAAATAGAATAGTAGGCAGAGGTGTAAAGAGATCACTCGACATCTGCAGACCTGATGAAGCCGTCTATAGACTGCTGTAATAGACTAATGTAGAATATTACACCATTTGATCCTGATCAAAAAAGGTAGACAAAATCAATATAAATCTAAACATGATGTTTTTTAGTAGGAAATATTATTTCAACTCCTAGCTACGTAGATGATTGGACACTTTCCCTGGATATACTCTTTTTTTTTTTCCTTTAGTCCTGAGACTATGTGTAAGACGTCATCTGCTAAGAATGACCATGACTTCAATTAACTCATTCATCCATTTTTCGCCCAACACACGATTCACAAGACTTTCAGCGTCAGACGTTCCACCCACAGGGTGTGCAGTGTCGCATATTGCAGTCTGAATGGGTCCACACATGTGGTCTCCAGCATCTTGCTTTTGATCCTGTGTTTGCATGTCAGGCTCCAGTTTCCAACATCACATTGGGGTGAAAAAGATTCACAGAAATCTTTAAAGGTCCCATATTTTACTACTTTTTTAACAAGTCAATATATGTCTCAGTGTGTGGATTGAGATTGTTGGAGCTGAGCAACAAGTTAGGGGAGGGTCTCTTCTTATATGAGGTCACATTAGGGAACCGGAATGTCTTAACATTACTAAATGTTTTTCTCAATAGATGCCCTTTAAAATGTCCAAAGAGGTAAGTTAAAAAAAAATCCTGCATGTTTGCTAATGGGCTGCACAAAAGGGTTTGTGTTTAGTCTGTCATGTCTGTCAATTTGTCTCTTTCTGTCAAAGTGAGTGGTTCTCGGCCACATGTATTAATGAAATGCAGTGTAGTTAGAGGTCTTTTTTGACAAAGTGACTTTATAGTGAAGTAAAGCTGATGAGGAACTAAAATACTGTAGACCGTCAACTAATACATTTATCATCAGATAGTTAAATATATATATTCCCAGTAAATACCTTTTTTTTTTTTTTTTTTTTTAAGTAGAATTTTGATTACTTTTTCTTTACTTTTTTGCTTCTATATTTCCACTTGCAGTCTACAAGAAGGCACTTTGTTTACATTTTGCTTCATGTACATTTCAGACACAGTGCTGGAGAATTCTACATTCTGATTGGTCAGTGATGAAGTGTTGACTAATTTTCTACAACAGCAGCCCTGAGACATTTGTTCAAAGTGAACAGCTCTATATCAACATGCTTGTTTAACAGGGACTTTACACATAAACACATTTTAAAGGTCCAGTATTGTCTGTCCATACTACAGCTGAAATACACCTCAGATAATGAGCATTATTTTTATTCCTTGGGCTCATTGCTTCTCCAAATGCGCCATTTCATTCTCCGTATAAATGTGCTACTTCTGAGCCATGCCTGCAGGAAGAAAAACAGAAGGGCTGAGCAACAAGCTGATGGAGGCTTTTCCTCATATGAGGTCACAATAGGGGGATAAAAATCTAATTGGCTTGTTTAACATATTTTTGGTTTGTACACGCACACTGGAGACTCATCTAAAAAAAAAAAAAAAACTTCCATAACGGCTCTCCTCATTGATTTTAAAGCAGAATCCACCACTTTAAACATGTTCATCGCCCTGCGTTGTGATAACGAGCTGTGTACAAAAAAGGACATACCAAGACAAGGTTATTTTTATTTTCTAAATGTTAGGGGGTTTATTTTTGCTTGAGGAAGCGGTCCACCGAACTATGCTGGCTGCCTGCTAAAGGACTTTTCTGGCTCAGCCTGAAGGAAGTGGTGGAGGACGGTGGAGGCTTCTGAGCACGAGACACACCCATGTGACTGCGCACTCCCACACCTTCCGCTCCTTTTCCTACAGTCGAGCCGATATGGACACATACGGTACATAGATGTAAGGCAAGCGTTGTGATGACTGCCAGTAAATTGTCTTTTGAAATATTATACTCTGGAAGTTACACACACAGACGCACACACCCGTATACATGCACATTTTTCTAGAAGTTTTTATGTAAGTCTGCGGATTTGTATTGTTTGTCGCTACGGACTGTTTACTAAGGCGTTCTTGCCACTGATGGTTTCTGCAGTGAATTTCCTTTAAGTGTTTTCCCATATTTCCGTTCACCTCTTCAAGGACATTTTGTCTTGGTCCGCTTCAGAGGCGTGTCCTCTGTGGCTTTCACGTCAGCATGTGGAAATGTTTAAGCAGGCTCATAAAATCGCTCACGTTTTCATAATAGGATATTTTCTCGTATTCCCCCTTAATGGAGTACTGTATATAAACAACAAGAGTGCCAACCCTCAACGGTTTATTGTCTCAAATAGCATCACGCCGCAAGCTTATCGCCGTGTCCACTCCTTCTGAAATGACACCAAATGCTCATATCCGTAGGGAAGGTGCAGGTAACATGAGACATGAATGAGCTTTTTGATGGTAAAGAATGCCACAATGTCCGTCTCGGATCAACCCTGAGGCCGACGCAACAATGAGGAATCACTCAACGCCGGGGCCTGAACAGGACAGTGTGTTTTAGCTTTGGGAGTGCATAGTTTGGGATTTCAACAGAAGGAACCACGAGTCCCTGGCAGAATGTCCCTGCATGTGAAAGCCACACTGGAGGCTAATCGTCTACCCGCGGAGGCCACAGGAGCCCTGCTCTTTTTAGTGCTGTCTTTAGTATGCAGGGCATCGCTCTACCGTGGAGCAGCTGGTCAGCAAAGAGGTGCATTGGGTTTTGTTCGCAGAGCCAGAATGGGTGTGAAGATGTCAGCGAAAGCTAAGGGTCCAAGGAAAATCTTGGAAAGCTAATAATGAAAATAGCATCCTGTAATTGTATTAGGAATATAAAAGAACGAAGAAAGACGGGCACCGATTCCAAATTGATCAGTTAAGATATCTTTGGCAGGAAAACTCTTATGGCTATGGGAAGTTCTAATAGAGGTTCATGTATGCTTCATTGAAGGGCACCTATTGTGCAAAATTCACTCGATAGTCACGTTTAGACATTTTCCAGTGTGTGCACGTACAAATTAAAATGTGAGAAAAATACATTTCCTGCATTTTTGTATTGGCTGGGAGTTAAACAAGCCAGTTAAATTTCCCCCTACTGTGAGTTAATATAAGGCAAAGACTCTCAGCAGCTCGGTGCTCGGCTCTACGGTTCTCTCCTGTGGTGCGTCTCAGCAGCAGCTCGTTTACATAGATGCTGAAACGGCGTGTTCGGGGGAGTGAAACTGAGGGTGTATGAGGTGTAAAGAAAAAATGCAAGTAAATTAAGAGATATTTCAGCTGAGACGTGAACACACTCCTTTTGGGGGAGAACTAAGACCTGGACATTAGGGGTAGCCCAGTGGTTAAGGCATTGGACTACGGTTCGGAAGGTCCCAGGTTTAAATCCCACGACCAACAAGTTGGGCACTTGAGCAAGGCCCTTAACCCTTACATACAAATGTAAGTTGGTCTGGAAAAGTTCTGTGAGAACTTGGTTGACTTGTTAAAGGTTTAGGAATATATGGGACCTTTTAAATGCACAATTTTCATCAGGGGATTTGGAACAGGAGAGCCCATGATGTAGCTGTTTTTTTCCATCATCATACCTTATTGTGTATATTAAGTAAATAATAGCCACCTAAAATATTTACATGTACATAATTTTGCAGACACCCTTATCCAGATTGACTTACATTTTATTTCATTATACATTATATCTGTGCAGTTGAGGGTTATGGTGGTAGCTTGGTTGTTGGGTTTGAACCTAGGACCTTCCGGTCAGCAGTCCAATGGCTTGACCACTGATCTACTCCTACTTAAAAGCACTTTTAAAGGCAAAAGTTTTGGTTTGGAATATATATAAAAAAATAAAAATAAAATAAAAAATCCTTTAGACACCAGAAAAAGGCGAAGAATCTATGCTTTAGATGCATGTGATAACTGAGGATGGTTCCATTAAAAACCACAGAGATGGCTTTGGATTGCATTTGGTACTAAGAGTTTTTTCCTATCAAGGCTTATGACTACATTCACTCTTATAGTTCTAGGACTATAATTGTCATGAGCAGTTTCGTACCCAAGTCTGCATCAGTGAACAGTTGGCAACCATAATAAAGTGCCCCATGTTAACACAACTACTGTTATACAATATCACTTTTGATCATATAGTGCATAGTTAGAGAAGAGATTTATTTACCTCCACACTATCCGGTATCACTTAAATAAGAATAGGTTCTCTTTTGAGCCTGGTTCCTATTAAAGTTTCTTCCTCATGTCTTCCCCAGGAGTTGTTCCTTGCCACTGTCGCCTCCGGCTTGCTTATTAGGGACAAATGACGCTATAAATGTATTAATGCTATTTGTTGACGCTATAAATGTATTAAAAAACTAATTAACTTTTATATCTGACTTTTCTGAAAGTTGGACCGTATGTGAGGTGTGCATTGCGAAAAAGTTGGTACATTAAAAAAGTGGTGTGTAACATTTTTATGGTATTGTTTCCTGTATCCTGGTTAACGCCATCGTGGTTTAAAGTGAGTAATTTGTTTATGTTTCGGGTAACCGAGCTAAATACAGTCATTAGGATATAACGCAAGCAGGTACAAGCAAAATAAATAAGGTGTGGGATTGGTTATTGTGGGATTGATTTAGTTTTTTAAAAAAACTCCTCCTGTTCTACTGTATAATAAAGGATTGTGTCTTCTGTTCTGTAAATAAATCCAACATTAGTTAGCCATTCATTATAATGTCACAGGTGCTATTTGAATTGACCTCGCATTTCCATAGAACACAAGGACATCAGGATGTGAATCACAACTTTTATCTTTTCTTATCTGAACACGCACAGCCGATCGGTGTGATTCTGCCTGGAGGCCAATTGCAGCTGGTTCTTTGCAGATTTTACTGCAACTAATGTTTGCTAGTCTTTTTCATGGGAAAGTCATCGGAGAAGCCAATCTATGTTTTCATGCCAAAACCCAAATGTAAACCGACAGCTTTAGTGGGTATTTTTTTAGGAGGGGAAGCACATTCTTCTTTTGAAATAACTGCATTGATTCATGGGTCATTTCCTTCAGTCGCAAATAGACAGCATAAATAGAGAGGTTCTCCTGATCTCCTAAATCTGATCCGATGCCACAACTTCCCACTTCCTCGTTTCTATAACGACTACACGTTATCATGTACCTGCAAGCACTGTTCAAAGTGTCACATGAAAACAATGCAAATATAGTCACCTCTTAAGCTCTGCAGCTATTAATATGTTCTGCAACACCAACACACACACTTACTAAAGTATTGTTCAGGGCTTTGTCTGTGTATAGACTGTGTGTGTGTATATATATATATATGTATAGACACCTGTGTGTGTGTGTGTGTGTGTGTGTGTGTGTGTGTGTATATATATATATATATATATATATATATATATATATATATATATATATACTCTCTTAAAGCACAAGAGAATAGGAATAATTTTTTTAAGCTTGGCCAAGATCGAATATTTTTCCCTTTTTTTCCCCCACTCTTGTTCCCACATGTGCAATGCAAATGTTGGCTAAACCTTAGGATGAATGAAAGTAATGACTAAGTTTTAAAGATGTTCTTTCCATAATGAGAAGGAGCAAAAATAGTCAGATTGTAAGTGTTAGAGGCCGACAAGCGAGCTGAGATTTTAGCGACAAGCGATATTTCATTGAAACTGATCAACAAATCCAAATGGTTTGGTCAAAATGCTTCCTTAGACCAATCGATTACAGGTTGAGGTGCGAAAGTGTGAGAAACTCGTCACAGTGGCTTTAATAAAATGACAGACCATCTTGGTCTGTCATTTTATTAAATGTCTCTAAAAACAAAATAATGTTTAGAAATGAGCCGCAGTGATTGTAATTATGTTGATGGAGCACATTTTGCTTGCTTTGCTAATTAATACAAAGCAAAAAACATAGGTTAATCAAACTTCAATACATTTTACATAGACTAGCCTAGTTAGTTATAGTCCACTGTACCATCGTACGTTATTATGCGAACAGGAAACATGAATGACGTACTGCTTGTCGCCACCTGCAGGATTTTACAGGAACTGCAACATTTTACCACTCCGAATGCAAGCATAATTTTTCCTTTATATATATTTTTTATTGTTGCATGAATTTTCACACAAAAGAATCATGATACGTAAATGAATAGTTTTTTTTTTTGTCTCTAGTGTGAATGTACAGCTACACTGCATTCATTAAACCAGGTTGTCTTGTTCCAGGATAAACTCTTATTTAAGTGCACTTTAAATATATTTTTGTACAGTACCAGTCCAACGTTTGGACACGCCTCCTAAATTATTTTTTTCCTACATTTTTGAACAACACTGGAGATTATTGCATATTTCGGATGCCTTCAGCCTTTTGTTTTTACACTGTAGAAAGAGAGAGAAATCTGAAAAGACCATGGAATTAAAAGGTGTGTCCAGATTTCTGACTGGTAGTGTAAGTTAAAATTGTAAAATTGAGACTTTCCCATCCATTATACACAGGGAGCAGAAACTTTCACACACCTTTTTTTTTTTTTTTTTTTATATATATATA
>JAQMYJ010000014.1:13448414-13458628 GCA_030014305.1 Clarias laeviceps | reverse complement strand
TTTGGATTTTTACAACATTATTGTTGAAATACACAGTCCTGAAAAAGGGACGTTTCTTTTTTTGCTGAGTATATGTGTATATATGTATGTAAATACATGCCAAAGTGATGTAGAGTATCTTAAATGCTTTGGAAGTACTGTATCCTGGCAAGCCACTTTGAACATTAAAGTTGAGAGAAGGCAGTTGAGGACTCGGCGTTAGGGGCCAGATCACATGTGCTGCAGCTGACTAGGTGCTGGAGAGACTCCAAAGGAAACAAGAGAGACAGAGAATGGGTGTGGAAGTAGCAGGTTATCCAAGATGTTCTTATGAGCCACGTGGAGAGATCTAGTAGCTTAAAGATTAAGCTTCTTATACACTATATCCTTTTTTTTTTTTAGTTAGTTTTTTTTAAATGAATTGGATTGAATTAGCATCAAGGTCATGCTGAGGTCATGGTGTACAAGTTAGGTTTCACGAAATGTAAGCTTGTGTAACCTTTAGACATCTGCTAACCCTTTATCATCACTCATCACTGATGGGTTTTGACTCATCACGTGGCTGAATTTCGACACTGTTTTGATCCTCGTGCCTGCAGGACTAATACCTCTCTCTCTCTCTTTAGAGAGAACTCCAATTATATCTCTAAACATTTGAATTGTGTGTGTGCTGGATGTATCTATCCAGGCATTTCTCTGTCTTGTGGCCGGGACTCGGTTTACAGACAGGGGTGTGTCACAGCAGAGGACCTTTGTAGTGGTTAGGGGCCTTGCTGAGGCCACAGCCCATCTGTTTGCTCTGCAGATGTGTACTAAATGAGCAGCAGTCCCAGGAGTACACAACACTACACAACACAACACGCTTAATGGCTATGTGACGACACATTTTTATCTTTTACTCTTTAAATTATCCTTTATCTTTTGTCTTTGATTTACTGAACTTACAAATGTAGCATTTATAAATGAAACAATGTATTTGTACTATTACTGTTTGCACTTCTAGTCAAGTATGGCATTTTCCTACCCCACCCTCAAAATTCCTTTAGCATGCCACTTAAGCAGCTATGACTTTTATCAGCCTCCTATACTTTTCCCTGATTAGGGAAAGGAAATGTCTCCCCCTATATAAGGTACCCGACATCTGCTCTGGAACAATGACCTGCCAAGCACTGCTAATGCTCCGTAAAGCAGATCGACAAGAAGAACATCAAGTTCTCATGCTGATCCCTGGCTGTACCGTGCCATCTGACTTAAACGCACTGCTATCCTGTTATGCAACGTGACTAGCATGAACGGATTAGCGTATCGGTAGTGGAAATGAGCTCAGAACTTGGCAGTCTCCCGAGAGCTCTGATTCACAACAAGGATATTCTTCAAGTGTGTGTCATGTTTGGTAACTTCCAGGATACCACCATGCTGGCAGCTGGACAAGACAACACAGTGACTCTAAGCAGCTCATTTGTCCTGAAGGTTGCAGACTAAGCTACAGAAAGCCGCATCGCAAGGGGAAGCCCGCTCACACACCCTTCAAGTTGGATAATCGCTGTTTTGCATCGCAGTCACAAGGGTTATTTCGGAGCCAGTCTCAATTGGTATTCAGACCTAATGGTATGCCATGTTCACATATTAGATGGCATTGTATTGCAAATATACTAAAAAAAAGCTAGTAATTGTTTAGCTAACTGGATAATAGAAAGCTTTTTTTTTTTCCACAGCTCTATCAGATTTTATTTTCTTACATAATAGTATCAGCACGGTTTGGACCTAGCTATCTGTTTTGAATGGAATCATTTCTGTTGTGCACCGCAAAGCCCCTGGTCCTGTAACATTATAACCTCTGTGCATGTCTTTGCAGAAGAGGAATGCCGAACATAATTCGGTGTCCCAGGTGGTTGATCGGGTTTCAGTGATGAACACAGCAGTCGAGACCCCGTGTCTGCTTTCACAAATAGAAAATACCACTCTCCTGGGGTGGTTCTTTGCTGGGCTGTTTTTCTTTCCATCTCCCAAAGCATCCTAGAGAATAATAAATCTCCCATTGGGCTTCCCAGCATGGTGTATTGCATAATCTGCTGTGGCAAAAACGCTTGAGCTGGAGTTTCAACACGTGAAATGATTGAACAAACACCAGTTTATACAGGAATTTTATCAGAAATGCTGAAACCATATGAACCACCTGGGATGTGCTACCAAACTAATTGTCAATGTAAGGAAACACAGTTTCCCCCAAACATCTGTTAAAATAATAAATTCCACCCATCATTTTGAGCTGCCAATGGGTAGAATGTTACTTTCAGATGATGGTTTATAGATTTGTTTACATCCTTAAGTGTTGTACTCAAGACCCATGGCTTTGTAACAGATCTGTGTGTGATCTTTAGCGTTCTACAGCCATTATCAGCTCGCTGAAATGTGTTTAGAGCTGGAATGTAATAAAATGTGGGCAGGCTTGGGGTCTCTGAGGAACAGATTGAAAACCTCTGGGCTCATGCACTTGGATTGAACTCCAAAAAACTTGACTGAATTATGCTTGCTTTTAATAAATGATAAGAAATTAAATATTGATACATTTATTGTGTTGTGTGTGTGTGTGCTTGTTCTTACCAAAAATGCATGTGAAATGTGATTTCTATTACACATTAATAATTTGTTAGACCGTTTTATTTCACTACTTTGGGGTCATTCATGGTAAAATCTATAATTTGAAATCCATCTTTTGAACAGATTGGTCGTTAATTAATACAGTGCCATATTGGAAGACATTGTGATAACGATATGCCTGGTGGGACATCATTAAGTATTGGCCTACACTGAGATAGCCGCAATGAATACACTTTGACCAATCATCTTTCAGAAAGCTGTTTTTTGTTTAGTTTGTTAAATTACGTATTTGCCTATGGTTTCTGCGTTTCTGTTGCAATAGTACTGGAAAAGCTAGTATTGTGAATACTTTTAACAAAATGACATATGGTACAGCACGGAATGACTACTGCTAGACCTGGCACTGTCATGTTGTCTGGGTGAGACAGATGGTGTCTTTGTCTCCTCTGGTTTTACAGCTTGGGCTGTGCTGAGCCGTTAGTGCATCAGCAGGGTTTCCTCTTAGTTTATGGAGAATTTTACATAATTAGCCTGGTTTTTGGGTTGGTATGGGGACAACAGAATTCAAAACATTAGTCGCATAACACCAGAAGCTAAAGCACAGGGTTCGAACCATCACAGATTCACCAAGTGCTTTTTTTGTATCATCAGTCTGTGATGATACAGTCAAAAAAATCTGCACATCCCTTCTGTATATACTGTATCTTAGTAACATTATTCACTCTTTCAAATATTACACATAGCATTTGATCCGCAGTAATACACTGCCTGTTTGTATTTTTCATTTTTTTGTACATTCCGCTTACACAATCTGTTAATTTTTTACTAAAATTCTCAGTAAATTGATGGGTGACTTTATTTCTAGTGTCTGTTTGAGTAGTTGAGGCTTGGATTTAAAATATAAAAGAGACAAATCAGAAGTAACAGCTATAATAAATTATATTATTATTATTATTATTATTATTATATTGCATTATTATTGTATGGCGTGATTCCCAAAACTGTAAAAAAATGGACAAATCACAGACCCCACTTTATCAATCTTGATTTTAGAGCATGTGCTCTGAAGATAACTTAATTAACACAGACGCAAGTAGAAATATAAGTATTAAGAACAAATATGTATAATGTTATATTTTTGATACATTATAGTTTCCCGCTCACCCAAATGTAGAAATGCTGTCCATCATATTACCAGAACTTTTTGTCTTTATAAAAATTGCAGTTAATATTGACATGATTTTTAGTTCTTTGCTTTTAGATTCTTTGGTTTTAGTTCTTTGCTTTATTCGTTTTGGAAGAGCTATCAATTATGCTATGATAAATAATAACTATAGCTACCTTCATTGTAGTTGTAATATCAAGTAGTTTTAGTAGTCCATCCCATCAAAACAATGGTTAGCTGCGATGACCTATGACTTCATGCCAGCGTTCATTGCTGTAAGGTGAAAGTTAGTATATCTCTGGTAACAACATACTGTACCCACCTTTCATACACTATGAAACCTACAAGGCAATTCTTTGGACTTTTGGGGGAACCGGAGTACCTGGAGGAATCCCACAAAGTGTGGGGAGAACATGTAAACTCCATACACACAGAGTAGAGGTGAGATTTGAATGCCGAACCCTAGAGGTGCAGGGCAATAGTCCTGCTAAACACTGTTATAACTGTAGTATAAATAGTAATTACCACCACTATTATGTGATCTAAAAAAAAATTAATCCCTGAATATACACTATAAGGACAAACCTGTTAATTATTGAATTCAGTTGTTTTATTCTGGCTCCTTATCCCCAATCTTAATGCTTCAGCATACCACAACATCTTGGACAATGCTATGCTTCAACCTTTGTTGCAACAGTTTGGGGAGACTCTTCTCTGTTCTCTACCTAAGTGCACAAAGCAAGGACTATAAAGACATGGTTTGATGAGTTCTCTGTGGAAGAACTCAACTGGCTCGCACAAAGCCCTGACCTCAACCCCACCGAGCACCTTTGGGATGGACTGGAACGCAGATTGCAAGCCAGTCCTGTACTTATCGTCCAAAATAAACCTCATAAATGCCCTACAGAATGAATGGACACGAATTCCCACAGAAACACTCCAAAATCTTGTTTAGCCAGCCAGAGTGGAAGCTGTTATAGCTGCAAAAGGGGGACCAACTCCATATGTATGTCACAATGTCATTGCAGGTTTGGCCAATGATTAGGGGTCAACAATTAGGGGTCCTCAACACTAGTTGTCCTAGAGAGTCATAGAGTCAACAGTTGTATGGTTTGGATGTAATTTGTTTCTAAAAAGAAAATCCAAACCAAATGTTGGTGTGTTTACTGTAGACTGTTAACCCTCAAATGTGTAAAATAATAATAAAAAACTAATAGTCTGGAGTTTGTTGCTTGTACAGGGTTGTATAGATATTATCTGGGGTGTGTGGTGGTCTTGTCCGTGTACATGTCTCACAGTCAACTTGTGCGCGTGAGTATGTGTGAGTGAATGAGAGGCGGGCTCGTGCTATGTATCGAGCACGCGCGCGCTCGCGCTGCCTGAGCGGAGCAGAGCAGAGGCGACTAGTTTTATGGTGCGAGTGTAGTAGACACACAGAATAAGAGCTTTTGTAAGGAGTACAGAGTAAGAGGAAAAGCGACTCGGTGTCTCTGCTCAGCATTTGCACCAGTTCCGAGTGTGACAGTGTGTGTGTGTGTGTGTGTGTGACTGTGTGTATGTGATAGAAAAGCCTCGCGCGCGCACTAGATTGGGCTTTAAATGTAATACACGCTCTAAAAAAAAAAAAAAGTTTGCGCGACTAAAATTTTTTTTACGTAGAAACGCTACCGGAAACTGGACCCGTGTGTGTGTGTTTAATTTTTGGAATCAAGCGTGATTAAAAAAAAACGAATTTTCCGAAGTGATTCACTGAATGAGCAACACCAAGCATGGCTCTGAGTTCAGTGTTACAACACCGCTAAGAAGGAGGAAGAGGAGGAGGAGGAAGGCTACAAAGTCTCGAGCTGATTGTGTATTTGAATAATGCCGATAGAGAGAGTGGACATGGAGGAGAAACTGCGCATTTTGGAGGACCTGAACATGCTGTACATCCGCCAGATTGCCCTGAGTTTACAGGTAAAAACACTGACTTGTACGCTTAAACAGTGTGTGACCTGGTGCAAAGCCTGAGTGTGTTATTACACACACGGTCACATTTTTGATCCCAAATCACTGGGTGTGAGAGCTGTTTGCTGTACTGGATGTCTGATGTGGTGAAGTTTTGTAGTGGAGCTTTTTTCTTTTCTTTCCTCAGTGACTGTGGGAAAGTGATCCTGACTAGTGTATGGTTTTATTTTGACATGGCATGAATTGGCGCTCCATCAGAAGTGTGTTTAAGTGGACAAGTTTGAGAAATGACTATAATTTCATCATAATTTGTTTGACAAGAAACAGAATGCAGACCTGATTTTATATGATGATAAATAAAAATTGTGGCGTAGTGGTTAGCAGTGTCCAGGTTCGATTCCTGTCTCTGGGTCTGCGTGCATGGAGTTTTCATGTTCTCCCCATGCTTGGTGGGTTTCCTCCTGGTTCTCCGGTTTCCTCCAACAGTCCAAAGACGTGCAGATTAGGCGAATTGGCATTTCCGATTTCCCTGTAGTGTGTGAATGTTGAGCGGAGGTTTATTTCCAAACATATCAATGACCAAATATGGCACGGAAAGGCTTCATGACAAAACACAACACATAACGTCTAAACATTTTTTGCTGATCTGAAGCAGAACGGATATTTTCTTGTCAGTATAATTCACTTGTTCTTGTACAGTACGTGAGCAAACTTCAGTCTCTGTTTGCCTCACAGGGATTTGGGGTGAGGGGAACACTATTGTCCGCCCACCTTTTTTTTTTTTCACAGCCCATGCTGAGATCAGTCTTTACAACACTCTGGTGTGGAGAATGGGCTGCAGGGGAGCACCAAGCAGCCAGGTGGCCATGCAAACACACACACGCACACACACGCACACACACACTCCATGACCTTACATCTGTCTCACAACAGATCTGTCTTTCCCAAATTAGAGAAAGAACTTCACGATGTCAGCACTGACATACAGAACGTTCACACTGGTACGGATGTTGTAAAGGACCCCGTCATGGTTCTGCTTATACTGTAGATAGAAGTTCATGTTTTTTTTTTCCCTCAATTTTATTGTAAAAGGAATTAACAAAGTCATTTGATATTTCTCAGTTTTTATTTTGAGTCTACATCTCTTTGTATGGGCTTGTTGTTGTGTAAAGCCCACTGAAACTCTTAAAAAAAATGTATTGCTCATAGTTAATGGAATCCTAAAAAATGACTAAAGAAGTGTCATACAGCATTACACCCCAGACTCGGGACTTAACTCAAGTCTGTCTGATTTTGCTTTAGAGATGAAAAGATTGTATCTACAGGATGAAGTAAGATGAGTTTGCATTACTGTCCCAGCTGATCCAAGTTTAAACATGTCTTCCTTCTTTGCTGCTTTTACTACTACACTCTCCCAGACAATGTCTCCCTGGTGTAAACAGCCTTTTGTTCCTGGAATGCCACAATTCCTACCACGCTCATTTGGTTGAGTGGAACAGGAAGTGTTTGTGAGGGGAAAAAGCATCATTCCTAGCTGATGTCATTCCTTACGTCTCATATACATGCTGCACGAATGCATTGTTGGTCTGTTGTTACTGTTCTGTTTTATTAGCATTATTATTATTAGCTATGGAATAACGTTAAGGATTGTTGATTGTCACTATTAAACTCGGATTGATGATCGTCCTTTACTGGTACATGCTTTATGCTGCACGCCTGCAGCTGTTAGTTATTGGTGTTTCCTTTCTCATGTTGGTTACAGTTTTTTTTTTTTTTTTTGGAGAGTTTTCACAAATCAGGAAGTCCACAGCATTTCCATAGTTTTCCCCCTACAGGAAACCCAGCAGCTGGGCCCACATCCTGTCACCATTCACTTTGGCACCTTGTACCTATTGTCAATATGTCGTAAATAAATCTTATTTTGTAGATTTAAAGCATTGCTCAGGTACTTTACACCACTGAGAACTGCTTCATGAAATATTTCATGTAGTGGCTTCAGCTCTATTTTGCTCCAAAGTAAAGTTTTCAGATTTTTTTCCCCTCATGATGTGCCACTGACCACTGCTTCTAAGATACAGGGGTTGCTTTATAAGCATACACAAAATATGTGTGTCCAGTTCCATAAATCTCACAGCTCTTGAGTCTTTTGTAACACACAGCCTGCGTTGCCTCTTTATGTCTGTAAGCATCAGCACTTTCCCTTGCAAAGCTGTGATTTTAAGATGGCAACCTAAAAATGTTCAAGAAAGACCTGAATGTTAAGAAAGTAATTAGTGATCTTTTGACATCAGCCTGTACTGTTATCTGCTGTGAAGATGAACTCTGAAAGGGCATGAGGAGACTGGACCTCTTATAGATTTATGGAGTATCTGTTTGCTCCAGATAAGTGCATTATTACTGTTGTTATGCTAAGTGCTGAGCAGAGACAAAGGATTAAGTATCTTTTGTGAGTTTAAATTGTCACATGAATCACAGCCTGCTTTGAAACACAGTGGTGAATTGCTCCATAAGAAGGTCACTGTGAGACACCAAGCTTTAACTATTCAATGGGACACTTCAGGAAGCCTAACTGTTTGTAAGAATCTTAAGTGTAAAGGTCATTATAGACATGCAGAGGTCAGTCGGTCAAGCGTTTATCTTTAACAAGATTTAATCAGGCTTTATGGTTACTTTGCTTCAAGCAGTTCAAAAGGCAAGTCTTCTTCATCTGCTCATCCATGAAAATAGTATATTAATTACCAGCTTGTTTGTTTGGGCTTTGCTCTATCCTGTTGGACGTCTTGTTTACTGTGTCGCGATGCCCATGTGACTGCGTCTTTGTGACTGAATCGACTTGCTGTAAGCTCCTGGCACTTCTTGCTTGTTTGGAGGAGTGTCAGGCATGGGCTGCTGGAGAAAGGAACCATTGTGCGCCATCACCCACGCCCCTTCTTAGCCTTCTTTGCCTCTGGCCAGAGCACTGGCGTGGTCAGAGCGCGCACTGAAAGGACAGCCTGTGCTCAGGAACCAAGCAAATGCGTCTACTCAAGCCAAGCTTCCTTTGAAAAACACCACCCAGGAGCCAGGGTTTTTAGAAACCACATAGCTCCAACTTTTGGCTTTTGGCCCAAACCTGGCACAAACTGATCAACAAACAGACAAGCAGCAAGCTCTAACCATTATCCCTTATGTAGGGCAGAAACTCCTTTTTGTAAGAAACAGTCAACGAATTTCACAGAAGTTTAAAATTCACATACTGCCTCAAGGTCTTATAAGTTTCCTGCCTCATCAAAGTTTCATCCAAAGTCAATTTATTATCACTTTAACCAGGTCAGGTTATACCACAAGAGGCAAACATGATGAAATATGGAGCTGTCATAAAATCCAACTTCAGAAAACATCGCAGCTCTGTGTTACTGTACATTCGAGAGTCGTTTTTCTTACAGTAGGATGTATACTGAACTACCCCTTCCTGGTCTCGCTGTGGTCCTTACTGATCGGCTGTGTAATTGAATTGTGCCATGCAGTGAAACCGGACCAAACAGCAAAAGTGTTTTTCTTTAACACCAGCCTAAATGATTTCCTCACCACAGACTCTCAAGAGGAGGGGTGGTGTTGGGAGATGGGAATTTCGAAAGACTCTTGCAACACTTTGAATGTACTATTTGTTCATCTTTTGGTTTGTCGAACTGTATCTCAAGAGATGATGATTAGAGTGTGTTTTTACAGATAAGGTTGAAGAGGAGCTCTTCTCAACCTGGTACTCCTCGGATTATGGATCATGAGTCTGATGGCCTGTCTGAATGCGTTCTTGCTGCATTTGTTTTACTGGATTTTTTCCAACATTGTTCTCTATATTGTAGGCATACTCGATCGAATTTGGGGGATCATGTGTATTTAATTTTGCACTATTTTGAAACAATGGGCTTCAGTTATCAAAGTGGGTATGAATATATTTATTCATTAATTCACAAATCATGTGGGCCTTGTAAAGATCTGCTAGGTCTAGAAAAAAATCTGTACCCTACAACTAGTCCTGGGTTTGTTTGTGTTTATATGTGTAATAGGTTCAATAATATGTCGGCACGGTGGTCTAGTTATTAGCACTTGTCGGTGGGTTTCCTGCAGGTGCTCCGTTTTTCTTCCACAGTCCAAAGACATGCAGATTAAGCAAATTGGCCTTCCCAAGTTGCCTGTAGTATGAGTGTGTGCCCTGCGGCGGAGTGGCACCCCATCCAGGGTGTTTCCCGCCTCGCGTCCTACGTCTCTTGGGATAGATTCCAGGCCCCCCACCACCCTGTGAACAGGATAAAACAGTAGATGATGAGTGAGTATGTTGGTTCAATAAGTGGGGCAGTGGTGGCTCTGGGCTGCTGATCAGATTGCCAGGGGTTCGAGCCCTGCCACCAGCGGGTGGCCACTATGGTGTTCTTAACCGTATGCCCAGTACAACCCAGCTACTGCATGGAGTCCCGGTTAGAAAAATGGGAGGGTTGTGACAGGAAGGGCATCTGGAGTAAAACGTAGAGTACTTTGATGTCTT
>JAQMYJ010000014.1:13436362-13448314 GCA_030014305.1 Clarias laeviceps | reverse complement strand
TTTTTTTAATAAAAAAAAAAAACTCAGAATGACCGTGCCAGGTTCTTCAGGATGTCCAGTAAAAACTAAGCACCTAATTTGCTTATCAACCTGCACAAATTCTACCTGAGACGATATTTTAAAAAAAGGGTCGTCACATCTATTATTGACTTTTCCATTAATTACTATTTACTGCTTTTTATAGTATTGTGTTGAATTTAGAAACTTTTTTTTAAGACATCCTTGCTTTACAGCAGTATTTACTTCATGTCAGATCTTACAGATCAAAATGATCAGCTGTAATGACACTAGGATAAGCGACTAAATGAAGGAAATGAAGGCTCAGTCTGATCATCTTAATGTCTTGTAATAAGCATGAGTTACTGAAATTTGATGTACAGATTACATGGTCATCAGTTATTTATTTCAGTAGTATAAACTAAACTGAACACTGATGTTAAATAAACTTTTAATCAAGTTTTTTTTTCAATATTGATGTCTAAAGAATGAATAAAAAATAAAAACAAGTTATTTAATAAGGACAAAATAAATAGTAGTGTCTCACAGGAGGAGTTTGATGAAAACATTTACACACAAATATTGATTAATGACGCCAATAGGGTTGTGACATGATTCATTAGACTGTTGATTGGAATTGGGCATTAATCATAATTTGTATCTAATGATTTACAGATGTAGTAATGTATTTTCCTACAGTATTGCTTTTTCCCCCTAACAGATTGCACCAGGCTTTATTATTCTTTCACTCCACAGATAACACGATCAGATTACACATCAGCCCCTTAATAAAAAATGTGTTCTATGTTTTTCTTTCAAAACCCCGCTATTACCTAATAGTTCACTTTCCAACAGCAGAGCTGCAGGTCACTGTGTTCTAGCGCTCAGTCACCTGTCAGTACATGCAAGATTGATGCCTTTATCCCAATACCTTCATGTCTCGCATTATCACTAAATGGTTCCATTAGATTTATCTTCTTTAGCGTAACCGCATTTCCCGTGTGCATGCCTAAGCTGCGTCAGCTTCCAGCTCCATCGATCCTGCTGCTGCCGGGGTTGTAGTAGCTCTCAGCAAGTTCTCATTTTCAGCTGGAATCCTTCGTACGTGGATCATAATGCTTCTTTTTATCTTTTTCTTATAATTAAAAAAAACTGATTTCAGTGAAAGCGAGTAGCTTGGGGTCCATGGACATGAAATATATCAAGTTACACTGATTGTGTCATGCTGTGAAGCCCTGTTGTTTGGGATGACGTACTGTACAGGAGCATGCACTTTAGTCCAGAAAAAGAGCCTCCTGTGTGGGCTAGAACGTATGAGGTGTTAAAATAGTAGTTGAAATAGGAGCTTTAGTGTACACTTGGGGGCAGATAGCCATCATCCACAACACAAGGCAGGTTTTTTTTTTTAAATGTGCATGTGCATCATGTTTTGGAAGTTTAAAATATTTGCTCATTTTGTTGATAGCGTGCCCCTTTGAGAAAGAAAACAAATATGCAAAAGATAAAGGATAACAGCAGAGCAGCTGTATGAAATAAAACGAAATATTTCTGTGCTATTGAGAGCGACATTTGGCTTGAGACATTAAATAAGATATGAGAAACTGGATACTATTATTTGTTATAGTCTGTTTATATAGGAAGAATCCAGAGAAGAAACCTGTAGAACATGTGAAATTCCGCACAATAGCAAAACTCCTGATCAGTTGAAGACCCTGAAGGTGCGAGGCAGCAGCGCTGGATGCTGACCTGTTGTTGTCAGCATCCAGCGCTGTTTAAAAAAAAAAACACTTTAATTAAAGCCATTAATTGATTTATTGGACAACTGCATCATTGCTGGAGGCAGTGTGGTGCAGTGGTTACTATGGTGGCCTCTCACCTCCAGGGTCGAGGATTTGATTTCTGCTTAGGCTCTGTGCATGGTGAGTTTTCTTCAGGCACTCCGGTTTCCTCCCACAGTCCAAAGTCCATATTGGGCTAATTGGCGTTTCAAAATTGCCGTAGTGTTTGAGTGATTGTGTGTGCCTATGTCCCCTTTGATGGATTGGCACCCTGTCCAGGGTGTACCCCAAATAGTACCCAGAGTATGGTATCCTCTGGAATAGTCTCCAGGCCTCCTGTGCATCTGCTGTACGTGATAAGCGGTATTGAGAATGAGTGAGAGTGAGTCTTATTGTCTAATGGTTATTCTTTTGCTATTAGCGCTAAGAGCTTCTAGTTTACACAAAGTTAAAGCAACATGTGTGGTTTTTATTACTAGAAATAGGAAGCTCCACCCCATGAGGGAAGACTTTAATGCAATTATTAAATCATTTTAAAGCTTAGTTTACATTCCCAGACCGTGATTTCTACATAATGCACTTGTCTGATCTACAAACATTTCCATGGCTACCTTATAAGTAACTAGCTTTGGAAGCATTACATTGTGCTTGTGGTGCTGCTGATTAACAGTGAACAACTACTCGATACGTTTCCTGTTAAAAAAAATTATATAGTTTATTACATAGCTGTAGATCTAAAAACATCAAGTAGCCCAAAGAGTCCAGTAGTTATGATTTGTTTTGTGGCACAAATACATCTTTAGAGAATTTTTCTGATGCTTACATCAAGGAAGGAAACAAATTCTCGAGTCCGACTTCTTTGTAACAGGAAGCAAGATTTTGTCTGTTTAGAGAATGGGTTGTTTTCTTTCAATGAGGAAATAAATAGAATAAGGCCGGTAAGATGTATGATAGCTTTGCATGCATGTGAGTGGAATAGGATATAGTGATATTGTCCTGTTTAATTCACTGTTTCATACAGCGAGGAAGGCTGAGACTCTGAGATTAGTGTTACCGTTCTTGTCCTGCACTATTCTTATCCTCGCTGCGTGAGTGTCTTGTGATTCGGTTTGGCTTCTTGCTCTGGATGCTACTGTTGTAATCTGATTGACCTTTTTTCAATCAGATACCTCAGGGTATGTACACTGTGGAGTTTTATTTGTGTAGCAGCCTTAAAGTCTTTACTGAAGTCAGGAGATTCGTAATGAACGGGCCAGTGGCATAGAAAATCTTTGAGATGATATGATGATGAGTTCTCTTTTGAAGCATAGTCAAAAGACAACACATCTTATCTGGGTGATGCCAGATAGTGAGATTATAAATCATTACAGTATCTTGCTGTAGATGGGTAAAGGTAAACAGTACTGTTAAAAGGATTTTCAGGATGAGCATGTGACTAGAATGTCTGGGATAAACACGAGTGTCTTTATGATTGCAGCGACAGCGCTTGAGTACAGATCAACATTAGATAATGGGGAACAATCCATGCAGTTATGTATTGCGATTCTTTTTTGTGGCAATTCATGTATCGTCACACGGACCCCAAAAAGTGATAGTTAAAAATAAATTTAAAGTTTATATATGTTTGCATTTGAGATGGTAAAATGTTGCAGTTCCTCTATAATCCAACAGGTGGTGCGCTCTAAACTAGTCACACATTGGCAGGCAGAAGAGCATCGCGTGGGGGGTAGGAGCAAATTATTTGATAAGTTTGTTTAGGGAAAAAAAAACTAAATAGGGCCTAAGTAGCTCAATATCATCATATTAGGGGGTCCCTGTTGAGTCGCATCCCTAATTAACATCCATTTAAGATGAGTTACCAATGCAGCAGCTACACTTAAGCAGGTAATCACTGTGGACTTGCACCTCCAGGGTCAAGGGGTTGATTCGTGCCACGGGTCTGGGCATGAAGTTTGTATGTTCTTCCCATGCTTGGTGGGTTTCCTCTGGGTGCTCCGGTTTCCTTCCACAGTCCCACAGCAAAGACTAGGCTAATTGGCGTGTCCCTTCTTGTGCCCAAAATCTCTTGGAAGGGGCTCCATGCCCTCCGTGACCCTGTACAGGATACTTGGTATAGAAGATGATGTACCATGATCTGTGACGTGAGTTTGTCACAAGAAAGCAACATGAAAATATCTAGGTCACATGAAAAAAAAAAAAAAATTTTTGGACAGAGCTGTTCACCAAGCTCATTGCACTTGCCAGAACACCACTTGACGAAATGTTTCTTGCAAGACTGGTGTTCATTGCTCTAGTACAATTTCAGAGAATTATAGTGTTGGAGTTAATTTCTGGTCCAGAAAAAACACAGAACAGAGGATATACTGGCATCCAGTGCTCATAATATTAACCATTTTTTGCATCACATCTCTGAAGTGACATCAGAGATATTAGTGACATCATATTACCACCATTCTGTCTGACTAGAAATGAAAGCCTTTTGTTTGTGTTCATGCTTCACCTTCATGCACCTCTCTCTCACCCACACACACATTTCTCCCATGTTATGCTTCACAGCTATGTGTGCAGCTGTTCATTGATAGATCTTATTACTATACGAATGGGGACTGATTCTTAGAAACACATACTCTAAATTCTGTACATGATAGTTTTTTTTGCATTTAATGAGTTAAGTAACCACATCATCCCAATAATTTTACTGTTATTATACAGTTATTATAGCATTACACATTATAATGCCATCCTGCCTCTGGCCTTGTTTATGGATTTGTGGAAAGTACCTTATTCCTCTGTGCATTTCTCTACCTCTTTGTCTTACCTTGCCATCTTTTATTTTCTTGCATGTCTTTTTACAGCTCACCCACACTCCCTTTACAATGCTCACACAAAACGCCTCTCTTTCACCTATGCTGCTTTTCTCCCACTCTTGCCATTTTTCTCACCAAAAAAAATCAAGCCAAAACATCTAAAACGGAACAAACTGTAGCAGTTAAACGGTCCACTTTATGATTGAATTCAGTGCTCTTTTTTTTTTTTGCAAGCTAATGCAGGTTTTTGACATTTATTCTTATTCAGTAATCCTCTCCATAACCCCCCACCTTATGTACTGCCACATAGCCGTTTAGGATGCATCTCTCGAATGTTGGCGTGCACTGCTGTTTTCCACCAGGCTGAATAGTGCCCACTGTTCATCCTGGCACAGCATATCAGAAGCATCTTAATCTTTGTATGAATGTGTCAGAGCCTTGGCAGTCTCCATTCTCCAGCTGCCCACCTGATCAAACACTCAAGAGGCGGCCTGTTACTTAACCTGATCAAAAACAAGCGAGACAGTGTTACAGGAGTCAGTTACTGGCATCAGACGCTGTTGTTTTAAAGGCAGGTTTCTATATCCAAGTAAATTTATTTTTGAAAATTGACTGTTATGAGAGTAACGACTATTGACACAGTCAGGAGCATCAGATCTGAATCAGTGTAGTGCTGCTTATTTCCTTTTAAGAACAAACGGATGTGTAATCTAAAAGTAAAATGATAAAAAGAGCATATACATATGTGCAATTTAAGGTTGTATTACTGAACATTATAATCATAATCTGATTTCTTTAGACTCTGATGTATCTAGTGTGAAAGAGTCTCTTAATTTAACTACAAGTAGCACAGCCGTGATTTCAGACACGACACATTTTTAAGTAATTAATTATAATTTTTTAAAAAGAATCATTGTCTTTAATTGGCGAATCGACATCGACCCTAGGTTCCATTCCTTTCATACAGAATGCCAAGATGCAAAGAAGGTGCAATATTCCCACCTTGAACTGGCTGTATGAATGGGGCTTCTGTTTCTAAAAGGCTCCTTCTGTACAGTCGTTGAGTCCCCAGTAGACACCTGTGCTGATTTAATTGATGGATAAACATTTAGATAGATTTATGGTTATGTGCTTGTGGTTGGATAGATAGAACGATGGATGAAAAAAATTCTAATTTGTGCATAGATGGATGAAAGATTGGATAGATAGATAGATAGATGGTTGTGGTAGGATAGAAGAATGGATGGATGAAAAGACATGGATGGATGGACAGAAATGGATGGTTAAAATGATGCATGGATGGAGGGAAACAGTGATCAAAAGATTAAAATATAGGTGGATGGTTGGAACCATGAAATATGGATGAATGGAAAGATTGATTTATGGATGAAGGGTGGATGGATAGTTGAATGGGTGGATGGATGAACAAAGATTCATAGATAGATAGATGAAAGATTTAATACATGGATAGATATATGGATAAATAGATAAAAGATGAATGGTTGGAACAATGTCTGGTTAGATGGATGAAAGATAAATATGTTGATGGTTGGATAGTTGGTTGAGGGTGGATAGATAGAAGGATGGATGGCAGGATGGATAGATGGTAGACAGAGATGATGGTTAAGAGGATGCATGGATGGAGAGAAATATGGATGAAAAGATGGATGAATATACGGTTGAAACAATATATGGATGGATAAAATTTTGATGGGTGGATAAATAGTTGAATGGGTAGATGGATGGTTGGAATATACATGAAATACATGGATCGACTGGAAGAATGACTGAATGGATGGAATGATTAATGTATAGGTGTTAGATTGTTAGGTCCGTAAAAAACGGTAACACACTGAAGCGGTAACAGAAGCTGAGCGTAGGGCCCGAGTCCTGCATTGAGACGAGCCCCCGCCTCCTCTCCTCCTCGGTCGGACCGTGTGATGGTGAGAGCTGGGAGAAGCGCTGCACTGACAGTGCTGTACTTTGAGTTGTAGTCCGTATGCGGATCTTCCTCACAGTGCTCCGTTTGCTTCAGTGGCGGATGCTCACACAACGAACGTGCTTAGGAGCGCGAGCGCGCGCGCTCGCGTGTGTGTAGTATTGCGCAAGCGGCGTGATTTGGGACTTTTCTCTGCCTCAGCGACATGAATAACTCAAACAATCACCGAGTAAGTTACTTCAATAGTTACACAAGTAAATATTTGGGCGGCATGTCTGTCAATTGATTGAATTTGTGCTCATTGTGAACGAGATGTTTACCCTCAGCAGGATGTAAATGCTAACCGCTAACGGTAGTGGAGTAACGGTCCAGCTGCGTTCTATAGCGCGAGCGCTGCGTATATGCACGCGCCCTGCGCTTTATACCACATCATGGCTTTAGCACAGAGTGCGTGCATATGCGGTACAGCGCGTTTCATGATGTGGTATAGAGTCGCGCGAAAGGTCAGTGTGCCGCACTCTGCGTGTGTGTGTGTGTGTGTGTGAGAGAGCGAGATGTGTGTATTACAGTATATCTGATATCCCTGTGCTTTACTATTGCACATAATTCTGTTATGTGCGTTAACCTATGACCGTATAGCTTGCCGCATGATGGATTGGAAAAGGTCACGTGGGTCCAAAAAAGGTAAAGAGAATACAAATTGAAGGCATGCATAATGTCCTATAATAAAACAAAATCCGATATAAGACTCTATACAGAAGAAAAAGTTGGAGTTGTGAGATTTTATTGTACAAGCTGGTCTGTGTTTGCACATTACTATTACTAACATTATCTGTTTTTCAACAATAAGATGATTCACATGGACACTGTCTAAGGACTACATCATTAATTTTGTCAGGGATGTAAATCATCAGGAACTCCTCATTATGTGAATGTAGTATTGCGTGGAGTTCATTTGTTGGTGACGTAGGATGTGTCTCTAGATCCAACTATATTGCATTCTAGTGTGATGCTTTTTCTCAATTAGGGATGCATGGTTCATTTCCAGTATCAATAGCTGAGCTTTGGATATTTGCTGATGCTGATCTGACATTGACGTTTTCAATTCCACATTCGGACATGCATATATAGTGTTTCACTGATATTTCAGACAGAATTGGTACATCAGATCAACTGCAATGTATCTCATGCAATGTGGGCTTTTTTTAAATTTTTTATATATATACATGCACCAGTACCACAGTGCCTCAGAAATACCCATTATGCTTTCAGTTTTCACTTTACCTGAAACTAAAACCTAATCCGTTAAATGCTCTCTTCCAAATATCCTTTCTGATGCATGCATAAGATATCTGTTCTGTTTCTGCTAAATCAAGACTGAAAATACTAGTCTTAATATAGAGAATGTCTTTTTTTTTTTCTTCTTCTTTTGATTCATTGCAAGGTCAATGTGACCCCTGAAGAATTGTTCCAATATATCAGTAGATAAGCTATTAATTCTTAATATGTGACAGCTTGTATCATTTGTCTTCCTTTCTTACTGTCTGATCATGTGTTCCATCGAGGAATTAGAACTGCTAGGAGGAATGCATCATGTGTCCGTTTTTAAGTTGTTTTTAGAGTGCAGGTAATATGTTTGTGAATGTTTGTTTGTTTTTTTCACACTGGCAATAAAAATTCCCAAACTGAGACTGTGGTTTAGTCTGGACTATACGGATCTGCTTTATTCAAATGCAATATCTAAACCTCAGAGCAACTGAACCTCCTACGGTGCAATACGAATGCCCCCAGCTGTTCCTCTTAATCATTGCACATTCCATTATTCCTAGCTCAGGAAATCAGGTGTTTGGTGGCCCACTTTGAACATTATTTCTTTCAAAGGAAGAACTCCAGAGGGACCGGACACCTTGCCAAGGGCAACCACCCCCACCCTTGCAAAAACCCACCAGTCAGCATGGAGACTCATGAAACTGATTATGATTAAATAGTTTTCTATGCAGCCTTTTAATTATAAGCAAGAGTGAAGACTATTATATTATTATTATTATTATTATGATTAATGTGCAAATTTAATTCCCACAACCTCACCGCCTCAGAAAAGAAAAGACTTGTGTACCCCCTCATAAAATCTTTGACAACTCCTTGAGGGGTGCACGGATACCAGGTTGGGAACCACGGATCTAGAGTTGCTTTGCTGAGCTGACCCGTCCAGGATTGTCTTTGAGTCTGATACTGTAAATGCATACATCTGTCCCAGCGCCCCCAGGAGGTAGGAGAGGGTCAGTAGAGTTTGCATGTATTTGCCTTGGAATTATAACAGGTATCCAAGTATCATGCGAAGTGGTTAGAGGAACCATAACTGATCTAATGAGCCATTCGCAGTTTCACTGTGCCGACTATGCGCACTTGGGTTCTTCGGTTTCTCTCACGTGAAATGACCGAGGCCTGGTTTTATCTAGGACAAATCTTATGTCATTGTAGGATGTGGCACAGCTGGAAAATCTGGGTCATGTCATTCTTCTCAAAGACATCAGAGCATGACGGTGTGCGTCATGAGGGACACACTGACATACACCACCACGGTTTCCAAAATCTTCACCCTCCTGCGGTTTGTCTCATTTCTGCTATTAGACTATGGTGTCATTTCTACTCGACTTGTCCATATGCAGTATTGAAAGAGTTGCTTTGCTGAGCAGACCGACTTGCTTATATATTTTTATCCTAAAGACTACAGCCAAAAATGGCATGATGCTACTGTGTAATGCAGCAGGAGCGATTGAAAGAATAACAGTGATGAAAAACATGAGAGAGATTGAAAAAGTAATTGTGTCACTGACTCTGAGGGACGAGTCCGCAGCCCCAGAGTTCGGCTCTATGAGGCTGTCATGCCTGATACAGTGCAAAGCACATAAAATGTTATCAGCTTTTTTCTTACACTGGCCGTATGGATGTCTCAGAGAGGGAGGGAGATCAAAACCTATTAATATTCTTGCTGGGTGATGTGCTAGATTAGCTGACTAAAGTTGGTAACAGATTTTAATATAGGACTCGAGAACATTATGGGATTGTGCCACGTGTCTGCTAGATCAAGCTGATAACACAGAGGGGGAGGGGAGTATGTTGCATCTGCTGATCTGCTTACCTTAGTACTACGTTTTCCTCAAGGTTTCTGTTCATCCGTAATCATGTAGTTTAGCATAATCTTGGTTTATGGACTAAATATGACTATACACTTCTACCAACATGCAGAGAGAAGAGATTTTACATGAATTTACTTTTATTTAACGAAGCCAAGTCATTGGGACTAAAATGGGGTGTGGGGGGGGGCCCTCTCATCAGTTTAGAGATTCAGTATGTGCATGTTGTGATTTAAAACTTCAAAGACTTTCCTTCAGTTGTTTCCCTCCTAGCAGGATGACTGAATTGATATCCTATTAGGAGTGTAACAGTACATGTATTTGAATTTGTACCGTTCAATGCAGGACGTTTGGTTGGGTGCGTGCTATGATCTGAGCAAATACAGTCTAGTTTTAACTAGTTCTGGGGGATGTTTACAATTAATTCAGTTCGTTTAAATGAAATGAACAAGCAGTATGTCTCAGGACTTGCAGAAACATATTCAAAATATCACTTCAGGGATATTGGATTGGTGAAGATTTAAAAAGTCAGATTAACACGTTTATTTAGAATATAATCCATCCTAAGTAGTAATTTCTAGGTGGAAAGTACTGTATGTAATTTCCGACTTTGGCGCTTTCCTCAAACTGGATGTTTGGGTTTTGATAGAAACATGCCGGACACCTAACTCGGATGAACTAATTTATATGGCTAAATGAGTAAGTATGTTGATGTACTGTAATCTATGTAAATCTTGATAATCTATTTATATATAAGTAAGTTTAACTCATTTAAATGTAAGAAATATTTCTTTTATTTAAAATGATATATGCAGCCATGTTGATTTCACATCACTCTGTAAACAGTCTTGGGTTTAACACACAGGGATTTGGGATTAAAACCCAAAAATGATCCATTACAGTAAATATCCCTTATTTACAGAAAAAATTAATAATGTTTTGCACTGTTTGCTATAGACAGTGCTATTACTGTTCTTAAACAAATTGATGCACCTAGATACCCAGGCATGTACATGTTTTTAATGTTTGCAAGTTTGTACAAGTTTATATGTTTACAAGTTAAATTCTCAATAATTGACACAAAAAAAATCCCTTCACTGTACTGAAAAACATACAGATCTATGTTTTGTAGAACGTTACACCATCATATTCTGTTGTTTGCTTTTACCACCATGATGATGCTCTCTGTATCCAACCATTATAATAATTACAAATTTTTTTGCAAAACAAGATAAACAGTGTTTTGTTTAAATTTTACAGCCTACACAACACATTTGGCTCTAGAGGTGTTTGCTAGTTCAGCCATGTTGATATGTAGCTCCTGATTAATGGGCTTAATGGAAAAGCTGCCGATCGATGAGGGTCATCTGTCTCACAAGCAGAACAACCGCTGTTAGATTTAGTCGGATAGAATGTTGTGGTTTTTCTCTTCAGTGCCCTAATAATAAAGAGGTGCGTTTGCCAATATAAGCCTATATAAAAAATTGCTTCTTTTCTTCTTTTTCTCCTGAGGCTTTGGCTAAAAGAACCGATGGAGTCGACATGGCCTGAGGAATTGGAGTAGGTTTCTGTGTGGCTGAAGATCAAGTGACGTTTATTGTGCATGCAGAGTAACGGCATTTTCCACCGATTTAACAGCGTGCTATAAAACTTCGTTGACGTGGGAAGAACTGAATTTGACAACCGAAACGCACCTTACTTATGGGTCTTGCTGGGAAAATAAATTTGATTTCACACACACACAGACGCACACAACACGAAACCATAAACTCCAGAGAAGGCTGTGACAAATGGGCAAGAATGCATCAGTGTTTGGAGAGTTAAAAAAAACAGGACATGGTTTTAGTCAGTCTGGCATTATATTTAAATAAAAGATTCTGTTTTGTTGAGAACATTTGAAAAAGATTTTCGTTTCGGATGTCTGCATTTAAGGATGTGGATGTGTTTTTCGAAATCAGATTGTGTTTGAAGATTAATTCAATACATTTGCTTATTTTTGCTTAAATGAAACGAAAAGTTTCTTGTTCTCTCATATCCTTGCAGGTTTCTTTAACATTCCCTGGTCTTCCTGTGTCTGTCTTGCTTTTAATCTTTCACCCCTTTCATATTCCTACGCACGGGCTTGTAGGAGTAATGCGAATCAACCGTTTGGGCTCAGAAAGGCCTGTGTGTATCCCCCTGGGAACACAGCTGTGTATGAGAGAGGTCAGCTCTACATTCTCACACACACACACACACACACACACACACATACATATATATATATATATATATATATATATATATATATATAT
>JAQMYJ010000014.1:13385682-13422269 GCA_030014305.1 Clarias laeviceps | reverse complement strand
GATCAGCGCCATGAGCGCAAAGCAAAGCTGTTCCTCCATGATTATTGAAAGTGGCGCGATTTTCTGAAAATAGTCTGAATAGACTAAAGCAATCGAACCATAGTTGTGAAAACACCCTAAGAGAATGCCCTTGACATTCTTTTGCTAAACTTTTAAGTGCAACAGTCTAACAGTTCTACCTTTTTGTTGTTTCCTGTCTTGTTTTAGGACAGCGACATCCAGAAGAAGATCGACCATGAGATCCGGATGCGAGAGGGAGCATGTAAACTCCTGGCCGCTTGTTCACAGAGGGATCAGGCGCTGGAGGCTTCCAAGAGTCTGCTCACGTGTAACTCTCGCATCATGGCATACATGTCTGAGCTCCAGCGCATGAAAGAAGCACAGGTCATGCAGCGGGTGGCACGGAGGTATGACGTCACATTCACACAAGGTTTCTGGAGTGATGATCATTTTCAATTTTTTAATTTTTATATATATTTTTTAAAAGTATAATCTAAGTGTCTGAGGAAAGTTAAGTAGCTTTACAGGGTCATGAGGCATATAGTTCAGGAGGTCAGAGTTCACATGGCTTTAGAGCTGGATCAGTAATTAGCACGAGGTCAGTGGATACGTGACCCTGGATTGCTCACAAATAAAGAAAACCAGACATGCGCTTTACTTGTTTCTAGAAAACAGATAGCATCAAAATAAAGCAGAGATGCCTGGGGTAATGCATGATATTAAGTAGTCGAAGCATTAAAATAATTCTACAGAGGTCTGTGCCCGTATTCACAAAGCTTCTTAAGCCTAAAAGTTGCTCATAGTGATGAAATTCTAAGAAAATTCTTAGAATTATGACATTTTCTTAGACTTTTCCCTTAAATTTAGGACTAAATGTTAGTAAAGATAAAAATGATTCACAAAACATCTTAGACCTAAAAACAGCTCCTAAGTAAAAAATTGTTAAGAGTAGAGAGGAGTAATAAAATCAGTATGATAAATAAATATAAGAACTTTAATATATATTATAACTACTGTGTGAAAATTGGTTGCTTCAAAAGTAGACACATTTTCAACATTTGGCTGTTTAAATTGACTTTAAGATATTTATCCTATAACAAACTTTGCATAAAGTAGCCTATAGCTATAATTATACAATTTCATTATATACAAAAATTATGATTTCAATGTTTATTCTATTATCATATATTTTATTTTCACAAAGAGTGCATTTTAAGACCTTTACAGATTTTTTATCAACCAATCACAGTCCTTGAATTGCTGCATCATCCCTAGCAATGGGGTCAACCACACCTCCTCATTAAGATAAAGGTTTTTGTACTTACACAGAGTTGCTCTGAGAAGTTTCCTAAATCACTTTTAGCCTGGGACTCCCAGCAAAGACTTTTTAGGCTAAGATAGGAGCTAAATACAGGCCTAGGATTTCAGAGTCAACTTTCAGTGTCTTCATGCATGACGAGCGCGGTGTGTAAATAATTCTCACACAGTGACTGTTTACACTCAAGGAATATCATTAGTGCAAATATAAGTTCTAAACACGCTGTTTATACCATCGCAATAAATCTGCATTTACAGTACGTGCATGTTGCAAGTTTAAACCAGGTAAGTAGGAGCATTTAAAGTCAATATTATTGTAACAAAAGCAAGTGCGAGTGTAAACAGGTAACTAATGTTATTTCAGTAGCGCTCGGTACATCTGATGAACGCTGTGTGCAGAGAATTCCTACTGTAGAAGTAATTTCATCCAAATATGTTCATGATGGGAAGCACGGTGGCTTAAGCCTGATTTATGCTTCTGCAAGTGGCCTACGGCAGTGAGAGACAAATATACCCAACTGTGCTCTGTTGTGTCTGTATCGCTTTGCAATTACCCCAGATGGGGTTTCTTTGCAGCTTTACTGAGTCTCTTCTCCGCCGTCTGAGGGTTTTTTATTTATTTATTAATTTTTTTGTGTACAACATACAATGATGAATGAAAATGCGCGGATCTTGCTGGGGTTGGAGCTTACAGATGTGGAAAAACAGATGTTGAAAATTCAGAAATGAGAGTCATTGAAAAAGATAGTCAGTACAGCTTTCAACTCAGTTGAAAACATTGCTATGAGGTGGACCAGTCACAGTTTTGTTGCGATCTGCACCACCAAGACGTGTGCTTACATTTCGAGAAAGTGCACGTCAGCCTGGGTCGTAGGTGACGTGCAGGGTATGTGGTTTCAAGAGACCTATGGCATAGTCTTGATGCAGAAGCATAAATCAGCCTTTAGTGATCACTTTGCAACCTCCAGAGCTGATGCTCCACTCTGTGTGCATGGAGTTGGTGCATTTCCACTTTGGACTGTCGGTGGAAACCAGAGCACCCAAGACATGCACAGTAGGTTGATTGGGTGTGTATGATTACAGTAATGTATGATTCTGTGTCTGTGTTTTTGCCCTAAGTTACCTGGGATAAGCGCCAGCCTCCATGCAACCCTACATAGGATAAGTGCTGTAGATAATGGATGGATCGTTTAGATGATGATTGTTTTTTAGGGCATTACAAATCTGATTGTGTTTAATCAGATCACAGTTTGGTTCAGATTGATCACAATCTGTTTAATCATTCTTGACTTTGTTGTGTACTGTACATGATTTTTTTTTCTAATTCAACTATATAAAACTATAATAACAGCTTATTAGACTGAGTGCACTTTTTTTTTTTATTGAAAGCTTATGCATTGTGTATTCTTGAAAAATATGTTAAACAGTGGACCCAGTTTTAAAAATGACACTTTCAGTAATGGTGTGTTACTCTGTGTGTGATGATGAATCCGTGTTGCAGGTCATCAGATACAGGCCCGATGGACGATCGATCTCCATGTAAAGGCAAAGTTGCAATTTCAGGCAAGTTTACAGACTTGACCGGTTTACGAACATACACATAATGTTACCCAAGGGCGTGCAAATGCATGTCTAGCCTGTTATGATTCACATATCTTGACTTTCTGCATGACCGTGTGTGTGTGTGTGTGTGTGTGTGTGTGTGTGTGTGTGTGTGTGTGTGTGTGTATGAGAGACACAGACGCATTCCTGACCCCCTCTTCAGGCTCCATTGTGCTTCTACACTACCATGCTGGTTTATATATTAGCTTTGCACTCTAGTAGGTTTATGATGCCTCCTCCCACTCTGTAAATTCTCACACACTCCCCACCCACCCCCCATATCTCACACTCTCTAATATTTATTCGCTCCTCCTCATACTGGCTGAAGTCAATTCAACCTGTGGCTCCTGGCTGATATAAACTGTTGTGTGTTGGAGTGTAATGAAATATTGCTCCAGGCCTAGCTCTGTCTACGGAGGTCATAGTGAAGTTATTAAGAAGGTTTAATGTGTGGGAGGTTTAGTGTTACTGCTGGATAAGATACACACACACACTCGCGCGCTATGCCTGTGACATTTTTATATAGCTGGCAGGTTAAAACACCACACCGAGAGCCTCAACATTACTTTGAAAAACAGTGCACGTGCTGTATACACACACAAACCCCATAATTTCAAATATATTGCAGCGATGATCTCTAATTATTTCTTAATGGTTTCATAATTTAATTTATTCATTAATGTAGCTTTTTTTTACTTAAAAAGCAGAATTGTAACAGAATAAACCTGTGAGGATGAGTAGGTGGGCTGGAAAGATAGAATGATTCACTGCATGAAACATTCACACTTTCGCCCACTCCACTAGCTGGGTAGTACCTGCCTGCTGCCAAAAGATAAGTGTGTGTGTGTGTGTGTGTGTGTGTGTGTGTGTGTGTGTGTGTGTGTGTGCGTGTGTCTCACAAGCATAGAACAAGTATAAGTCCTGATTAAAACTAGTTGCACAAGCACCTGTCACCAGTGCTGTGTGTGAGTGTGTGTACTCATGTCTCTAACTTGTCTGTGCATTTCTATCCCAGATCTTCGAATCCCCTTGATGTGGAAAGACACAGAGTACTTTAAAAACAAAGGAGGTAAGAATCAGTAGTGTCAAATGTATTAATCCTCGAGAGATGCTCAATAACGGGTTGCTTTTATATTAGATTATACATAATGTCTGGCCAAAAAAAAAAAACAATGTCACTATTTCAGAAGGGTCAAATTATTGGGCTGCATCAAGCAAAAAAAAACAACTAAGGAGATTTGAAACGACTAGGTTTAAAAAACCTTCTACACATGATCAAAACCTGGAAGGATAGTGCTGAACTGTTAACTTTGTGGAAGGCATGTGTTCGGGAAATAAAATGAATGGAGATCACTTAAACACTTAGGGAAGTTGCATGGTAAAAAAAATAAACAGTAAAAACCGTAGCTATGATTAATAGTGAAAGTAAGAGCATTTCCATACACACACACACACAGTGTGATGAGAACTCACATGATTGGGACTAAACAGCTGTATGGTCATGAGAAAACCATTTCTTAGTGAGACTAATCAGAAAAAACCTTGCAACCTTGCTAGGGACTACTGGGTTCCTACTGGATTTGGAGCATTGGAAAAAGGTCACGAGTCCAGATTGACCCGATTCCAGAGCGATGTGTGCGTCAGGGTAAGAAAGGTGCCATCATGTGCCATCATGCATAGTGGGCACTGTACAAGCCTCTGGAGGCAGTGTTAGGATGTTGGTTAGGTCTAGTCTCAGAAACTCAGAAATAAAATCCTAGAGTGTGTGATTTTTTTTTTTTTTTGTGTGTGTTTTCCAGCACAGATCAGTGCATTTAACCCAGGACTAGGCCCATCATTCTTAAAATATAATAAAATAGAAAAAACACACAGTTGGTGTAATATCATGCTAATATTTTTTAGGAGAATTATTGCTAGTAGTTCTGTTAGTTAATTCTTTTTTTCTTGTTGTTTAATCATTTCTTTTATACATATACATATTATACTACTGTTATAGCTGAACTGAAAAGTCAACATGCATCATGATGCATGCCAAGATGTTTTTCTTGTATTATGTCATAAAATATTTTCACCATAGCCACATCCAGAGTCACATGTTGTGGCTTGTTATCATGCATTCCTCTTGCTTGTTGTAATGTCGTCCCCTCAAGTACAGACAAAGCTCAATATTTGCTAAAGTTTAGGCTGCACTCTGGCACTCTGCCCTGCTGAAAGTATTGGTATACATGCTCTAAAAGCAAACAAGGAAATGTATAGAACAGGCTTGTTCGCTCCATTGATTTTTATTCTCTCTCTCTCTCTCTCTCTCTCTCTCTCTCTCTCTCTCAGAGCTCCACCGCTGTGCTGTGTTCTGTCTGTTGCAGTTAGGAGGGGAAATCTTTGACACAGACATGGTGATGGTGGACAGAACCCTCACAGACATTTGCTTCGACAACACCATAGTCTTGTAAGTGTGTATTAGGGAGAGGAATCAATACGGAGCACCCGATACGATATTATTACGATACCTAGGTGGCGATTCGATTTGTATTGCGATTTTGTTAGTTTCATGATTTTATAAATATCCTGATTTAATGTTTAAAGTTGTAACAAGTCTAAACAAGCTTAGCAAATAATTTACTCCTATCACACAGGGTGCTGTGCTGCCTGCTAATGTGTGACTGGTTTAAAGGGCACCACCTGTAGGATTACAGAGAAATGGCAAATAAAAAAATTATTATAATAAAAAAAAAAGTAAAAATAATAATAAAAAATTATAATTTTTGGTAGCCAGTTTGGCGATACATGAACTGAGACACAAAAGAGTTGCAATAAATAACTCAAATTTTTTTCTGATCTCCATTGTATATATACACAAATATATTTGTATTGTTTAAGATTAGATTCATACTATACTGTACTCTGAAGTCCTGCTAGAAAGAGTGTAAATCAGTGGGGTATTACTGTTAGGAATTTTGAACAAACATGTTAGTCTGGTTGGATAAATAATCAAAAATGAATCAAAACTGACATTCAGAACTTCTAATCGGCATAATCTTGCCCATGGCAATTATTTAGATTTTTTTTTTTTTCAAAAATTCTGTTAATACTTTCCCCTTCGTGTGTTCATGTACTGTCCGCTTAAAAACATACTCCCACGTGTGTAGTCACATGAGTCCACTTCATTTAGTCTTTGACATGGAAGCAAAAAAAATTCCAGCTTGAATGATTTTGTTGTTTATAGAGCCATTATGTGACACCATATGAAGTGAGTATGAAGCTCAATGTGTGAGATTACAGCATGAAGATATGAATGATACTGAATATGTAGATCTGGTTTGCCTAAGAAATGTTTCCCTTTAGCCAGGTTTAACATTTACCACATTCATGAAACTAAACTGACTCTGCAGCAGTAACGCAGACAGTTTAAAATCATATGATCTTAAATATTATTCAAACATTTTTAAATATGAACCATTGTCTCACATGGTATGTTTCTAATTTGTCTATGTGTTCAGTAATGAAGCGAGCCCAGGTTTTGAGCTGAGATTAGAGCTGTACAGCTGCTGCACAGAAGACGATTACTCAGCGGGCAATACACCACGCAAGCTGGCCAGCAAGCTGAGCTCGTCCCTGGGACGCTCATCTGGAAAGAAGATGCGTGCAGGGCTGGAGCCTGGAGCCTGCAGCCCCATCAGCAACGGGGGCAACGCACAACTGCTGCTTCCTGTCCCGCCTGTGCCGTGAGTATACACAAAAACACACCTACATAGACACTCTAAGTATATATTCTATAGTGCATATACTGTACTATATCACTTTGTTCCTTATTATAGCATATACCTGTATATGTACATGTGTGTGTCTACAGAGGACCCAAGTACCATCTCCTGGCTCACACCACTCTCACTCTGTCCCACGTTCAGGACAGCTTCCGCACACATGACCTCACAATAACTGGCAATGGTAAGTCGCTACCCAAGCACCCCTCTCAGCTCACCATGATCTAATTATTATCTGTTTTTTTATTTTATTTCCTGTAGTAATACAGTCAGTTTAGAGTTCAAATCCTGGAGCAGTTGTAGAAAGTAATGATGTCTTTGTGAGAAATTAATGGATAAAACCAAGTAACATGGCGTATGATAAAGCATTTAGTTTTACTCTCTCTCTCTCTCTCTCTCTCTCTCTCTCTCTATATATATATATATATATATATATATATATATATATATAAAACTTAGCTTTTTCCATTTTGTTTTGTACCCCGTATATTCTTATCTTACTTAACAGCTGGTGTGCAATGTTTTTTTTTTTCCATTTACTTTTGGAATTAAAGAAAAAGCAATCATTTATTACATGGAAGTCTGTTTTTATGTATTTCACTTCACCTGGTTGTTTTTTTTCTCTCTCTCTTTTTTAACAATAAGATAATGTGAAGTCATTTAGAGCAAATTAGTTATACTGGATGCTTGTTATCTGCATAAGTGCATGCAGTATAATTTGCTTGTGTGTGTGGGTTTGTAGCAGTAATCTTCTCTTGAGTATTATTATTATGTCAGGGTTGCTCTCATAAACCCAAGTGGAAATTGCTAGTAATGGCTAGTTAATAGGAGTGTGTAAATGACGTGTTATTTAAGGCATGTTAACAGCCTGACAGCGTGCAGGTGCACAAATGGTGTTTATAGCCTAGTGTAGTCCTTAGAGGGAAGAAATGGTAGTTTTCATTATCATTAACTTTATTGCTCTGTGTCTGTAGAGGAGTGTTCCTACTGGTTGCCGTTGTATGGAAGCGCGTGCTGTCGTCTGGCCGCTCAGCCCCTCTGTATGACCCAACAGATGCTTAGCGGATGCCTCAGGGTGAAGGTGATACACACAGACTTAAACACATACTAACAATCTCTTTCACACTCCTCAGATTGCTCACATCAATACTGTTTTTTCTGTATAGCTTGGTGGGGATCCTAAAGGATGGACGAAAGTTTACGGTGTCCTAAAAGGGACAAACCTCTTCTGTTACCACCGACAAGAAGATTTGGAGGCCAATGTCGAGCCTTTATTAACGATCGGCATTAACAAAGTAAGGAGCTTCGTTATGTTTTTTTTTTTCTCCACACATTGTGTTAAGTAATTCCTACTCAGAGGTATTAAAGAGTGATTCTAAAGATATCTGCAATCTACAAGAGCGTTCAAGTCAAACCAGGACTTTGATTGTGCAGAATGACAGAACAGTTATGAGAGTGATGTCTTTGATGACTTTGATGTCTGTTTATAATCGTTTGCTACACTTATACACTTCTCAGTGTTTTACCAGTGCTTGGATACCATCAAGGAAGAGTGTGTTATCAATATGCCGGAGCCATGATCGGATTGCCTGCAACATATCTGAAACTCTGGTCCCCCAGGAACTCCTTTAATGGACCTTTTAAAACATGTAGAAATGTGGCATTAACTTGCAGCCGAATGTTTGTGCATGATTGTGCATATAGTTCCCACAGAAAAATGCCTCTCTTCTGCAAGTTGACAACACTTTATCCCACGGTTTTCAGGGATTAGATGTTTCACTCAATAAATGGTCACGGGAACGACTGCAGTGGGCTCCGAACCACCTAAGCGCCAGGATCATCATTCCTTTTTTAAAATTTTTGCACCATTTAACCGTGGCTAGTGATCTCATTGTGCCTGAAATCTTCTATAAATGTTAATCGTGTTTAGACCTTCTTTCACGATGAATTTCATCATAAATCCCTGTTTGACTTGAACACCACTTTTTATATACTGTTCCTATCACAGTTAAGGAATTTGCCCAAATGGTACTTGTTGCAGAATTGTTGCACATGCAACAGAATGGTTGCAGAGCCTGAGTGTTTTGACTCATTATGTTTTCTGCTTTTGGCATTGAACCCTGCATGTCATCAGTGAATGAAAGCAGTGTGCGGTCTCTGTGATCAAAAGTCCTCATGTGCTCAGTGCAGCAGCTGACAGCCACATTGTACAAACGCGGCGCCACAACAACTGTGATTATGGCATTTAGGCCACACACCTCCATCTGGCATAAATTACACATCATGTGGCTTAGCTATCATGCGGTAGAACAGAGCGACTGCAAGGCTTTTAAATCCATACAATGTTACAGCGCTCTTGAAAGCCAATGCTTTGAAGTCATTTTAATAGAAGAATAAGAACATTAATCTGTTAAATTAGAGTGCTATAGCACTTCTTGTTTGTTTCCATGCAGTGTATATAAACTATTCATTCAGTAGTCATTTTTACATTGCATCTTCATAAATTGTGTTTTCAATGATAATGTACCGTAACAATGCATAATATCGTTATTTTGATCATGATGATGATTTTGACTACAGCATCCATGACTACTGTAGTGAGTCATTATATCCCTTGACTAGACAAGAGACTTGTCATGACAGCTCCCTGTGTGTCAGAATAGTTTCAAGTCTTCTTCCACTGAGAAGTAGTTCCCATTCATGTCATATACTGATGTGCTAAAATATTGTCTTAAAAAGGTGCTATTCTTGTAAGGCAGTGCATTCATCTGTCTCGTCAGGAAACCGTCTGCATGTCTAGTGAAGCTCTGCTCCCACCTACTGGTGGACATGCCAAGTAGAACATGAAGACAAAGCAGTAGCACTTGAGTAGGCTTTCTATGAACTCATATCAGTGTGGTATTATGGCTAAGATTCATGACATCTATTTATGCATCCAATGCATGGTGCTCTAAGTTCATGAGTTTTACCTTTCTCACAAAATTGAGCAGTGCAGAATTTAATCCAGACCGGATTTCTATATAGTTTTGTATATGCTTTAATTGACTTTACTATTCACAGTAAAGTTGTTTATATGCCGGTGATGAGCAGATGTTTAGTGGTTTGTTGCTGCTCATGTGCTCATAAAGAGGCCTAGGTTTAATTCTGTGTTTGTTACAGGAGACGAGAATACGAGCAGCAGAAAGAGACCCCCAAAGCAAAGCTCAGAGTATCTGCATCAGTAACCAGTATGGAGGAGAGGAGGTCACGCACACACTAGTGACAGACAGTCGAGAGGACACACAGCGCTGGATGGAGGCCTTCTGGCAGCAGTTCTTTGACATGAGTGAGTGTAACATCACAGCTACAGATTGATTTTTCACAAGGGGGAGCTGTTGGCATTCTAATATAGAGAGCTGCTGCATGGGAATAGGGACAGAGATAAAAAACATGAATTTCAACAAATGTTCACCTGAATAAGGATAAATGTTTAAAATATGTAACTATTAAGTGTGCTAAGTAGGGTTAGTGGTGAGCACTGTCGGCTTGCTCCTCCAGGATCAGGGTTTGATTCCCGCCTCGTGTGCATGGAGTTTGCATAATCTCTCTAATTGCTTTCTGGGTTTCCTCCAAGTGCTCCGGTTTCCTCCCACAGTCCAAAAACATGTAGGTTAGGCTAATTGGCGTTTTTCCGAATTGCCCGTAGTCTGTGAATGACAATCGGCATCAAGCTGGCAACCCGACCCCTTAGGTAACTGCCACATAAACAACTGATATATCTCCAGGTTGGGGAGTATTTGTCGCCCGATGTGACAGATGGCATGTGGAAAGACCAAAATACAGAAAAAAAAACCCTAGTAAATAAATGAATAAATTGCTTTCACACGACACAATAACAACTTTCATCACCATCTACGTGTCATGGTGATAAATTTGAAACGGATGCCTCATGAAAAAGTGCTGAAATGAGGAACATGTGGCTGATCGTAAGACTCTAATTTACACCAGATGTTGTGCAGAGGTGTGTCCAATACGCTTCAATGCTAATCAGTGTCCTTTTATGCTAGATGTACAGTAGATGGGTGCATAAACAATTTTTTCTGTTTGAGTTACATTAAAGCTTAATATTGGCATTAATATTAATGCAGTCTGAATTAGAAACATACTGTATTGTATGTCCGTAATGCTAGACTTTCTTTGTACTGCACCAGCAAGCGTACTCCTCTCGACTAAAATTTAAATAAAACTGCTACTGAGCGCAGGAGTAATAATCCTACTGGATTCTTTATAATCTGTGTTTAATCATATGCAAAGGTAACGTGTTCTTAATAGGACTATTTTATTATGCTGGATTTATTATACTTAACCCAGTGCGAGAAAACAAACAAAAAAAAATTCTTAATAATATAAAATTTTGAACATTAATCCGTTAATGATTTGTATAGCATTTTTGTTAAACCAAAAAAAAAAAAAAAAGTATAAATGCTACTTTTGTTAAAAACAAATTTTTGTGATAAAAGGATAACGTGCAGTGATGTTACAAGGGATGTTCAGGGGTCACATCAATTACACTGTCCTTGTTCATTTTAACACAAGGCATATGTACTTTAAATGTACTGCATTTTTAGAAACAGATTAGAAAGAAATATTTTTTCAATATTGTATACAAATTTGAATTGGTGGTGTGTGCTTGTGCCCTGCCGTAGGGGTGACATATGTCTATGCTCCAGCGCCCTCACAACCCTACACAGGATAAGCGCTATGAAAAATGAATGAATGAATGATTACATCATTATATTTCGGTCCCCAAGGCTAGCCATTAAATTGATCAAGTAAGCAATTTCTTGGTTGACTGATCCGCTGTGTCCCCCTGCAGGCCAGTGGAAGCAGTGCTGTGACGAGCTGATGAAGATCGACCTGCCTTCACCGCGCAGACCTACTCTGGTTTCAGCCAAACAGGGCTCTCTCTACCATGAGATGGGTACGTCAGGAAGAAGAGAACAGAAATTTGCTTTGTTTAATGGAAAAATCAAGAATTTTTCAACTTAATCTCTATTTTAACATGTTTCTTAACTGAGTTTCTTAACATTATTTTAACATGTTTCTTAAAAGCGGTTTCTAGGAAGAATGTAAACAATTACAGATATAAATTAAATTGTAATTGTTATTTTTCTCATAAATGCCCTCTGACCACCTCAATACCTGCATTTAGACTTAATTTATGACAGAATTTAGATTCAAATTTACTGCAGTATTCCTTAAAGCCAATGCTGTAGGCAGTGTTAATGAAGTTGATTCAGACATAATGCACCAGTGGTCGCACCTCTTTAGATCCTCACATATCCTAAGCTGAGTTTCTCTACATAAACTTATTTCTTTCTGACACTGACTCTGTTTTTCTGTCTTTCTCTTTTCTTTCACTTTTGTCTTCTCTTTGGTTCTGTCCATTTTCTGTTTATCTTTGCGTTGATTTCTCAAAACACCATTTTCATCACCATTCCTTTTTTGTACACACTACCGGACTTAATAAATTCATAAAAATCTAATTACACCTAATATTTATGCTCAAAAAACATCATATTTTATTTCCTTATTTTACATCCCCCTGGTTTTGCCCCTTGTGGTGGTTTTGCCCTGCCCTTAGCTGCCCCTCTGTCTGCCCCTCCTTCCTGTGAGGGCCTGCTGCTGCAGGATAACGCTGTCTCTGCTGAGATCCGTGCGCTGCTCTCCTCCTATTACAGCGACAGGTGACGTAACCAGGACGGTTGATTCAGACCTTTACCTAGCTTCCCTGCTTCTGCTGATCCATTCTGTCTAGTGCCCTGCTTGGTTGTTTTTAAACCTTGTCCTGCCTTGACATTGTACTTTAGAGCGGTCCTAAAAAAAGAAAAATGGAAGCTAGATACACAACGCAAGTATGATTATTGTTTTCCTTTAAAATTTATTCTGATGTTTAAGTGCCTTTATGTTACATTAGAGGCATGTGACAAATTGCAAAGAGAGACAGAAGTCTTTTTAGATTTTTTTTAAATAGTTGAACAAACAAACACTAAGACAAGACAAGCACAAAAATGCCTCTGCCTGCATTTGTTCCGGTTGTTTATAGTAACTGTGCTCTCTGTTTCTGTCTGACAGTTATTGACACATCTGATGACATCAGTGCCGTCACCGATATCCTGACGAGGCGTATTGAGGAGTTTGAGTTTCAGACCCCGCCGCACTGGATGTACTTGTTTAAGGAAGAGCCTCCCGGTAGCCCCAAAAACCTTCGGCAAGGCTCTCCACGCCACTCTCCCAGTCCCCGCTGTCACCGGCCTCACGCACTGCTTTCCTCTGAGGCCAGCCTCGCCTCAAACACCTCCAGTCCCTGCAGCTCTAGCCCATGCTCGCCCCACTACCTTGCCTCTAACCGTTTCCGCCCTCGTACACTTTCCCTGGATGCCAAGCTGTCCACGCTGCGAGGAAGAAACTACGGGGGACTCCACTGTTCGTGCCAACCGCCATCATCCAGCTCGCTCCATCAGCAAGCTCCGCCTCTCTCCTGCTCAAGCTCTACTTCTAGTAACAGCTCGAGCGAAGGGAGTAACAGCCCAGAATCGGATCTCGCCTTCTCGCGACCTTCCGGGGCACGCCGCAGCCTGAGGAACCTCCGAGCAAAGCTGGACCCCAGAAACTGGCTACAAAGTCACATTTAGATCCTTCAGATCCTTCCATCTTGAGGAAAGAATTTCTTACAAAATCACCTACATCCCAACCATTCAGTCCTTAAAGAGAAACTCTTTGGAAGAGAAGGTTTAACTTTATACCTGTACTCAGAATGGCTCAGACTCCCAGTTCAGGGATGATGATGGACAAAGACTGCAGTTAATGGGAGAATATCTGAAAATGGGTTCTGCAACGTGGTGATGAATAGTTATTTAACTGTGGTTCGATAGCAGTTTAATGTAATACACAAATCCTGTGATTCTGCACCTCAAACTGGAGTTCAGTATTTTTAACAGCGTCAGTTTGCTCCTCCAATCTCCTGGACTAATAATCTGCAGTTAGTTGCAGCAGCAGAACAAAAGAAATCATTGGTAACTTAACAGCCTCTAAAATTTTATTTACAAAACAAGCTACTGAAAATTAGCTTTACTAAAAAAAAAAATGGTTTAAAGCTTAAACCGTGCAGCTGCCAATTTATAGGCGCAGTGCTGTACAAATTCTGTTCACAATGTTACTTTACTATAGTTTAGTCTTATTATGCGGATCAAATTAACAGCAGCTTATTAGACGTTTTTTACACATTACTGTACGTGCAAGCTGCAACAAAGTGTTTAAAATCATGACACTGGTGTTGTGCTGATAGTCATTGTACTCCCACATTAGCGTAAATGTTTATGAGCAGCGGTCATCTGGTGGTCACTTTCCACTGATTGGCAAGAAGAGGAAAACTGACAAATTGTGCGTACATTTTATATACACAACAGGCACTAATCCACTACTCCTGCTAATTGTACACTTTGCAGTAAGTTAATGGGTTGTTGGGTTAAAAAAAAAAAAAAAAAAGGTACTGAACTATTCCTTTACCATTCATACGCTCCATCAGTGTACCTTTAAAAATATTGGATGTAAATATTATCTTCAAAATGTCAGTAATATGAAAAGTTATAGCTTAGTACTCTCTTTCAAATAGTGTGTGCGCCGCTCAAAACTATATCCAACTAAAGTTTAACCGGCTGCTGAATTTGGTGCAGCAGTTTATCACTTTCACAAAATGTACATTTCTTACAACAATGCAATCTTTAGAAATTATGGATTACAAATCAGGAATTTTCAGTATGTAACCAGTTCTCATTATGTTGCAGGCTGCTGTAGTGAAGGTGCTCCCGATTGCAGAAACACATCGGGTCAGAACGTATCAGGTGTTGTAATATTACCCCGGTGTATATGAAACGTACATGACTATGCAAACGTTTCCCAGTTTAACGCGCTACCTGCATCATCAGTGCAGTTTGCTTCTTGTGATTTTAGCACTTTTCATAAGCTATCAATGGGAAAATTGAGGTCAAAAGTTTATTTAGTCATTTCTATGCTTTATCCAGGAGGTCGCTATTGAAATGATCAAAATCTAGTCTACACTAGACACCTCCAGTAATGAACAAGCTGATACCTGAATATACATATGTACATCTCAGGATTGTCGTTTTTCTCAGTGAGGCATAAGTCGCGCATACGTAAATAATAAGCACACAGTGTGTTAAATATAGTGTGTGGTGCGGTGGGTCTGTGTTCTGTTTCAGTTGTACTGACAAATACATCGGTATGGTGGACGTTATAGTGAACTTGTACACTGTATTACAATACTGAATTGAGATTATTAACTACTTCTGCTTTTCATTGCTAATTAAGAGCCACCAAGGTCAACTTTGAACCTGTAAAGTCATTCAGTCTGTGTTGTAAAGTTTTGTAAATTAACAGCTTCCTTTCTTGCCTTTGTTCAAACTGTATTTTATCTTATTCTTTATTTTAATTTTTTGTTATAAATATAGTTATTGAGATATTTTATCAGATGACTATACTGTAGGTCTAACTCTTCTGGTAGATAATATTAAGTTTAACTTGGAGATGAGCATCCTGTCAGCAGGCTGTCTGCACACCATTGGAGTGAAAACTAACTCAGCATGTAGAATAATAATAATAATAATAATAATAGAAATGCAGATTATTAAAAAGCTATAAATAAGCCTATCATTTTTGTCTTTCATTGTGTACCTAATTGTGTTGAATGTTACAGTTGGACTTTGATTAGGTTATAACAGCAACATTACACAATGTACAGTTACTGAACAATTGGAAAGCACAAACATTTATTTGGTTATCCAACAATTCAGCCTCTAATATATATCCATCCATCCATCTGGGAACCTCTGTAGACCAACTAGGGACCGTGGAGGCCAATGCTGATTACCAATGTATCTATTCCCATTTTACCACAGTAGTGAGCTCTCTGATCTACCTGCGGGCATTAATGCCTATTAGCCTAAACATTAGACTTTGGTCTTTGGGCTGTGGGAGGAAACCTTCATGCACAAGGACCCTTGAGCCTTTAGGTGCTGTGGGTGGCAGTGTGCAGCCTCCGTTGATCAGACTTTTTTGTCCAGCACATGCCATGGAGGCTCGGTTGGATTGGGATCTGGGCAGAAGCCGGATCGATGGCGCTGAGCTCTTTGCCTGCTGGGCCCAGTGTGCAGCAGTCTGTAGAGCACTGGGTGTTCTGGTGCCTTTCTGTCGTGGCCAACATTGACTTTAGTTATTTGTGATTTTATTTTTTTTCTTTGTGGGATCGGACCTGACAGGAAAGGCCTTAAGTCACCCCAGACATGTATATAATAGACATGGTATATCATTTCTAATGTGTTTTTCAATTTACCTGGCTGTGGTGCTAATGTTATGGCTGAGTGTAATTAGGAAATTTCTGGATAAAAATTACTTACGTATGTGCATTTTTAATACTAATATCAATATCAATATTAATTACACATTTCCAGCATTAAAAACATTAAAATGTCAATAAAAAAAAGACAGAAAAATTAAATACAAGATATAGATCTTTAATTAACTGATGAAAAAGTGAACCACACACAAGATGCTGTCAGGTGGTCGATAGGTATAAAACAGTAGAGTTGAGTGTAATCTTATGTAGCAGTGTTTGATAAGAAAAAAAAAGAAATTTGAAAATGGTAAATTCCATGAAAAGTTAATGGCTAGATTTCTCATGTCGGCGATAAATATTTTTTATCGTATTTGTGATATTACATCAGTGAGTCTGGATTGAATTTGTGTCTATTAAAAGGTTTCACTCAGTACAAATACAGTGTAAAACCAGACTGCCTTATTTGACCTCAGTCAGGTGTTGGTTAGTAAAAAGTCATCCTCACCACATTATTACCCACAAAATACAGAGTGAAGCACAGCTGGGGTCTACATTAGGCTTGTGCAATAGTGTGATCTTTCCACCATAATAATACAATGCCATGATATGCAACTGAGGGGCATTCAAATCAAACTGGGACTTGTGAATGAAGGCATAAAACTGATTGAGATTTACAGAAGACTAGTACAGTGATGAGATGCTTAGCCACAGTAAAACATTGGAATGGTATAGACGATTTAAAGAAGCTGAGTATGTCCATTCAAGTGGACAAGCCTTTTTTTCTGCCTTGATGGTGAAATATAATTTATCACTGTATGTTTGACAAGTGTGTCCCACTAATTCTCATCTTCTTCTGCCAGCAAGCAGTTCCTGACTGCTGATGTTATGAGGCCCTCTTTAAACCTGTAATGATGGAAATGCTTGATTTTTGTTCTGGATTATTATTATTTTTTTGCCTTAGTTTATTGTAAATCATAAGCAGGGAAAAATCAATATTGCATAAGCCCAATGTAAATACAATACAAAGTGGATCAACAAAATCTGCTCAGCAGCACTTTAAAAACTTTATAGGTAATATAGGATTTAACCCGATAAACAATAAAACGATACTTCCTCTAAATGCAGCTGTAACCAATGCTTATATATACTATATCTAACATTAGCGTTACAAAGCCATAAATCAGTCAATATCATAACGACTAATAACGACTGATTTCCGTGTTAGAAACATAACCAAGAGTCAAACATACTGCTGAGTCTCATGTCATGTCATAATAATAAACAAAAACAATCTGTAGATGGTTCGGAATAACTTCAAGCAACCTGTCTCACTTCACCAGTTGCCCAAGCACTGATCTCCGATCATTTTATTTATTTGTTGTTGTTGTCTCTTTTGTCCCATTGGTCTATTAGTACCTTCACTGTGGTACAGCCAGAAGACTTGGAGCATGTTTTAGCTCCCTCTGCTGGATACCCCAAAGCTTTTGGTCCCTGAGCGCTGGTACTGATTCAAAAGAGACAAAGAACTGTCTCTGAAAGAAAAACAAATTAAGTCCTTTAGATGGTCTCCACATAGTTGGAAGGGAAGAGACCTTGACGACCATCTTTGCTGAAACCCCTCCACCAGGCTTCGTCCACTGTTTCAACGCCCATGATGATGTCCCCGGGCTCGAAGGAAATCTCTGTCTCATCCTCTGGAAAGCAAAGTGTGTTCAGAGATCAATATGAGTACATGTTGCTTGCATGAATGGTTGATTGGATTTACTGGAAATAAAAGGAACCCTGACCTGCTTGGTAGTCATAGAGCGCTCGGACACGCAGAACCGGACGGTCTGCTGAGGACTGTGACGGGGGGGAAACACTGGCTATTAGACATCAAAATCAAATTTTTTTATTTAATATTTATGGTATGAAATAGGTAATTATGTAACTAGAGTTTAACACTCTTTTTTTTCTTTCTCTTTTAAATCCAACCTCTTCATTCTCTGCCTCTTCACTGTGCGAGTCATCTTGCTCATTTTCCTCACGATTGACTATGTAAGTACACTTCTCTGGTGTGCTGTGGTCAGAGGACTCATCATACTCCTTGGCTGGACAGAGGATACAAAAAGTGCAATCCATGAGCAACTGTGGTGATGTTTAGATCAAAAGTTTTTCATCAATCTGAATAAATTCATTCCTGTTTCATTCATTCATTCATTCATTCATTATTTTCCTGTTTCATTCATTCATGCATTCGTTCCTGTTTCATTTATTCCAGTTTCATTCATTCATGTATTCATTCCAGTTTCATTCATTCCTTTGTTCCAGTTTCATTCATTCATTCATTCCTGTTCCATTAATTAATTCATTCATTCCTGTTTCATTCATGCATGCAGTCATTCCTGTTTTATTCATTCATGCATTAATTTCTGTTTCATTCATTCATGCATTCATTCCGATTTCATTCAATCCTTTATTTATTCATTCCTGTTTCACTGAATCGTTTCATTCATTAATTCATTCCTGTTTCATTATTTCATTCATTCCCATTTCATTCATTCATCCATTTATTCATTCCTGTTTCATACATACATCAATTCATTCCTTTTTTTAATCATTCCTTTATTCCTGCAATTATTGATTAGATCCTGTGCTGTTCACAACATTTATCAACACTACAGGCGCTGAGCGGCGGTTGGTATTAGGTTGTGTCTGAAAGTTGAACTACTGTAATAAAAGGACCAACTTTGACTACACGGCAGTCGGATAATGTTTACAATCTTGTAAGCTGAAGTGCATTACTGTGAAAAAGTCTTGAGCCACCCCTCATTTCTCGATATTTTGCTTCCATAGCGCCAGACTTTCTTGTGTTTTCTGAACATAGTATTTAGGAATAGTTCTCTAGGCTTCCTGAAGGCTCTGATATTCAGTATATAGTTCCTGTACCTAAACGGTTTCAGAGGAAAGTCTGTTCCATTCTGATTTGTCTTCATTGTTTACACTCAGACAGATTATTAAGGGATTACTTGTGAAGTTACAGTACACAGTGTCATATCTGATTCCATGGATATTCTGAAACCAAACTAAACTAGACATGAATCACATTACCTGTAGAGATGGACAAAAAAATCTTTCGTGTTGCTTTCATGTATCGCCAAAATGAATCCAAAATCGTTTAAAAAAAATATATATTTTAAATTTGAGGTGGTTAAAATTGTGCCATTCCTCTATAATCCTACAGGTGGTGCTCTAACATATTCATACATTGACAGGCACCACAGCATCCCATGTGTAGGAGCAAATTTGTGAAGTTTGGTTAGAATTCTAACGAAATCTGAGGGAAAAAATATTGAATCGGGATATTTATAAAATAGTGATGCTTATAGAATCGCAATACAGGCTCAATCAGCACCCAGGTATCCTGATAATATTGTTTCGGGTGGTCCCTGTTGAGTCCCTATTTACCTGTACCATTCTCAGGCCATAAACCATTTTGGTCTGGTCTTTCTTCTTCAATCACAAAGTTCTCAGTCTTCTCCACCACATACATCTCTGCAAACATGAAAAGAGATGATTAAACACTCAATCCTAACCCATACCAAGGAACATCCCTGTGCTCCTGTCACATTATAATTACAAAATAGTCAAAATACTGTGACTCTCTCAGAATTTCTCAGAATATCTTTCTACTCGCCTGCTTCACTTCTAACATCCACCTCAATGTCTTCCACGAGGGCAGCTTCAATACTGGTTGATGTTTCAAACTCTGGTTGTTCTTCGCTTGAATTAAACTCTGCTGTTTCTTCAGTTCCCTCCTGCTCTGGTTCTTCCTCCTCTATCGGTTCATCCACCTCAATAAGAGGGAAAACCTTAACAGGTTCTGATCGTGGCATGACAGCCTCCTCGGCTTCAACTAGATCCTGAGAGCGGAAGGGTATTTCTTCGGATGGGGGACAGAAGATACATAGTTCCAATGGTAATCTTGGCTCTGGAGACTGTGGGCCAACTATGATGTCTAAGTCCTCCATCTCACTTGGTACGCAGGTGTCAAGGAGGAGCTCTGAGGCTGGATTTTTGAAGATAATGAACAGAATAGGTTTTAAACAGAATATACAGTATATACTATGCAATTTGCAAAATTCTGTTTGTTTGTAAATCCATTAATATTACACTGTAATGCAAACAAATTACAAACTGGCAAGATTAAGAATGTCATTTGAAATATTTACAAATTTTTGAGTTTCTTGGTATTTGGTATGTTGCTGTAGCTTAAATCATGTTGGACAAGTTTATCTGAGAACGAGGAACGAGATCTTCTGGACTAAAGTTTATTTATTTATTTTTTATTCAGAGCTTACCCTTTAAAGGAACTGGGTTCTCAGGCAGTGGTGCAGATGGAGCATCTGGAATAGTAGCAGGTTCCTGCGCACTAACTTCTACATTGAATGAGTTACTCTCGACCACACTTGAAGATTCAGTGACCTCAGAGAGCTGGGCATCAGGAAGGTCAGGAAGGCAGGACTGAGGGGGTGGAGCTTTGGAATCTGGCAGGCTGGGCAGAAAGCATAAGGGTGGAGGAGAGCCCTTAACAGGAGATGCGGGAGGAGTCCTCACAGGGACGCGAGGGCTTTTGGGAGATGTTATTGGACGGAAGCCTGGACTGGACGGGGACATGCAGAGATTGATGGGGCTAGTCGGTGTGCGAGAAAAGGGGGAGGTGACGGATGGACTGAGGGGAGAAGTCGGACCGCTACCTGCACTGGCTCGCTCGAAGATGAAGGCGGTGTCTGTCAAACTGCGCTGGTAGCGACGGAATGGAGGTTTGCCTGGATATTTCAAGACAAAAAATAAAATACCATGTGTGTTATGCTGCACTTCATGACCCACTGATTTGGACGATTGCTTCTTTAGCATTTACCTGAGCGTGGGGATCCAGGGCTGATGGAGCTTTGCGAAAGTTGCCTGAAAAACTCTCTTGGGTTCATGGAGCGCTGGGAAATGAGGACTGCTGCCTCCTAGTGGTCACAAAAGGAAGCATGAACAACAGAGCTAATATCCTTTTCAAATATTCTAAAAGGATGAAAAGGTGTGGGTAGCTCAGTGGTGAAGATGTTGGACTGTGGATCAGAATGTCACAGGATCAAACCCCAGCACCACCAAGCTACCACTGTTGGGCCCTTGAGCAAGGCTCTTACTGCTCAGATGTATAAGTGAGTCAGTCAAATGCCAGAAATTTAAATTGAAACGTAACACACTCACAGCTGCTTTTTCTATGGATTCACTGTGTCTAAGGCGAGCCCTCATCTCCTCTTCATGCTGTCTCTGCTGCACCTCCTGTCCATCATACATATTCATCTCATGAAAATGATCAAAATACACACAGCCTATAAAAGTCACTTCTGGTTTCACTCACCCAGCGAGATTTCTCCTTTTTTCTAAATTCTTCTTGACGTTTGGCATCCAATTTCCTGGAAAAACAAACATCACAACATTTGCCGTCTTCCATGTCCTGCTGTTTAGGTTTAATGTGTGTTCCTATATGCAGACTACTGTATGTACTTTCAAAATGATAATACCAGTAATTAGAGCAGTAACATCCTGTCCTGATCATGTTCTTTACTTTTCTTTTATAATGGAGTAATTAATCCTGTAAAATTATTCAATTTGGATCTCTATATTATGATAGTAAATAAATTATTCATTTCATATTCAGAACCTAAATATCATAATTGATTATTAATAGATCATTTAGTTAAATTGATAATGAAGGAATGCTGGTTAAGCTCAACATTCTCAACATGTCTTGCTGACACTATGAGGGGCGTTCAAGTCAAACCGGGACTTGTGATGAAATTTCTCATGAATGAAAGCATAAAACTGATGCTTTCATTCATGAGAAGTCTTCTTATATGCTTCCATTCATTTACAGAAGACTTCAATACAGTACAGTTTTTATTTATTTATTTTTTTAATACAATATTGAGAATCTTAGCCGCAGTAAAAAATTTAATTGTGCAAATGTTTTGAAGGGGTTTGTAACTCAGTGAATGATGATACCCACTGTGGTCGTTCCCGTGACTATTTAGAGTAAAAATGGCTAATCCTTGAAAATTGACAGATAATTTGTTGCATCTGTCTGTGGGAACTGTACACACAAACACCACTTGCACATTACAGGAACCTGACTTGGAGTTATTGCACATTACAGGAACCTGACTGGGAGTTATTGCCACATTGCCTGTACAGTCCGATCTCGCTCCCAGAAATTTTCACATGTTTGAGGCAGTTAAGGAGTTCCTGGGAGGCCAGCGTTTCATGAAGCAGGGAGTCTGATCATGGCTCCGGTGGACTGAGAAAACTTTCCACCTTGATGGTATCCACACACTAGTAAAACACTGGAATAAGTGCATAAGTGCAGCAGGGGATCATATAGAGAAATTTTTTCCTCTCATAACTGTGGTGTTATTCTGCACAATGAAACGTCCCAGTTTGACTTGATCACCACTCGTACTACTGCTACAACTACTACTACTACTACTAATAATAATTTTAATAACAACAATAACGATCATCATCATCAAGCAGTATGTGGGTCTATAATACAGTATGTGTGTCCATGGAAGTGCTTGTCACCTTTGCTCCTCAATCATCTGCATTTTTTCATTCATCTTCCTATCTCTCTCCTCGGCCTCTTTTGATTCCTGCATAACCCTTTCTCTTTCCAGGCGTCTCCTTTCCTCCGCAGCCTTCCTCTTCTCCTCCTCCTTCCTCCTCTCTTCCTCACGCTGAGACACAGAACACAGTGAGAGGAGCATTAAGAATCCAAACTTCCCTAGAGCACTACAGTAGTGTCGATTTGAACTAGATGCTTTTATTTCAGCATTTACGCATTTTTATATATATATACATATATATTAATTTGAAACATTGCCTGCGTTTTTTCACATAATTTAGCTAGCAGAGATTTTACAGATGGAGAGATTAAAAGTCTGCACCTCCGCACGTGCCCAGAAGGAGTCTCTGTTAATCCGTCTCATCTCCATGGCAGCGTTGGTCTTCCTGTAGTTTGTTCCCTGCAAACAGTAAAAAAAAAAAAAAAAACAGATTAGGTGTGTCTCACTCATTTCAATTACAAATCTTTAGCAAGGTTAAAAAGAGTTCAATCAAGTATAGTCTGTTACCACTGTCTCTTCTTTTTCTGTTGGTCTTGAGTTTCTTCTAAATCTCTCCATTGGCGGCCGAACTTTGGCCAGAACAGCTGCAATCTTTTCCTCAGCCAGATCATTTTTATTAGAGGCACTGATAAACGCATGGACTTCCTATAAGACAGGGTGGGTTGGAAAAAAAAAAATCAGCTTACTGTACCTGAAGACACATGTACAGATTTATGAAAAAAGGAGCATATTAGGGGAGGAATAAACCATTACAGGGTGTGCGGTTATAGCAAAATAATCAGTGTTATTATAAGGCCCTCCACAAATTATTGATTATTTTTCAATAACAGCATGTATTCCTCTTACCACGGAAATTCATCTTATTTTATTTATTAATGCAAGAGACACGCTTTTCTCAACTGTGGAACATCCACCAAACAAATTCGTTCCTGTTATTCCTTATGTTACAGCAGCTATAAACAGTTCTTCCATCACCAGTCTGTCCTTTTTTTCTCTCTTTTGAACGTATTTCATCAATAAAAAAAAGAAAAATCTGCAGCTCGTCATGCTACGGACGCACACGAAAACCTAGAAAAGCTTCACCATATTGACGATTACTCATTTTATTTGTTACTTAACAACACGTTAACACTGTTACGTTAACAACCCTTATAGACGAGTACATTAATATAAATCATAACGATTTATTATAATTATAATAATTTAATCACCACTTTCTGACCAATCAGAATCAAGAACTCAGTTAAAGCTGTGTAAAACTATAAGTGTCTATATTACAGTACTGTATATTAATGTTGCTTTCACACTAGGCATGGTTGCATTACATCGTGCCCGGGTATCACTGCTTCCCCCTCTCCTCCCCTCCCTCCATCACTGGTCAGCTTTCACTTTAGTAATATAGTCACTAATCCAAGCACACTTTTGTGTTTACACTCTCCAATACAGCAGGTGGCAGTATGCACCTAGTTGGCAGAAAACACAAAGAGAAGAAGAGTAGAAGGGCGTCACCCTTCATGCCATGCATAATATTGTTAATATTTTGGAATAACTGTTCAGAGGATGAGACTGACACCGTGCCGTGCTCAAGACCAACTTTTTAAGTATATTGGGAATCGTGCCTGTGAAAGCACACTAAAGGTTATTTTATATTGGTTATATTACACTGTACAGTAATTACAGTGAAAAAATATTAGAAAAAATATTTGTCCCCTTCCTGTTTTTTTTTTTTTTAATGATTCTTAAATGATTTAGATCATCAAACAGATTTTAATATCACACAAAGATAAACCTTAAATTAAAGGAAAATCAGTTTTTAAATTATGATTTCATTTATTAAGGGAAAAAAGCTGTCCAAACCTACCTGGGCCTATGTGAAAAAGTAATAGTGACTGATTATAATGTGGCTGAATGAAAACAATTCTGTAAAGAAGAGTGGGCCAAATTCCTCCACAGCGATGTGAAAGACTTATTGCCAGTCATCAGAAACGCTGGATTGAAGTTGTTGCTGCCAAGGGTGGCACGAACAGTTATTAGGTAGGTTTAGGGGGCAATTACTTTTTCACATAGGGCGAGGCAGGTTCAGGCAGATTTTCTTCTCAATAAATGAAATCATGATTTAAAAAATCTACTTAGATTATCTTTGTGTAATATTAAAATTTGTTTTAAATGATGTTTTGAATGAATCATTTAAGTGTGAAAAAAAAAAAAAAAAACAGAAGAGGGGCAAATACTTTTTCACATCAGTACACACACAGTATATAAACTGCTGGTTACTGCATTTCTTCACATGAATGCTAAACTCCTATCCCACTTAACCGCTTCCTGATAATCCACAGATCAGCTGAAACATCACACACCAAGAGACGAAAATAGAAGACATTCTGCTGGCGGTCACCTGTGCGTGTTCGCTTTCACAAAGTTTCCTGGCAGAATTAGGAAACATGCTCTGAAGACACTCCAAACACCACTACATTCACACACACACACAGGGAATCTCTTTGCCAGATGGCACACAATCTCCGTTTGCTTTCCACAAACTTACATTAGAATCCATTGTATTTGCATTGGCCTTCCCGGGCTGGACTTGAAGAATGGCGTGAAATCTCACACCGGTGATCAGAGACAGAGTGCTCACCTGCACACAGCTCTGTTCATGCAGTAGCAGTTCAGCAATGTGATGTAGCAGATCCGATCATTGGTATAATAAGAATCAGATGGATTATAGGGCAGACAGACCCAGTCTCGCTTTTTTGTGAGTAACCATTTTTATGATCATTTGTGCTTCTATTGTGCATATTTTTACCACAAAACGGCAAAAATGAAATCTTGTCTTTTATTTCCTCCCTTGTCAATTCCCACCCAACATCAGCTCTACCAGATACCAACTGGGGAGAGTGAAGGTTAATCTTTTCAACCTGCTGCAACCTGCCCTCTTCTACATAAGTGCACATGACTGGCGAGTGACCCTCTGACTGACAGGGGGCACAGAGCATGGCATCCCTCCCACCCAAGCAGACTTAGGCGGGGTAGACCCTGGACGGGGTGCCAATCCATCGGAGGGCACACATCCACACACTCATTCACACAATTAAGGCAATTTGGGAACGCCAATTAGACCTTTGGACTGTGGGAGGAGTACGAGGGGGAAACCTACCAACCACGGAGAGAACATGCAGACCCAAGATGGGAATCGAACCCGGAACCTGTAAGTGGAAGGCGACCAAAACCAAACCACTAAGCCACTGTGCCGTGTCCCTCTCCCACCCAGAGATCTCGAATCATTTTTCGCTCCCTTGACTACTGGATCCGGGTTGGCGGTGACATCATCATGGTTTCACCTAGTGATCTCAAACCTAGTGATCCAAAAGCTTCATTTTCTTCATTCTGTGCTAATATAACCGATTCTTCCATCACGGAAACTACAGTGAGGGAAAATGACAACAAAACAGGAGCGAACGTCCAAGTGTATACGGAGAAAAGACACAAAGAAAGATACGTGGGTGTGTGTTTGTGTGTTTGGGTGTCAGTGTGACTTGTGAACTGGCTGTGTTTAGAGAAATCAAGAGAGTTTTATCTCATTGACCACACTGGTGCAGAACACCTCACACAAACACACTTCAGATCTTCCGCAGCCTGTCACACTAAATTCAGAAGCACTTCAGGCGAAGAGAGAAGGAGGAGGACGAAGAGGAGGAGGAGGAGGAGCATGTGAGTGTTTGGGATAAAATCTCATCTGTTTGCAGACAATGACAAACAGTGAAAGTTATTAAGGACTCAGAGTCAGATCCGCTGCCAAGACTTCGCTTCTGAGTTACAAGTGTGAATCCACTTGTAATGTATATTTAACAGAAACATGAAGTCCAGACACAAATGGAATGTTTACTCCAAATACAGCTACTACTTTTGGACGAACTCTGATTTGCAGAATGAAGATATATATATATATATATGCTTAATTGAAGATTTTGAAAGAAGAAGTTTAACAAATAAATGAGTCGGTTTTTATTATAAATGAATGAACTCCAACCAGGTCATTGGGTGCATTCATACATCATTAATAAACTTTTTTAGGTTATTCCCAACCAGTACCATATATAGTACACATAAAGCTCTGCAGATGGAAATATCTGACTTGGTGGACAAGGGGAACAAAAAAGGGGGCATGAAAAAGAAAAGGCCGTGGGTGTGCCTCAGCCTTACGTCACTGTCGGTGTTGGCTGTGGCTCAAGGCCTGCAAAAACCACAGTTTCAGAAGGGATTAGTGCACTGCGCAGTTCTAGCAAGCACAGGCTGCTTCTTCCACACCCACCCCTTTCTTCATGTCTGGATCCCTCCCACAGCGAAAGCGGCTGAGAGAGCCCAGGCAAGTTAAGGCCGATCCATTGGCCTGTCTTATCAAGCGTAATACTTAAGTTAGAACATACTGTATGAACACATTTTCCCTTTTCTCACTTGCTTTCTTCTTTCTTACTCATCCCTCTTTCAAAATATAAGGAGGGTGGATGACTGTGTTATTACTTGCCTAGATAACAGTGTTTAGCCCTTTGACATACAGCAACGCCCCCCCAAGGCGCAGCACGACAGATCTGAAGAGTCATAATAACCATGTCAAAGTCAGCACTACTAAAGTAACAACTTTCCCGAGGGTCAAATGTGTACGAGTAATCGTTATACAAATACAAATACAAACAGGTCCCAGAACAGTTAACGGAAAAATAGCGAGAATCTTGTAATCCCACTTGTCTACAACTTTGCTTTCCAAACCGTTTAATAACACAGACCACACCTTGAAATATTTTGCTAATTGCTACAGTATTTTAAAACTGAGAACAATTCACAGAGACGTAAGAGATCAGATTTCGAACCCATGCAGTCGACCACTCTGACTTAAGCTACAAAGCAATAATCTTTTTTCCTGCCAGTGTTCTGCTCCACACTTCACTCCAGTATGTGGCGATAGGCTCAAAGAAGAAGAAGAAAAAGAAGCAGCGATACTCTTATAAAACGTAAGTATTTACAGAACATGCAAGTTATTTCAATTTTTTGCAAAAACTCTTGTATATTTTTAAGAAAGATTGTTGATTTAATTTGCAATTAAAAATCTTTTTAACTGAAGCCTAAGCTTAGTTAGGCCAAATCCAATTTTTACATCCGGTCTTAAACCAGGTTCATATTCAGTATGTGGTTATGTGACATCAAAATGTTCAGACTTGAATCCATAAAAGCTGACTAAAGCAATGAATAATTTCCCAAGAAATCAATATGCTCGTTTTGCACGACAAGTGTGTTCATGTTAAAGACGCATACAGGTCACTTGTGATTGCAAAAGGAAACCGTCAAGATCCTTCAAGACAGACCATGTCTGAGCAATAAATCAGAATTGTGCAAAGAATGCAAAAAGAACTGAAACTGGTAATTATTGAAATTTAAGTAATAATTAATTCCAACCAAGGAATCTGATTGGATGAGAGGTGATAATAGAGCATAACACTGCTGGGACGTGTAACTATACAGTATGTATCACTCTGCGTCATGGGCGTTTTACAATCCTTAATTACACTAACTGTGGGTCGAAGCACAGGTGAAAGTAAGTTGGTACAGTCCACAGTATTGGAAAGTGGCGAGAGCAGTTGCCTGCCAAAACCCATATCCAGTCACAGAAGCACTTTCAGCGAGAAAACACATCTGAAAGTTACATCATCTTAAACCTCCATCCTAAATGCTTCTATGCAAATTGCCTCTGAACCATCTGCAAGCTGCAAAGCTAACTATTGCATTAGCTGTAGGTCACCTGCTCCGTCAGGTCCACCAGTCGTGGAATTATATGAATTGGAAAAGCAAATAACTGGTAATAAATGGTGCTTTGTGGAACCTGTTGTATAAAAGCAACATCACAAAACAGGGAGTTCTGTCGTGCTGAATATCATCATGGCTGTGATGTGTCGCAAGCAGGCTTAGTCATATATAGTTTTGTATACAACAGAAGAGTCTCTGTCCTGCCTATATCTCTATTTTAAGACTGCTTGATGCAATACAATGATGTATTACACACTCTAAAGTTTTGCTTTTTTTTTTAAACTCAGAAGCAGGTGAGCATGAATTAATCTCAGGCATGCTTGCAATGTTTTTTGGAGGATCGTTGAGTCCCAAGACTGCTCGAACCAGGTCACTTTGTGAAAATGAATAGCAGATGAGTGATTGTTAAATACACGTGAAAATCCATTAACGTTGGAGCATGAGACGACATTTCAACTTGAATCGGCTTTCAAGTCTACTAGTTATTAGGAAATAATATATTATATTTAATCACTGATAGCATAAAAAAAATCCACATCAAGTTTTGTTGTCAGCACTAAATCTAACACTCACTCATCGTCTATACCATTTTATCCTATATTCAGGGTCGCGGGGGAGCATGGAGACTATTCTAGGAGACTTAGAGTACAGCCTAGACAGGGAGCCAATCCATCGCAGGGCACACACACACTCACACACACACACACACACACACACACACACACTACGGGCAATTTGGCAATGCCAATTAGCCTCATCTGCAGGTCTATGGACTGTGGGAGGAAACTGGAGTACCTGGAAGAAAAACACACCAAGCACAGGAAGAACATGCAAAAGAAAGTGCTGCCCTTAAGTCTAACACAACAGGCTTTATAGACTTTACCAGATTCTGGCACCTTTTATTGCAATGTTACTTAACATGGCTCTTTATAATGTTAATTAACAAATGAATCATTTTCTTACTGAAAAATCCATCTCGGTCTAAGGAAAAGACACGACCAGCTAGTTAGTGCTGGAGAAGAGAAGTAATCCGAGTTACTTTTTATGTGAAAAAATCAAGTGGTTCCAAGTAAATACCAAGTAGAAGTGAACATCTTAAACATTATTTAGTATCATGGAAGATGAAAAATTTCAGCTTGGCTTATGTTTTGGTAACTAGTTAGAATAACCCTGACCCCAATACCATCCCCAGCCCCAAATCCTAACCCTAACCTCTCCTCCTCCTCCTCCTCCTCCTCCTACAGTAACCCTAATGCCTGACCATATCCTACCCCTAACCTCACCTCCTTCTCATAACCACTAACCCTAACCCACTAATCCTAACCCCACTGTCCTAAACCAAACCCCTAACCCTATTTCTAATCCCACCTCCTCCTCTTTCTAACCCTAACTATAACCATAACCCCACATCCTACTGCTTCAAACCCAAAGTCTACAACCCTAATCCTAACCTCTAAACCTAAATCTTATTTTAGAATCCTGTATACTAATTAAAAGCATTAATTATGATAATGTTTTGGTGGTGGATAAACGGTCAAACAGACACACAAGAATGTACAGCTAATTGATGTTAAACAGTGTATGGACATGATACTGTAATGACATGCAGCTTGGTAACCTCCAGTGTTTGCCATGCAAACAGAATAAAAAAAAAATAAAAATCAAAGGATAAACCCAACCACTTCCAGTAATTGCTGTGATTATGTGGTCACGCCCATTTTCCCCAGCTCAGAACAAGACATGAGAAAAAACAGTGGAGTGGCTAGAGGGGACTGAGACACCACCAAAGTGTGTCACACTAACGTGGCAGAAGCCAAGATGGAGAATCTGGTTTGAATTGTAAACCCCTACGATTGAAATGAAATGTGTTTGTGTGCTCTTTGGAAATGTGGATATCTTAGTAAAATCTGGACGGGTATTTTATGAAATATAAAGCAAGGAATTCTAGATGGTTTGAATTACTAAATGTTAAACCTTTTACAAACAAATTCCTACACAAGACTCCGTGTCAATGCCATGAGGCACTATAGCTACTTTACCTCTACTTGCATGAAGCCCTGGCATCCGTTGGATCCCTTTTGGCTTTGGGCTACAGCAGAATCCATCCAGAGCTGCCAAGAACAACAAAAGCTCCAGCAAGCACAGTAATCTGCTATTAATTCCCGTTATCATTCCAAACAATGCCGCCATCTATGATCTCACCTTCAAAACGTTCTTTACAATGCCAGGCAGAGATGCCACACTGTGATAGAAGATAGAAAATAAAATGAAAAAAAAAAAAAAAGAAGGCTTGAGAGACTTGGCTGACATCCAGGAGAGACAAGAATGTCACACAGTGTCACACAGGTATGTCAGTGCCACCTGTGCAGGACTGGACATGTGATTTGGACGAAGCTCCCTCGGTTGATGTTATATGTTTTTATAGTGACGTGATGCTTCCGTGATGCCTAATGTGTCATTTTGATGTTCCAGTGACTAATGGGTGAGTTTTCAGGTTCCAGCTTCTCTGACACTTTAAGATAGTTTTTGCACAGTAGACAGTGCCATAGCAACGGATAACGAGGCGACGCTGAGACATTATTTTAGAAACAAATGCAAGAGACATTTGAATTAAGATTTTCTTAATTTTGTTTAAACTAGGTATGACCTGTGACAAATCAAACCAAATGGCAGGCAATCATGGCTTCAGTGTACTGAGAAAACTTTCTACCATGATGGTATCCAAGGATTTGGGGGAAACAGAATGGGATAAGTGCTTTAGTGTAGTTTGGGATCATATAGAGAATTAAAGGGAGTTTTACGTCCATTCTGTTGTTCTGCACAATCAAAAGTGCCGGTTTGACTTGGACACCAGTCGTAATTCCCAAAACATATGTTTCAGCCTATAATTAGTTCCCATCTCTTTGACACACACAACTGAAAAAAAAAAACAATCAGGGTTTGGGGCCGATCACAGATCACAGAAACCAGAACCGGCCGATACTGATCACTGATCACAGGTGTGTGTGTGTGTTATTGGGATTTGCCATTTAAAGTGTTCTATTTATTGTGTAGTTTTATTTATTTATTTATTTATTTATTCATAACTATTCTAATCAGCAGTGCACAACTATAATTAAGATCTGAGAAAGAATGATAAATGTAAAACTTTTATTTATTGGAAGGCAACATACAGTATGTTCCATATTCCCATTCTCATATTATGTCGTAGATTATAAATAAACTGAAACCAATAGAATGGCTTACGCTCGTCTAAAAAGCTAAACTTTTCAATTCCTAAACTAGCATCAAGGGGCCCTCACATGCCGAAATGCTTATCTAAACATGTGACAGTCCAGATATACACATACTGGTAATAATGTGCAGCATATGGAATAGAGATTTCCAAAAGTTTGTAAAGAAACACACACATCAGTTACTTTGTATTTGGTGAGCCAATCATGCCTACTCACAAGTAAGCAGTGAGGCCAGGCATTTCTTTATAAATATCAGAATATTTATACATTCTGCATTTTTGAGAGACAGTCTATTCCTCTTATCCTAAAGAATGCGTGTAGCCGTGCTGAACAGTCGCTCGCAGTCAGCCTGCATGTATGGAGTGGTAAGGTAAACCCGGTCTGCCTCGGCTCTTTTATTTCTCCCTGCATTATTAGGTTTGTGATAACGGTTTTAATCATTTTTACGAGCTTTTTGAGTGCTTCTGCTAAAAGTGGTTGAGTGAGGTTTAAACTCACAAGGTTTAGCTGCTGCCTTCGCGGATAACTTTTCACACTTAATTTATTCACCTTGCATTATTTTTAACCGACTAATAAGGTTAGTTGTAGCAGATGTTCTTACAGATGTTCCTAATGTGGTTTTGGTTTAGAAAAAAAAAAAAAACGTTGCATATTTGCAAATTTGTTGTCTTTTAAATCGACTTGGTAATATATTCCCAGACTGGTGACGGAATGTTGATGTGGCTGCCGACTCGTGTATTTTGCGTCATCACAATAGTATCGGTTTATGTGATCAGCCAGTTGAGAGACAAGTGATTATTGGCCGATTTCGTACACACACAAACACACTCATTCACACACTACGGGCAATTTGGGAACGCCAATTAGCCTAATCTGCATGTCTTTGGACTTTGGGAGGAAACATAAATACCCAGAGAAAACCCACCAAGCACGAGGAGAACATGCAAACTCCATGCAAATAGAGGCGGGAATCGAACCAGGCCGGGAATCGAACTCCTTAAGAAAAACTTATAATCATTTATAATCTTTAATTAAATGTGTATAAAGACATTACAAAGAATGAGACTCAAGGAACATGTCATAGCCCAACATGTCAGTCAAATTCAAAAATAATAAGTAAATAACCAATACGTGCCTTCACCCCCTACATCAACAAGGTCTTCCCTAAGAATGGGAGTCATGAAAGGTCCCATGGCGTATATATATATATATATATATTTCACTACATGTCAGAAGAGCCGAAGTGAAAAACGGGGAACAGAAGACATTCTTCGGATGCCTCTCAAGCTGACCGGGTGATGCCTTTAAAAGGCAATAAGTTTACAAATGACCCTGTGCTCATTCAATAAACTCATAAAACTTTTCTCTGTGATTATGGAAATGTTAGGCAAACATGGTCTGTCTGGGGAAGCCATGGGAGACCACAGAGACCGTGAACGTTCTCACGACATCAGACACGGCTCGTCTAATTCAGCTGTGAACCAACACCGCTCAACACTTCCACATGCAGAGGCCGACGGTGCATTCTTTTCTTTCTTTCTCCCTTCCGCCATTCCATCCTTCCATTCTGATCCTTCTTCCTTCTTCTTCAGTAGAGCTGAGGAAAAGAGAGCAATCATGGCTGCGCCTGTCACCAGCCATTGAACAGCCACTCCGCAAATACCCAAAGAGGAAGGAAACAACCCACAAACAGGAAACGGGCTAACAATAGAAAGTGATTTTTAAAAATCATGGTACGCTTGTGAGATCACGTGTAATGTGCCATCGGGCCGTAACGATTAAGCGACACTAGTATCACCTATGGCTTTGAGAGGGGGAGGAGGGGGTGTGGCCAGACATGTATGTCAAGTTATGTCATTACGTGACATTGGAAATAATATCAGAAGCTGTTTATGAGTCAGATGTTCTGTGCAGGTTATTAAAGTCTGTATAGGATGCGTTGTATGTGAAAAGGGAACCCATGTTACAGGACACAACAGAATCCCATCTTAAAGGGGAACATAACATTTTTGGATATCAATCTATCACCAATCTATCGTGTGTTATTCTTGTGTTACTGCTGGGCGATCAAATAAATATCATGATTAATTGGATATTTTACCTTCATTATGATTAACGAACAATAAAAAAAATTATTTTTTTTGACCCCTCAAAAAAAAAAAATTATTGGTTCTTTTTGTCCTCATAGTTCACCGGCGAGATTTGTACTATAAATATGCTCAACTATTAATGCCAGAATATGAGACGGAGTCATGTGACTAGACACGCAGTAGTATTTTTTTAAGACAACAATGCATGAACGCACACAGTGGTTAAAGTATTAACAAAATGAATTTAAAAAATAATCATTAACACTGGCAATATTATGTCGAATAGATGTCCTATCTCTTTCGATTCATTTTCAACTAATCGCCCAGCCCTCTTCAGAGCTGAGCTTGCTGGAATAAACAGCTGGATGGGTATTTCTGCTTTCATTCAAAACACACAACACACCAGTTCTGCTTGTTATTTTTCGAAAAAAAAAAAAAAAAAGGCTAGATTTCTTTTAAAAATGCTCAGATGCAGCCAAAGTTTTTATTTCCCATGCTTCTGAAGCCAAGTACAAGACGAGAATCACAGTTACTCAAGTTAGCACAGAAGTCAGTACGAGCTCATCACACCCAGACATGCCTGTGCAAAACCAACTCTTCATTTTTTGAAATTTCTTTTTTTTATCACATTCACAAAGCCGATTCCAAACAAATACGGCTCACACACCTGCTCGCGCACATGAGGAAACGGACGTGCCGCGACGAACGAGTGCTGATACGGAATGAATAGAGCACTTGTCACTGAGCAATCATCAATCACAACGGAAGATCAACAAACTCAGCGTGATAAACAGATATATTATTGTAACGGAAGAAGAGAGTGCACGGCACAATGACTTCATTATCGTTTTACACCTCCTTCTCTCGATGCAGTGCTGGTGGCACTATTGGCACTATATATATGCTCGTATATGCTGTGTGTGCATGTGTGTGTGTGCGCGCGCGCGCTTGTGTGCATGCCTTCCAGCTCACTCCTATCATGTCTGGCTTTGTATTCACAACTATAGCACGAGGACTGTAATTATTCAGTTTAAAAGATAAAAGAAAGGGAACGAAGAGTTCACAGAGGAAGACAGAACATTCCAGAAGGATATACGCACACACAGGATGAATAAAAAACAAACCAAAAAAAAAAAAAAACTAACAGGAAAACTTTGCCCCCTTACTCATGCGAGTCCTAAATGCTTACAAATGGGATTGAGCCGAGCTGATCATTGGGATTCTATAATGAATTCCATGTATTGGTATTTCAATCCCAGAGAAACATTCTGGTGATGTTTTAAGGAGCACGAAAGTAAATTATAAGTGTCATGTTGTGGCTGTGTTTACGGTAACAACAGGGTATAAAAGCATTATTCTTAGCTGTGCACAGCAACATGGCTTCCACTAGCTTAAATCGGTATGAAGTTAAGGCAATACATGAATTTATTATCTCATTTAAGTTACAGCTCATTTAAACTTTGTACATGTTTCATTTCCTGTGCATAACATGACAGATAAAAAGATTTATTAAAAAAAAAAAAAAAGCTGTAGGCAATATGGCGTGCAATAATTTTCTAAATTTGCTTAGGAAACATGCTTAGATTGCAAGCTTTCAAGACAAACATACACAAAGGGTGTTAAAGACAAACCAGGACTTGTATTTTTTGTATAGACTTCAAGCACAATACTGTGAAGAGACTCTTAGCCGCGGTAAAACGTTCGATTGGTGCAAACGTTATACAACCGTGAATGATGATCCCGGCTGAGGCGTCTCAAGCCCACTGTTCCTGTGAAAATTCATGTAACAAACTGGAACTTTATCAGGAAAATATGCCCTGAGTTGATCATCAAAGGAGTTTTGTTTGTGCAGCACAATGCATGATGTCATACTGTCCACTGCACCACTTGCACATTACAAGAACTTGACTGGGAGTTATTGCTACACATCAACTGGATAAGTCCTGAGCTCACTCCAAGCCATTTCCACATGTTCCTGGGACCCGGGAGTTTTAGATGTTAAGCAGATGATAAAAACTTTCTACCTTTATGGTATTCAAGCACTAGTGAAACACTGGGATAAGTGCATTAGTGTAGCAGGGGATAGAGAAATAAAGGTGAAATAAAGGTTTTTATTCTCATACAGTAACTCTGACCCATTATTATGCACAATCAAAAGTCCTCTTAGACACCTATACTCTTTTGCAATAAATAAAGTAATTAATGTATACAATTGCTGGCAGATTTTGTTTAATTATATGTTAAATTACATATCAGTGGTCAAAGCAAGTCACTTATACATTATCATCATACCAAAAAATCATATGGTTATTACAAATACACTATATTATATCATAGTTCATAACCTAACCATCGCACTTATATGTGTGCTTTCTCCAAAAAAATAATAATAATGTTGCCACAAAATGTAAAGCATGCACGGTAATGATCTTGAATGTCTTTTTATGCTGCAGCATTAAGAATTCCTGTTTACTGGAACTAAGACTAAAAACATGTTCCCGCATGACAACCATTGTGTATTTGTCTGCCAAATACTGAAATGTAAATGTAAATATATGTTCCCGCATGAAAAACCACTGTGTACAAAGCCAGATCCGTGAGGACACGGTTTGCCAAGTTTGGAGTAGAAGAACGTATTACCTGATATTCAATTCAATTTTCAATTCAATTCAATTTATTTGTATAGCGCTTTTAACAATTGACATTGTCCCAAAGCAGCTTAACACAATCAAAAG
>JAQMYJ010000014.1:13357571-13376872 GCA_030014305.1 Clarias laeviceps | reverse complement strand
ATCTCCACATCATTGCATTCAGTTTTTATTCACAATTTGTTTAGTGTCCCAACTTTTTTGGAATCCGGTTTGTAAAACAATCTCCATCTTCCTGTATCAGCCGGTCTGAAAACAGCTGTAAATCAGCATCTGCAGCCTCGGTGCTGACCTGGGGGCCTCAAACGCTATTTATAGCAGGCTATCCCAGCAAAGAACTCAGAGACATAGCAGTCAGCATCACTCATTTCCTCTTTTCCTGGCGATTATGCCAAAACCGGGAATAAACGGTCAACCCCCCACTTCACTGTAAGCTCGCTGTGTCTTTGACTGTCTGAATGGAAGTTGACAGGCTGTGAATAAACTTCTCATACTGATTGAATAGTTTAGTCGTTACTGTACCGTCAGTAAAACTAGAAACCATCTGCTGTGAAACATTCCGACTCATTTTCTGATGATTCGACATCTCCGGGAAGAAAAAGGAAAAGTACATGAACATGTAGAGAGGAGTCATCAGGCGATCTGCCAGTTATCTGTGTATAAAGCCGATTTGTGTAGCCGAGGTGTAATGCAATGCCAATGTCTCTGCATGTATATGATTAGTTCAAGGTTTAAAACTGAAGTGGGCCTAAATATTAATAATAATTTATGTATGTCTTTGTTTATCTATTTATTTATTCATGTACTTATTTGGAATTAAATATGAACCCCACCACCATGCCTTAGGAAACACTGGGGGGAAAAAAAAAACACTGGAAAACGTTTTTCCATTATTCATCAGAGATGTGCATGAGATGTTTCCAACATGAATTTTTTAAGAATTTGGTTAGAAATTCTAAACAAACCAGTAGCCTAATGAGAAATGTAAGCAATGAACACCGTATATGCATTGTGCAACTAAACTCACTCGTTTCTGGCAAGCTGTCAAAAAACCACAACAGTATCGGTGTGACACCACCTGTCCACATGTCCATTTCTATTTATCTTTCAAAAACACACAATCGATTTCCTATAACATTGCACCCTTAAGCTCTTAAGCAGGTCACAGTGTACCTGGAAGGTTCGCAGCTCAACAAGACATTCTTCCTCTGTTAGTCCTGACATCACCGTCCTACTTTTGTATTTGCAATTCAAATTCTTGACTGTTGACAAACAGCTTTTGGATTCTAGAAAGACGACCTTGTCTCTAAAGAGACATGTCTAAACCTGAGCATTAACAGTGATTCAAAGGGGAGGAACCTCAGGTCCAGGGGTCACTAGACAACATGAAAGCTACACAAAACAGCATTTAGTGTTTACATAAATGAACTTTGTGGCCACTTAAGAGTAAATCTCTGAGCTTAGTTGAGGCCAGGGAACAGAGTGCGGCACCCCCAGGCCCTGGCCTTGCTTTAACTAGCTCCGGCTCCAGCCGGCAAGCCAAGCCCTATAAAACCCCCACCAGACACAGAATTCCTTTTAATAATCAGATTCAATTTTAAAAAGACATGGCTAAAGCTAAAGCAGTACACTTGTGAGCTACATGTACTGCCTGGGGCATCTATATTGCAGTACTAATATTTGCTAATGCTCAGACATCGCACACTGAGATTATACTCTGAAATGGATAAAAATGATGCCTAATATAGAAGCTGGCATGACAGTCCCTGAGGTAGCAACTAGAAAAATGCCTTGTTCATGCTTTGAACCAATCCAGGACCCCTTTACTTCTGTTCTCACCAAGCCCTGCATTGCTCCTAAAGTAACATCTTACAAACAGGGTTAGCAGAGACTATACAATTATAAGCACATTATACCCTTATTACAGTACATACTGTATAGTGTGATAGTGCATAAAGGTTGGTGATGTAGAATATGAGCAAAATATCACATTGAAATACTTTCTACAATTAACAATATGTATCAAAATTATGCATTTGCAAAATTTATGCAACTCTCTCTATAATAGTGTAGTACAAAATTGTACATTTTGCTAAAAGACAAGACAATTCAGTAGAAAAAACTGTTACTATCAAATAATAAAAAAAATACAGTACAGAAAATAAATTAGAATATCCTGGAAAAGCTTATTGTGACTTAATTTGAGGTTATCGTCATACTGAGTTTACAAGCCTACAGCAAAAAAATAAAATAAAAATAAAAACTACATGACACTAAATGACTAAGTGAACTGCAACAAGACTCACATCCTGTGATAATCATGATCAAGTTACATCTTACGATAACCTTTGGAACACAACACAGTACTTCTGTTTTTATCAGTCTTGCCAGTAGGAGTGTTTTGGTTTGACATAATCTCCTTACCAAGCAATGACATCAGTAGTCTTTGCACCAAATATTCCTGAGGTATGACGTGTGTTAACAATGCAAAACAGCACATTTGGTTTTAACATGAGCTCACCTTAAAAAAAAAATCACATTATACTGCAGAATTCCTGATTCAAATTCCTTTCATTTTTATCCAGGCTTAGGACTGAGGACTTCTGCAAGAAGCCTAGCACTGACCCACCAATGTTCTTCTAACACATCTTCTATATGGAATTGACTTTCACAAGAATGACTGTTTAATAGCTGGTATAAGCTGTTCTGAGAAATCTGTAGTTGTGGTAATTTCTTCTTTTCCTGAAGTATTCATAGGTCACTGCACTCATTGAACCTTTATTAGGAACACCTGTACTCCTACTCATTCATGTAATGATCTAATCAGCCAATTGTTTCTCCACAATGCAATGCATAAAATCATGCTGACACGATGCTTCAGGTAATGCTCGCATCAACCATCAGAATGCAATCTCGAGATTTTGACCTCGCATTTGATCTCGAGATTTTGATTCTCCAGACTTGATGTGCAATAAAAACCTAGAGAGCAACAGTTCTGGGGATGGAACTGGCTTTTTGATTAAAGAGATCAACAAAGATTGTCCGGACGGTTCCAAGAAGATAGAAAGACTACAGTAACTCAGATAACCACTTTATACAACAGTGGTGAGAAGAAAAGCATCATACAATGCACAACATTATAATGCGCTTAGTTGGAATTCTTGGTCAGATAGTCCCTGAACCAATCCTCATCCTCAGTTAAACATGTTTCTTTCCTTCATAACATACTCACTGTTCACAGTCATATTTATTTATCTACTCATCATGTGTCCTTATCTGCATTGACTTGCACTACCTCACTCTTGCAGTCACTTTCAATGACTTATTGTATATCGCAATTTTCTGTAGTCCATCCACTAACATTTATCCTCATTCAGTGACATTTGAACATACATTTTCTTTATATAGTTTATATATTATACACTTCTTGTCTTAGTAATTTTTGTTGTAGTATGGTTATCTGTTTTTTTTTTCTTTTTTACTACACTATACATGATTGATGATCTTTCATTGCTATATGTTTATTGTCTATTATGTTACTACTTTTGCTACTGGATGTTGGAAATTTCCTTCGGGATCAATAACGTATCTATCTATCTATCTATCTATCTATCTATCATCAAAAATATAGAGATAAAATAAAAATGTGTTTTAGTCCCTACTTTTAAGAGTGGGATAACTAGTTGAGGATTTGGTGGTTTTATCTGAATTTATCAACATATCTCTGTGGCTGAAAACTGTTAGATCTGGCTGTCTTTACAAGAGAGAGAAATCCCCTGGATGGCTATTCTGTTAAAATATCAGCTATTTGTAGAGTGATGAAGGAATGAATGGGCTTCTTCAGAAGGGGTTTCATTCAGCACATGCAACAAAGTAAGATGACTGAAGAGATGTAATAAGTTTCAAGAATGAGACAATGATCTGAACAGGGCTCAACAGGTGTGTGTAAAAGGTAATGTTTAGGGCACTAGCACAAGCAATAACAAAAAAGCTCATTAAAAAAATGGTTGAAAGGCGAGAGAGAATGGGGGTGGTAGTGGTGGTCGGGGGGAATAAAACTAGTAAAGTTCAAGGGGTGGTGAGGGAAGCTAAGCTGGAATGTGGTTTGGAGGGGGATGGAAATTGTGGCCTAGCCATATGTTTTAATATACTGTACAATGAACAAACAAACTGCAATGCATGCCAAAGAGCAAACAGGAGTAAAGGCGGAACTCTAAACAGATTCAGACAACAGGAGGGGGAGGAACCAAGAGACCTGTTTACATTCAGGGTTTACACAACATTTCCAAAGTGAATTAAGCACTTTTTTAGCACTTTCAATATTTAGTGAGGACAAAATGAGTCTACAAAGATACAAGTAACACTGCTTTTATTTAAATGAACACAGATTGTAGTTTAACTATTAAAATATCCTAATTCAGGTTTGAATTGGATTCAAGTGTAGTCATAATTAGAGTGCATTAGGCATTAGACATTAATTAAATGTATTAATAGCTGGAAGGTCCTCATAAGGACAAAAATATAAATGTATACATGTGTGCACTTCAGTGCGACATTGTATAAGCTCTGCCTGTTTCCACACTCATATTGATACTTGATATTGATTTTTTTTTTTTTTTAATGGAAACTTTTTCTATAAAGGTCAACCAATCATCACACCGCATCTTGATTTCATTTCATTGTGTTTTGCTAATGCAGCAGCAAAACACATATTAACTATTCCAAACATGAGACTGAAATCTCTTTAATATCTCCATAATATAATTCATATGTACAGTACTTGCTTGAAATATTAAGATTTACATGTTATAAAATGTTCTGTATGCTGAGTTAGCAGAGCTGTAGATTAAATTGGAAATGTTGAGTAAACTTGGCCTCACATGAACATGCTATAGCTAGCATTCTTGTGGTCTAAGTTATTTAGCCTTGATTATAATATTTGTTAGTAAATTCCTTTTAAAACATAACTTTTTTTTTCTTTTACAGGGGAAAAAGGCAGTAGTGAAAGGAGTGGCATGATGTTAGCACCTCATGACAGACACTGCTAGTTAACCAGCTATTCTTATGCTAGCTGCTAGTTTTGTTTTGTACTATTTTGTTTTCCACAATTACTTAATACTGTTGCGTAAAATTTTACATTTTTCACAATGTTTCATTTTTTATATCAATTGACAATCTAGGAATTGTTTTATCATCCAGCATTATTATCAGAACAAAAAAGGCTAACGTTACAGTAAATGCTAACTCAGTGTCCCAGCTAGTCTTAAGAAAGGGATGAGATACATTTATTTATAAATTCATTCGATATATTTATTAAAACCTAAGCATATATTAGATCAAAATATTTCAACTGTATACTCTGTGTTCTATCTATTAGTCTTTCGTATTTATATAAATCATGTAATTGACTTCAAGTAATTTAAATACATACTGTAGGTGCCCACAAATATTGAAATAAATAAAAGTAAATAAATATAGATAAAGATATTTGTTTTCCTTGTAACAGGAAAGAACAACAAAAAATGCTAAATGATAATTTTTGTTATGCTTATTTGTGGGCAGAAAAAGTCTATGTTGTAAACTTGCTAAGAGAGGACAAAGTGTGTGGTTACAGAATAGGAACCAAACTGCGTGATGAAAGAGGAGCAAGAAGTCTACAGTTACACCTATTAATTAAAGACTGAGCACGGGCACAGTGCAGTGTGAAACCTGAGCCTAAACCTTGTGACCCACCTTTCATATGTAATTTTATACGTTTGTAGCTATATGTAATAGATGTGCAGAAAAGACTCCACTTTAGTAAGTCTTCTGTAGGACAAGTCTGTGCATACGTTTCATGATCTATCCTACACTAAGACAGTACTGTAAATACTCCGGGCAACATAAGTATGACGCTGGACATACAGGTCTGTTAAGTAATATATCCAGATGTCTGTAGTTGAGATCATTTCTTATGGCATAAACTATCTGTGTATAAATCCAAATGGGAGTATCTTTGTGGTTCTCATGCTAAAAATCCCTTGCATATCCCTTGCAAAACAGATATGTTTTGACCGGCATAAACGATTGTTGTAGGTCTTGTGACCACAAGATGTGCTTGATCATTAGTAGGTCACAAGTATGTAAGTTACATGTGGACATTCCCATCTCTCTGGCAAGCCATTTTAGACTCCTTCTATATTTTTTCATTTTACATTTTAAGCTCTTTCAAATTCATCGGGCTTTGGTTGAAGGCAACAGAAAAGATAACAAAAGAAAACATATTGTTACATACTTGTGGCTTTACAGAGCTACATGAACAACACACCATACCTCTGAACTGTAAGCCATTACTAAAATCTTTTCTCTTTGCTTATTACTTGTTACTTATGTCCCCAGTTAGGAAGGGAACTACCCTAATTACTTTACTTAAGTGGTTCTCTCATCATAAAGGCCAGACGATTACACAGGAACCACTTACTCGAGTCTTCCTCCAGCTCTTTCTTAATAAACAGAAGGTGATGAGAGCTTGAGCCCTAAGGCAACCGGCCTTTCATCCTTCTTCAACACGTAGTAGCAATGTGTGCCTCTAGATTACTTCTAATGTATGTAAGAAGATACTTAATTCTCAATTACCGTTCTGTTATGTCAACAAGAATATCCTAAGTTTTAAGAGTCATAAGCAAGTCAGTAGTAAGAGGGGTCTTGTATGAACCTGTAAAACCTCGTGGCAAATACAAAGCAAAAGTTAAGAAGAAATAAAGTCTGTGTCTAGTTTCCACACTGTAGTTGTAAATTTGAGGCCTTCACTGGGTTATGTACCATACAGTAGGATCCTTTCCAGGATTAACTGAAACTTTGGGTCATTGGGTCTCTCCAAGAGTAGACTCCACTGGGACAACTCTGGCATTTCCTGTACAGAATGTCCTACACAGCTACTGGAATATAAACCCAAACTTTATCTACAAATATTTGGGTCTTGAATGTTCTTCACTCATGTGCATTCACATAAACATTACTTAGTTTTAATTGGATGCCTGTTTTTCGCTGCCTGAAGTATCGACACTCTACAGGCAACATTTATCCAATACAGCCATTTGATTATAGAGCCATTTATCATGGTACTAAATCCAGGAAATAACTACAGTGCAGTGTAGTTCAGTAATGACAGAAGTATATTTTCCAAGGAAACAGGAAATTTTTGACAAAAATCTTTTCTCAGCTGTGAAAGCAAAATGATTCTGGTATCAGATGGAAGGAATTTTGAAAACTTTGTATGCTACACTTACATACATATTTACTGAATTCAATATGTAGGTATATGCTTAATAACCAATCAAATCATTTTGTAATCATACTGCCTACCAAGTAATGAATGAATGTCTGACTGAATTAACTAGGAAAAAAGTTCCAAGCCAAATAGCTCAGTTAATCATGACAGTAAAGCAACAATCCTACTGTGACATATCATATAAAACAATCACATCGCAGGAAATACGCAGTAGCTTTATCAACTCTGGCCACCATCCAAGTGAGTGTGGTAAACAAGCAGTACATAGCGAGGCGATGTCAGCATTGATAAGAAACATATTTGTTTCTGTTCTTCATTCATGTTCTTGGAATTCATTTAGGAAAGACACAATTTCATCTCGGAGGTGAAAGGTGCTCATGCACATGCATGTCAAAAAGTTAGTATATCGTCTGTTACTTCAATCTGTTTTGTGAAGAAAAATAATTTTAAAAAGTCATCTGATCATATACGGTCTTACTGTAGTATTCGGGAAATACAACCTCAGACGAACAACATAATATAACTTTTTTTTCACTGTGCCAAAACAAAAATGAAGCAAAGAAGAAGAAAAAACATGTGGGTAATACTAAATACCCCCATGTACTGTACATAGCTTGTACAGTAGATCCACCTTTAACAGCAATAATTTGAAGTAAACATTTCCTGTATGATCTTATCAGTCTCTCACATCATTGTAGAGGAATTTTGGCCCATTCTTCTTCACAACATTGCTTCAGTTCATTGAGTTCAATTCTCTTAAGGTTTCACCTCAGCTCTTCAGTTGGGTTAAGGTCTGGGGACTGCAAGGTGTCCGGGTCCTGTGGTTGCAAAACAAGCCCAAAACATCATGCCTCAACCACTGTGTTCGACAGAGGAAATTAGTTGTTTCTGCTTTTCCGCCAAATATGGTGTTGGGCATTACATCAACTCCCCTTTAATCTTATTTGTCCTTATTTGTTGAAGAAGCCTTCTGCTTTCTTCAGAAGCAGTTTTTAGGCAGAAGATGTTTTCTTTTGGCAACCATTTCAAACAAAATGTTATTATTCAGTCTTCTTCTAATTGTGATGTCATGGACATTAACATTTAGCATGCTCAGTAAGGCCTGCATGGTCTGAGATGTAGCTCTTGGGTTCTTTGACTTTCTGTGAGCATTGCATGGTCTGAGCTTTATTGTAAATGTGCTGGGACGTTCACTCCTGGGAAGATTGGCAACTGCCTTGAATGCTTTCCTCTTGTAAATAATTTCTCAATGTAGAAAGTTAAACTCCAAATTAAGATAATTTATGCAATTATCCCTAGGGATTAATGAAGATTTATCTTATCTTAAATTGGGTTTTATGAAATATTTACAAATTTAGACCATTGCTTATGTCTTTCCCTCTTGGCATTGTGTTACCCTGTGTTGGGGGACGTAACTAATTAGTTTAAGTAACTAATTACATTACAAAATTACTGTCATTAAAAAGTAATCAGTTACATTACAACATTACCTTCTGATAAAAGTAACTAGTTAGAGTTTGGCCTCTAACTCAGCGAAGTTTGGCCCATAATCCGTTAACAACTAACAGCAGGATTAACAGAGGGGGATGGGTTATCGGGGCGGGGCACACACACACACACACACACACACACACACACACACAGAATCACTGTTGCCTGGCTCACAGATTACATAAATTGGACCTAATTGCATACGGACCTAATGCGTTAGATTACTTGTTACATCAAAAAAGTACTTTAACGCGTTAATTAGTAACACGTTACGCCAAACACTGGTGTTAACACACCTAAACGCTCCAGATCAGCAAACTGCCAAAACTTCTGCTTTTATAGAGGTCTGCACACCTGCTGATGATCAGTTAATCAAGGGCTGATGATTAGAAGCACCTGGCTACAACTTACCCTCATAAATCCTGTGGAAGCAGGAAGGGAATACTTATTATTGCCCACATGTTTTTTGTCTTTTTGGTTTCATTTTTGTTAAATAAATAACAGCACGCTAAAAAGTAATATAGTGTTGCTCATCTGAGGTTGTATTTGTCATGACTGTAGCCTTGTCAGGTTAGCATACACTGTATTGTGCATATATTGTCTTATGTTTCATTGTTTAAGGTTACGGTCAAATTACCAGCCTGAAATTACACGGGGATTTCAGAGTAGTACTAGCAATTGCTGCTAAAACAGATAATGTGGGGCGAATGGCAAACTTCCTACTTCCGGACCTCAACAAATACAGGCTACTAACTGATTGCTGTGCTCCAGAGCAAAATCCCAAGGATATTTTTGCTAAAAAAGCACCCATTGTTTGAAATGAATGAGTGGTCACACACATATATATATAATGTGTTTTAACTTGGACGGCATGAGCAAAGACTTGTATGTGCACATGTATGCCATTTTAAAGGACAGGCGCGTCCACATAATTATGCCATCTTATACTGTATGACCAAAAAACTGGAATTGAACAAAATGGCCTGTAATGTGAACATAGCCTAATTTGCACTCATCTTGGGCTATCATATATTTCCAATGAATGTAGTCTTGTGAACCGTGCATATTATGTCTTATCTTTAATCTTATGCAACCTATATGAAGGAAGGACAAGATCAGTTGGATAAAATGTCCTAAAATACAGGCTGAGCTTGAGACCAGTTAGTTGACTAGTCATTCAGCATATCCCGAACTGAGACATTTGGGTGGTGCTCACCACCTAATCTCTTCTTGTTCTCCTTTTCATTTTTATTCGCTGTTCAAATATACGCATGCTTATTCACTCTTGCTTTGACAAGGCTTCATTTTTTTTATTTTTATAGCAAGTACGCAATCATGGGTGATACCGCTCAAGACAAATGCCACACCCATATTAGCAAAATCCGCATGGGAAAGATATATTAATACGATTCGGAATTTACTCTGCCAAATGTTTTTCATTGAGTTGAAGCAGAGCAGACAATAAAGAGTGCATCCTGTTGTAATTAAAGTTTCATTAATTATTATCTTAATAATAATGTGGAACAATGATTTACATGCAGTCTACAGTTACTTTGGCACTCGCTCACAGAAGTAAAAAACCAGGCAAGTGCTTCCAAGTTTTAGCAAGCCTGAGATCTCTATAAATCATCTCATCACTTCACTGCAGTTTGACAACAACCATTAGTGTGTTTAGGGACATAAACTAAAGTGTATTAACAGAAGGTTTCCATGGACACCTGCAGGTTTGAGAGGTTTAACTACGCGTCCATATCCGATCTTTACTGAATGAGTTTTCCTGCAGCCATACTAACACTTACGCTAATACTGTAAGTAGTGGTATATTTAATAGTTTTTTCTACAATTCCTCACAGCAGTTAGACTACTTGGCTTTATCATGAAGTAAACTGAGCGTTGAAAAGCACCAGGCTTGGAGCCAAATCACTTTCAGGATACATGAGCTGAGACATCCCCTGAATTCAGGTAGTGCAAGGTCAGTGGATGCTCAATGGCTCACCCTTTGAATGCTCAAGGATGTTTCTTGACATTGTTGTTTTTCTTTATCCGGCCCGTCTCCGGAATGTTTCGCTTAACTTCTGTTACCTTTGAGGAGCAACAATCCAACACACCTCTTTCAAGATGTTCTAGGTTTAAACAAATCTTGATTCTCTCTCTTTTTCTGTCAGGATAGAAAATAAAAAGAACTGATATAAATATGTCAACCCTGCTGCTTTTAAGAGCTTTTACACGACAGCAAACACTGGCCACTGTGACACACCAGTTCAAAGCAGCCGAGAGGAAATTTGAGCACGGCATGGTGCCTCCTGACAATAGGCTAAGAGGCGGATATCAAAAGCATGATTGTTAACAACCCCACAAATACACACTGCTCTGTTCGGAGTGGGCGGATGGAATTTATTAACCTGTTATCATGGTGTAACCGACACTTGCATCCTGCTATTCAAGACCTGTGACCGAGAGCTAATTGGTCAAAAAGATATTTAGACACTGGTGACAATTCATTATTTTCAAGCAGAAAAAATTGTGCACTTGTAATGATGATACAACATCAACTAAAAGAAGTTAAGCGGTACTTCAATTTAGGTAATTTAGGTACTGGTAATTTAGATCTATGATGTGCCCTTCTGAATAAGTGAGTTAAGCCGGATGAACACAACCCGTCTGCGGGGGTCATTGTCGCCCAGCACACAACACAACACGTGCCATTCTCTGAGGATCACGCCTCTGTTCGTACAGCCACGCAGAGCCGAATAAACATTTTTCCACTGTCCTGAAGTGTTTCCAGCTCCACAGAGAAAAGTGTAGGCGCACAACCATCACAGTAATCAATTGTAGCACTGACCAATGATGGAAACTGTGGGGGCAGAACGAAATACTAGAAGACTGCACCGTCACCTACCCGTGTGTGTTGGTGCTTCAAGCATTTCCCCGTATTGGTTTGTTGCAGGAGGATGCGGAAGGAGGCGAAAAACAACCCAAAGATTATGAATCCAGAATCGCACAGGTTTACTTGTCAAGTCTTGCGGTTAAGTTTCGAAATCATTGCTAAAAAAAACCAAAAGCACTGCATGAAAGAGGACTTTCTTGAAAGCAACAGCAACTGCATCAAGCCTCACTAAAGATATAATCTTGTCATCTTGATGAAAAGCCTAAAATTAAGGATTATTTACTGGCATAAATAACCCTTGACATGTTTGATAAGAAATTAGAACTGAATATAATTTTAAAAATATCCTGTTGAATTATTAATTAATGTTTTTTGTGCCAGGAGGTTAAAGTTCCGAATCCACACACATTCACATTCAAACCAACACATACGTAAGTGTTTGTTGAATAATCATTGTTTTGTCAATGACTATGAATTCAAACCTCATTTAAAACCTGTAGCAGGGCTAAAATGACAATCTTGATTCATGCATTCACACAATCTCATTTTTGAATGACAGAGATTTACTTGCACGTGTTTCCCTGCATTCAGATCATGTTGCTTTTTTACTTATTGTTATATCAGCCACACTTACACAGTGTATAAGAAAAAACTATGAATTCACCAATCATCTCAGAGGTTAGGGAACGAGTACAGTATATCATACACCTCAATCACTTCTCATTTATCATTCATTTATGGCGTTCCAATATTGGTATGTAAACAATAGCACAACGCTCGCTCTCTCAATTCCAGCCAATCAGAAACTGAAGTTGATACATTTTTCTGATTGGCTCATTTTGGTGCTCTTGTTGTCCCCTTAAGGCACATGCGTCAGACCGTTACATTTTCTTCTGTTCTTGTGTTTAGCAGCAAGTATATACTTTATCATCTCATGAGGTTCATTTATATTATTATTTTTAACAGAATAAGGAAAATGTCTTAAACACACAAACTCACACACACACACACACACACACACGCACAAATACACTAAAAACTAAAATACATACTACTGTCTGAGCAGAGACCGGCATGTACAGTTCTTATTGTGATATAACATACTGTATTAGTGAATTAAACGTAATAAGTGGATTCTAGCCGTTATATAGAGACTGAGAGCAATAAAAACCCCTGATAACAAATTATATACCATAACCTATAAATTTAACTTCAAACTACCTTAAGAACTCTGACATTTACCTCATGCTGATAAAATAATAACAATATAAATATTGATGATGCAATGATGAAGTACTGGAGTTGACCGAGTTATTTATTAGTTATTTTAAATCAATACTGCTAACATTCTATTGGTGTTCAACAGCTTTTAAGTTATTCACATTAAGGACTATTGAAATAAATAATATTGGCTTTTGGTAAAAGAGTTGAAAAGGACTATTTGAAAAAAAAAAAATTTTACCTAAGTTTAAATAATGTTTTGGTTAAAAAAAACAAGAATCGTATTAGAGTATTATGGTCTCAATTCCCATGGAGAAAAATTGTGATTCGTACTTCAGCAAGAATCCTGCAGCCCTAACCTGTAGTACAAAGGAAAGCTACATATGCAAACCTAAAAATATAAAGGAATGTAAAATGTTCTGCAAGGAGGAAAAGTACAAAGCCACTTGGTGATCAAATTTGGGTGATTTGAGATATGCATTCCATCAGATTCCTGATTTAATACACTCCATTTTGATACCAAGTTTATTACTGTGTCATGTACGGTTGCTGAAATATGGCCAGTGCAAATTTGTTCACGAGAACGGCCTAGAGGGGAAAAAAATAAATAATAATAATTTTGTCACAATATTGTCACAAGCCTGTGTGTAGAAGTGTATGAAGCACAGGATTGTGTGCGATCCTATGAGCTGGCTCCAGTTCAGTTCCTCTACTCTAGTTAGCATGGCAAATTTGGTTTAACACACAACTGCTAGTCCCATCTGGCTAACACACCCCGTCATCCTAACGATGTCAACAAAGTAGAGGAGAAGAAAATAGCCCACCATGTGTCAATCTGTCCTCCTTATAATTTAACAAAGCTGCTTAGAATATTTCAAAATATTACCAAAAAAGTTTGTAATAACCCTGTTATCTAAACTTTTATAAAGATGTTGTTGTAAAATATATTTTAGGTTCAACAAAGATATTTCCTGTTAATGTGTCATTAGAGGAAACTCGGGAAGATTACGTCTTCCTCGTGCATTAGGCTCCGATCCAGCATCAGCTCTGGCAGATAAAGTGACCAAAATGTGAGCCAGACTGAAATCAAGCTTTGTTATTTTCATGAGCTTGGATTAGTCAGCAAATAAGAATACTAAAAACTTACTTTTTTTTCAACTTTTATTTCGACTACAACCTTGATAGTTAAAAAAATTTTTTATTAGGTTGACAGTTTCTAGATAACGCTATTCAAGTTAGCGACTCAAGCATTAACCCTGATTGCTTCAAACCTGAATGATAAAATTCACACCTGAAGGAAACAGATCTAGTCGATAACATTGATAAGGCAGGTTCCAGTTGCACTTTTGGTGCCGATTACACAAGACTCTAGTGTTTTTACACTGATCATTAGTGATTCGCTTTTGGAAATAAACACCCTTGAAACTGAGACGCATAGCAAACTGTTGATCTAAGAAGAAAAAAAATGCAGAGCTTGCCAAACTCCCAGTTATGTGCACTCATCTATTCCCCACCAGATGCAAGAAAAGCCTTGTTATCTCCAGCAGTATTGCGTTAAACTACGATGATTCTAGTCAATACGTTCCCATGATACTAAACACAGCTGACAGAGACGCGTTTGTAACCAAATAAGAACATACGGACTTACTGAGAGCCATTTCTTTGGTTGATGCAGGAGGAAAACAGCCGTGGAGCAAGAAGTTTAATCGAGCATTGCAATAAGCAAATCTGATTGTTCAGCACCACAAGAACTAAATTTAGCCCTGGCAGGATTCTTAAGAGTGGAAAGAAAAGAGACGTGTCAGCAAGCCGAAAGGGTATATCCATGATCGATGCCTTCATGTAACGGCATTATTCCGAGGATATAAATGGCAGAAAATCCAAGCTTTAGTGCAGGACATGCAGTTCAACACGTACTATGTGCTGAAATAAAAGTTTCCAGTGCACCCAACAAATGCCACACGTAATTAGTAACACTCACACTAGGGGAAAAAAGGTCTTAGTGGGTTTATTGGGTAATTTATTGGAAGCGTTTTTATTTTCTGAAAAAGGCTCGATTTGGAACTTATCCTAAAAGTGAAACATGCTTATTTTGTAGGTTTGAGGATAAAATTTTATCCTTAACAGCCTTAAAAAAATCTAAAATGGTGAGTGTCAAGCTTTTGTAAAAAAGCAGCAACATGCTAGTGCTCCCTTTTGGAAATGTTCCCTTTTGGAAGCTTTAACGTAAGTGAAAAGTCACCAAAAATGTCAACTATGTAATAAAAAATCTAAATAAAACTGTGGAATTAGTTTAAAACAGTTTATGTTCTGAGTTTATGCCTTGCTCAGAACCTATTCAGAGCATACACTATCGCCAGAGTGTTTTTACATCCCGCTCATGGAGCGTTTAGTCTCGTTTCAGCGATCCTGGACCTCAAGGTGACTGTCAGAAGTGCTATAAAACAACAACAACAAAAAAAAAAAAAAACAGACCATGACTGTTCAAGTTTCCACTGGATAGCAGGAACACATGAACGGGCTTGATAAACTCTCCTGTCTGTTTGCCTCCATGTTTCCACGGAGATTAACCTTGTGGAAAAAAACAGACTGGGAACTGCCTGAATCTTTTGGATTGGCTTGGCTAATGGCAAATCTGTAGGAACCATGCCTGTTAGAACGCTGACGGCATAATAAAATGCCTACTGGCACTTGATCCAATCACTTTACCTGATTTATTAATGAGTAGTTGGTAATTTTGTATGAGACATAGTAACACATGCACATGTACAGGTATACTAATACAGGACACACAATACTGTACACATACTGTACAAGTCCATTAGCCCTAGAATTAATATACTATACCAGATAATTAACCAATCTTAAATGTTCACTTAGAAGGAGGTAGGGCCTAGAATCCTAGAACATTCTAAAATATGTTTTAAAAATGAGATTAAAGTTAATCTTGATTTATTTTAATGGCATTTAACACTAACTAAACAAATCAATAAAAAAAAAAATCACCTCATCATTCCCCATCTAAAGAACATTAATTTGGGGAATTGTGTAAGCCTGGTCATGTTATAAATGTTTGGGTTGCCATGGGAACAGGAGGAAAGTGTGTCTGTTTTAATTGGCAAGATTCCCCTATTGTAGTCAAAGAATATGATAATTACCAAGAAAAAGCTAAAATGAGGTAAAGTGAGGTAAAGTGAGGTAACCCTGAAAGTTCATTTCTTTCAGTGTTTTGTTCATTTTGTTTAGATGCATATGAAAAGAGAAGCTGATACATGAATATACTGTATAACTAAAGGACTAGAGGGTGGATGTTTCCTGCTAGTTTGGAAGTAAATTAAGAATTACGTTATTTAAATTGGCTTAAATCTGTGTTAATTTCTATAAATGCATAAAGATCAGAGTTTTGTCCTTAGGCTTTACTTACATTTACAGATTGTTACTATTTCAGCAACCTTTTTGCACTACACACTGTCACAAACATCTTTACAGATCTTTAAGTCCAGGTGTAGATTTTTGTGCAGACCCCTAAATATGCAAGACAGAGTCGATAGCGACAAAAACGTCCTGAGATGGCATGAGGAAGAAATCTTGAGATGAGCCAGACTCTAAAGGGAACCTCTTCTGGCTGACAAACCGATAGTGGGATATAAATAATTTATTTTTTTCACCAGAAAACCAGTACAAAAAATTTTGGGGGGAAAGTAACTATTGAATGGTTCCCTGTTTGAGGTAAAAACGTTAACACTTCAGCATGGAATGACCCTCCAAATGGCAGGCAATGTCCGAGTAACAGAAAAACCTTTGCATGTCATGAAATGTCTTTGGGTTTATATATAGACTTAAAGACTTCATTTCGATACGTATCCCCAGTTCATATCACAACTGCTGGTTAAACAAGTTGAGAAAGCAGAGTCAGTTGAATCAGCACCAACTCAGTGACTGAGTTGCGTTTGGGCTGGCCTACGATCCCAATGATCAATCACTAATCAGCATTGTTTTACTATGGCCAATCATTAATCACCAAATGTTTTGCAATAACCAGTCACTGATCTCTATTCTTTGTGCCATCCATGTACTTCTTTTCCTTACACTGTTTCTTTGTCTGCACTCCTGATAGACTTGTAAATAAGTAAATAGTTAGATTGTGGTGCCATGGTCAAAAAACAGACTTCTCTTTATCAGAAATAACTCTCTTAATTTCTATTCTGACAATGCATTCCAAGCAGTGTCTCAAAAAAAATCATTGATATGCAAATACTCAAGACAATTCTGTTGTGCTGTTCTGGTTGACTGCTCCCATCAAGGGGTCGCCACAGCTGACCATCCTATCTGCACACAACTTGGCACAGGATTTATGCTCTTCCTAACACAACACTCCTGTTTTATCCAGGCTTGGGACCAGCACTGCATCCAGTGGCTGGGGTTTGGGCATTGGCTGGGAATCAAACTTGGGCCTTCCGATCTACTCAAGACAAGTCAGTGAATAGGCAATTTAGTCTATTACATCCCCTGGTGACTTCTAGTGACTTTTGAACAGAGTTGGCAGAACTGCTGCAGACTGATTTGAACACCACAAATAGGGTATGGCCAATGATTCTACATTTTCCCCTTACAGGCTCGATTAAGAAATGTGACCGAGGCATTTTATTTTGACATTAATTAGGAAATATGTTTAAAGTGCAAGCAGTTGAATATTAGGAAAGTATCCTGGGTTACTTATTGAAATCAGAAATAACTTTATACTCTTTATTTACTTAATATACTATTTTATTTTCTATGATGATAACACATTCTGAGCATTGTTTAAAAAAAAAATCATTATCATGTATCACATTCTCCCATCAAGAGCCGGGTTTCTTATTGAAATCTGTGTGACACTGTGGGACCCATAATTAGGTATGATAGCAGCGTACGAAAGTTAAATAACTGGTCATGGGAGACATGAAAGATAAAGAGGGCATGTGCATGATTTAAGCTAACCAGCATAAACACAAAGCAGCAGCATCCAAATTGTGCATAATGACTTGAACATGCGAATCAGGACGACCACACAAAGATGTGCAATGTGCTTCTGGTTTTTTTTAGTGCTGTTTTGACACGCTTATAGATGTGCACACACAAACACATGTTCTAACCCAGTATATCTTTCTCTCTCTCTCTCTTTTTTTTTTTTTTTACAAGAATGTGATTTATATAGCAATAAATAGTTCCTGGAGCTGGAGCATGTAATGCAGTGTTTGCCCAATCCAGTCCCCAGGGACAGATAATCAGTCCAGATTTGCTTTGTGCTCAGATCTCTAAAAAAAAATCTCTTTTAGAAGTTACAATGTAACACTGCACTAACTCTCATTTGCAACTTTATTTCTAGAAATCATGCAAGTCCTTTCTGTTTGACCAGGAATGACTACACACACACACACACACACCTCTAAACCAGTGTTGTCTGACCAAGCGTATTTGATGTCGTTTTGCGTGCAAACATTTTCGGAAAATATAAAACTCTTCACTCTACCAGTAATAACTCTTCACTCTACCAGTCTGTTAGTGCGCAGCGCAGAGGAAGAACTGAAGAAGAAAAAGTAACTGCGCAGAAGCGCAAACAACTAACGCAGTGATCAGACACTACGTGCTCAACTACACAATACATTTTTTTTATTAAAAATCTATAAATCTTTAGTAGTTTATCAGGATACACCAGGGTTTCTCCGTACCAGTCTGTGGATGCGCGGCAGTTCAGGATGTCCTCTTTGGCGGTGAGCAGAGACAAGCTGAACGTGTCCAAGTTTATCGCTTGCATCCTGAAGCTCCTTGTCTCTTCTTTCCTTGTACAACAAGTCCTAGCTATCCAGTCTAGCCTACAGATCCACAGGCATTCGCGGACTGATCTGCCGAAATGTTCAGGGAAGTGTCAGGGAGTTGAACTGGACTGCATCAGTCCTAATGTGGCAAGGGGGCGGGGACGTTTGGAAAGGGGCGGCCGTTCAAACGCGCAGAAGCCCCGCCCTGTGGTACCGCCCACTACGCCCGCCCGCCCGCGGCACCTTTTTGACATATGAAGCAACTCTGAGCTGAGGATGTGTCCCAAACCGCGTAACAGCCCTAAACCGAGGAATTAAAGCATGCAACTTGCATATGGCTTAAAACTGCCAGTCAACACAATACAGTTCTCATCTGATTATTCAGCAGAATGAATAATTTGGGTTGGAAATTAATAATAATCTGGAATTTTCTTCTTGATCAATAAATTATCTATCTATCTATCTATCTATCTATCTGGTGGATAAGGAGCTTGGAGGCCCAGTGGCTTACTGGTTAGCACTGTCGCCTGGTTTGGATACTGCCTCAGGATCTGTGTGCATGGATTTTTCATGTTCTCCCCGTTCTTGGTGGATTTCCTCCAGGAATTATGGTTTCCTCCCACAGTCAGGGGCGGACTGGGAACAAAAAGTGGCTCTGGACCTCCTGGCCCACGGCAGCCCAAATCATAATACATTGGCTGATTAATCTAGAGATAAATTTTTAATGCCAGTTACTAGTATAAAAATATAACACAATACAGAAATCAATGCTATTTAA
>JAQMYJ010000014.1:13319499-13349096 GCA_030014305.1 Clarias laeviceps | reverse complement strand
AATACTTTGGTTTAGCAGGCAAAAATTGTGTAATTTGGCCACATTTTGATGATGTGGGACCGATGTACACATTAAAAAGTAAATTCAAAGGATAATTTTTTTCAGTGTACGGGCAATTTTTTTGGGGAACGCCAATTAGCCTAACCTGCATATATTTGGACTGTGGGAGGAAACCCACCAAGCATGGGGAGAAACATGCAAACTCCATGCACAAAGAGACGGGAATCGAGCCTGGCCGGGAATCAAACCCGGACCCTGGAGGTGCAAGGCGACAGTGCTAACCACTACACACTACCGTGCTGCCTTTTCCAATGAATCCAGATTTATACTATTCAATGCCGTGGGTGTGTCTGGGTAAGAAACGAAGTGCTTGAAGTGATCCATCATGCTTAATGCCCATTGTACAAGTCTCTGGAGGCAGCATTATGATCTGGGGTTGCTTCAGTTGGTCAGATCTAGGCTCAGCAACATTACATGGCAATAAAGTCAGCTGATGACCTGAATGTACTGCATGACCATGTACTGGGAACATGCAGAATCATTTTCACTGAACATCAGTAAAATGTGCTGGAGAAGACTTTTTTTATTGAGTTGTCTCCCCAACTGTCCAAAATAATCTTTTGTTAAATGTGAAAGATTTATACTGTATATAATTATAAAATACTGTATAACATTTAAGATCATTATTAGATTTAGAATAATGTGCATGTTACGTTTAACTAAAGATAGGCGAACTCATTATTTTGCCAGTAAGGAGGAGGTGAATTCCTGTTCCTCCTCTTGCTGTAAGGTATGTCATAGTTGTCAGGAATTTGTAAGGCTTGCACTAAAACCAGTAAAATGTGTGTAAAATGTGCTTGGACTTGGCATGGCATATTTATGGGATAACAATTTGGGAGAATTATAGCTCTAGTTGGGAGAGCTTCACTCTTGTGTACAGCCCTTAACACATAAAAAATAATTAAGAAGTTGTTAAATTCCCCAAGCCAATGAGTCCTCCTACAGCCAACTGAATAATGCCGGTCAGCTTCTGAGACTTTTAGGATGAAACAACTTGCAGGAATTGCAGATTTATTTGCTGCTTTTAATTAGCCAGAATACTTGTTTGCAGAAGTCAGTCCAAGTGAAAGAGGAAATCTTGGTTCTTCAGACTTCTCAAGACTGTGACACTGAAATGTGAAAATTGCTGAAATTTGTTTGGATGTTAGCACGACAGAGCTTCGGCCTTCCACAGAGTGCTCTGAAGTATGAAAACAGTTACTTTAACTACAGGGGAGGAATGAGCTCAATGTGAAGGAATGCATTAACTGCAGTGACTATTGATTACATTTGTGGTTTAGAGGTTTTTGAGAATTAGTAGAGAAATAGTAATGAATTTATATGACACTAATGATGTTTAGCACTGCGGTAGATTGGCACCAGATCCAGGGTGTACCCTGCCGAGTGCCCTGACTCCCATGCAGACGTGGGCAAAGTACACAAATCACAAATACTTGAAGAAAGGTATAAATCACCTAGGGTAAATATTACTCAGGTAAAAGTAGAAGTCCTCTTTATTTGTGTACTTGAGTAAAATTACCGAAATACTCACCTTCAAATTTACATAATTATCAGAAGTAATTTTACAGTGGCCTTTTATTCACTCATATTCTATCCCACTTTATCCTGGATACACATTCACCTGGAGGATCTGTAGCCTATCAAAGGAGACTTAGGGCACAAGTCGGGGCACATCTGCGTGTCTTTGGATTGTGGGAGGAAACCGGAGCACCCGAAGGAAACCCACCAAGCACAAGGAGAACACAAACTCCATGCACGCAGAACCGAAGCAGAAATCGAACCCTGGAGGTGCAAAGCGACAATGCTAACCCCTAAGCCACCATGCCACCTAGTAGCCTTTTACATAATAAAAATCTCTTATTCTTATTTTAAGCACCTGTTACACTAGTAGGCACGTCTACAAGGAAAGATATGTCACATAATTACGCATAACAATCAGCCGGTGTCAAAATGAGTGCTTCGAATACCGTGACTACATAACGTAATGCATAAATGTAGTTAATTAAAAGTACAGATGTTTGATGTAATATTAAGCGAAGTAAAAGTAAAATGTATCCTCTAATAAAATTACTCAAATAAAGTGCAGATATATGAATTATGTACTTAACTACAGTAAAAAAAAGGACATGTACTCAGTTTCCTCCCACCACTTGTCCCCTGGGATAGACTCCAGACCCTCCTTGACCCAGAACAGTATAGGCAATGAGTGACTAAAGATGAGTAAGATAATGTGAAATTTTCAAGCGCAGTCAGTTAAATTGTACTCGAAACTCAGACAACATTATAAGTAAAGCCCTCTTTTCTGATACGTTCATAAAACATGATTAGTAGTGATTGAAAAGGTACATTCTTTCATTCATTCCTTTTCCATTCCTTTTATTGTTTAACCTGTTTAGGGTTGTGGAGGGGCACAACATGGTCTATTTTCAACAATTTCCAAAATTTTGCCTTGATCATTAGACAATATACAACACTGGATTGACAGCTATATGGTTTGTGTCATTTGAAAAAAAGAGCCGCAGCTAATGAAATATAATGATAAAAAAATGTACTGAATATATCTTTTATTGATTATGTGTTATTGTGTATATGTGTAATAGTTTTGTGCCTTACCAACAAGTAGACCTTATAATAATAATAATAATAATAATAGCAGCAGCACAGCACTGATTAGTAGCAGGACCTTTTTTGGCACATTCAGTATATACACCAGTCATCACTACCGTAGAACTGATGACACACAGTTTATGGCTGTAATCATCATCAGTGTACACACACACACACACACACACACACACTATGCCTATGTGGGTTCATGGCTGCCCATCTATATGGACACATCAATCAGACCCAAATTTTATAACTGAAGAGTCAATTCTAAAACATCTGTGGCAGGGCTCCCCATCAAACCGTTACTGGAAATTCTGCTAGATATGTATGTGTGTGTTGTCCCACATCACGCACTCCTGCCATGGCAACCATCATCATATGTCTCACATTTATGTGACTGACAAAACACCATCCTCTGGCCCATTCCAATAAGTATCAGATTCAACTCACTAGAAAGTACCATGTCATGGGAATGAGAGAGAGAGAGAGAGAGAGAGAGAGAGAGAGAGACTGAGGACTACACAATGTGAATCCTTAATCAAGCCAAGTACCACTCATGGTATGCTGACTCAGCTCTCTGAGTGCCTGTATTGGGAGGAAAAGGACATGGAAGCAGTAGACAGGAAGATCATCCCGCCAGACATCTCAGGAGAGTCACAATCTAAGGAATGGCTGGGTTGCAAAATCTAATATGGATACAAAATAATCTTCATTGCAGAGTTTTGAGAACATTATTTATTTCCAGAATAAACATAAGGTTCATACTTATTTTGGGTGAACTATATTTGAGGGCTTCATTTTGAATTGGTTAAAAAAGTCAGAGGGATTCAAACTACATCAACATGAGAAATTGGTATTAGCATTTGTCTTTCAGGACTCCAATTATGTATTTGTGACCTGAAGCTTGATTTTGGAACTTTAAAATGTGGAAATAACTGAGCAGATACTGAACACAGACAGGTCGACCACTAAAAACCATGTGACAGATTTTTGGTAAAAATAAAAAGCAAGAGTTTGGATGCAAGAAAAATTCTCTAGTAGAGAAAGCTAGAGGTGGGATTTCATAGGAAGGAACTAAAAGGGTGGAGTTTCAGGCATAACTCCACATAGTGTTATTGAGAGGGACATCCTGAAATGCAGAAAGAACAGCAGAACATTCTGCTTAACTTTTTGTTAGAGCACATTTTGAGTCATTATATCATAATGAAAAATGTTTTAAACTTGTCCTGATTGAGCCATCTCTAGGTATGTTATGCTAAGAGAAAATTATTGTAGATATTAGTAGTCCCTGTGCCTTTCAATACGAGGGGTGTTCAAATTAAGCAGGGACTTTTCATTGTGCACTAAATACCAGAAATGCAGTTATGAGAGTAAAATGCACTTCTCACAGTATTTCACTATTGCTCGGAAACCATCAAGGTAGAACGATTTTTCCGAACGCCATAGCCATGATCAGACTGCCTGAGAACCTTCAGAACCCTCTGCTCCTCGCGTCGTTACATGAAGCTGGTAACTCTAAATGAACATCTGAAACACTTACTTCTCAGGACCACCTTTAAAAGGCAAAACATTTGATAATCACTGATCACTGAACGTTGCAATAACTCACAGCCGAGTTCCTGCAATGTGCAAGTGGTGTTTTGAATGATTGTACAATTCCCACAGACAGATGGGTCTCTTCTGCAAGTTGGCAACAAGTTATCTGTTGAATTTTTTTAAGGATCGCTGAATGTTCCGAGTGGGATTCAAGTCACCTTGACCAGGAACATCATTGAAAGACACACGTTTGCACCATTCAAATATTTTACTGTGGCTAAGAGTCTCGTCACTGTTGCTGAATCGGTTTTATGCCTTTATTCACAAGAAATGTTGGTTTGACTTGAACGCCCCTCATAATGTGCCTTTTCAATTGCTATCTTGATTGTTATTATTCCCACAGGAAAATTTTAAAAAATACAGGGAAATCACAATTTTCATTGCTTTTTTCCTTAGAGAGTATGTTGCTATGTCACAAAAATTAACAACATAAAATCTCCCATGCTAAACTTCCTGTAAATACTAATTACTGCCACAATGTAAAAACATTAATCAAAAAAGAACATTACAGTTTTATTTATTTTGGAATAAGAAGGTGTCGCACAATTGAATAAAAAGTCTGTTTTTAGTTTTAAATAGAAATTAATTTGTTTATATTTAGGATAATTTCTTCATATAAGCTTTTTAAGGCTCAAGAAATACACAGGTGGTTTTACATTGGCTTCCACTAATATTATGTCAATTGATAAATTTATAATGAGTGTTTTGTAACAGTTTCTCACTGTGTGATTTGTTGACTTGTATAACCATATAACTAATGCTCACTGAATTGGATTTTTGCACTAAAAAATACAGCAGTTTCTGAGATACTCATACCAGTCTGCCTGGCACCAAGTCTCTGAGATCCCATTTACCACATTCTGATATGTGAAGGAAACATCAGTTGAAGCTCTTGACCTGCATCTGCTTCACGTTATGCTTATGATTTGGTCACATGATTTGAGAGATATGAGGTCAAGTCAAGTTTATAAACCGGTTGATTTTCTGCAGTGTCGTCAGGGCTGCGACTGTAGTAAGAAGATTCCATTAGGAGCAGGAATCTGGAGATACTGTATGCTACTGCTGCTCATGTTAAAGATGAGGCGGTAGTCAGTGGGATCTGCACTCCCCCTTTAATTACAAGATAGCTCATCATTGCTAGAAACCAACTCTATAATAAGGTTGTCATCTACAAACCCTAATGATGGTGTAAGAGAAATGGGTGTGTATGCTGTAATAGGTGATGGGCAGGTAGTGTAGAGTGTTCAGCATACAGACTTGTGGTACTCCAGACTGGAAGTGGATGGTCTTTCATCCTTTTCCTTCTTTTTTTTTTTTTCAGGAAAATGTTATTAGTGTTTGGTCTGAACATTATACAAGAATATAAAGAATAAAAAAGTGTAGTGCCCTTTCATCTAATGTGACTGGATGATAAGTAATTGCGTGTAAACAAATGCCATGATGACAGGCTACTGCACATGGCCAATCTGATCTTCTAGTTTATACAAGGATTCTGGTCAGGGAAAATCTGAATGCTTTTATTTATTGGAGTATTCCAGAACTTGCTAACATCTAGGCAGCAGATACTGTACATCACATTTACAACACATTTAAAGATCTAATGGAAGCATTGTCAATGAGTCAGAGCTGTTTTGGTCACACAATATTATGCGAGTGGTTTAATGTAGCTGGTCAATGTATAGGCCTCTTATCTGCCATGGTTCATTAAATTACTGATCTCTGGCTCCCTCTTTTGGTCATTATTTGAACACCAATTAAAACACCATTCAAAGTTTTAAATAAATTACTTTCATCTTCAGTAAATTTATGCTTTGTCTTTGGTCAGGATTATGGTGGATCTTGACTCTGTTCTGGGAAATTTGAAAGTGACAGAAATACATATACCCTGAATGGGAGGACAGTCCATTGCAGGACACCATGCATGGACACAAATTTACACTACCAGTCAAAAGTTCGAACACACCTTGTACTGTAATTCCATGGTCTTTCTTGATTTTTATTTGTTTCTACATTGTAAAACAATGCTAAAGGCATCCAAAATATACAATAACCTATTCTGAACAGTGGATATTGAGATGTGTCTGCTACTTATGCTCTGTAAAGCCTTCATAACGGCTCTAATCTGAGGTGCTGTTAACTGGTGATTTATGACGTGTTACGTGGTGCGGTATTATGGTATGGAGAGCCGCACCACGAGATGTTTAGATGATTATAAGAGGGGGTCAGTGAAATAGGAGTTGTGAGAGTGCTTGTGACACGCACGGGATGACCTTTCCGTTTGGCGTGGGATTAATTGATAATTAATTAGGGAAACTTAAAAGAAAACAAAAGAAAACTAAAACAAAAACTAATATCCTCTCGGGGCCTATGTACTTACCGAGGATTTATAAAGAGAGTTTGTGTGTTTTTGCATACACTATGTAGACTATGTTTAACCTGAGAGCACGCGCTTAAAGGACACGAGCCGCTCTCTCGCCGGCGTCTTAGGAAGGCAGAAGCTGGATCTATGCCTCTGTCTCTCGACTTTCTGCGCGCTTTGCCTTTGCCTTTGCCTTTGCTTGCTTGCTCGCTCGCTCGCTCGCTGGCCCTGATACCTTACCGGTGCTACCTAAATGATCACACGAAGTGCCGAGGTATCAGGACCCTAATATAGACACGACGCCAGGTGCGGCGCGTTCACACTGATTGCGGCGTTGCCTGGCAACCGTGTGTATAAACGGCCGCGCCTTTGCCTGTTCAGAACCCTCTGCTCCTCGCGTCGTTACATGAAGCTGGTAACTCTAAATGAACTTCTCCTCTGCAGCAGTTTTGGTTTTGCCTTCATGGGAAGGTCTTCATGAGAGCCAGTTTCATCATGGTGCTTGATGGGTTTTGCCAATGTACTTGACAATACTGTTCTTGCAAGAACTATTCCAGAATAACTGACCTTCCTGACTTAAAATAACAACTCACCATTGTTGTTACCTAATTACAGTATTGCACGTGTTATTTCATAGTTTTGAATCTCCAGTATTGTTCTAGAATGTAGAAAATAAATCACCAGACAAAAAAAAAAAAACCCATTACATTAAAAGGTATGTCCAAACTTTCAAATGGTACTGCTTCCTTTTCATGTCAATGGTTAAATATGAAAAATAGAAGATACTTGATAAAGTTTTACAAACGGGTTTTCTTTCTATGGTCAATGAACCAACTAATTATATACTATAGAACATGCTTTGCTACCATGTTTCATACAGTATATAACTACAAATAAGTGTCATTTCCTACTAAATGTCATTTTATCATTTTGATTAAAAAAAAAGTACAAAAAGCAAACATCAAATAAACCACATGAAGTTTATTAAAAGCCCAGTTAAACATTAGAATACTGAAACGGCATTTCCCCCTACTTATTTGTTCCATTTTGTACAAATCACAGTGGTTCAAAAAAAGTATTACAAAGGTTCCGTTAAAACATTTTTGCAGCATCGCAAAACATTCTGATTGTTGCCTTTCTTAATTAATTTATTTTTTATTAAAAAAAGCCCTTATAGTGTGTGTGTGTGTGTGCTCTTTTAGTTTCATTACATTAACAACAATTTTCAAAAAAAAGTAAGAAGTTAACAAGATTAACACAAAGTGCTTAATGGTATAATAGTCATATAATAAAGAGAACAAAACAAAAGGAAGTATGGTCATCATCTTTTACTCAGGTGCTGAACCCTCTCTAACATCGAGGTGCACTTTTCGTAAAACTGATGATATCATTCGTGTTAGAATTGGCATGTTAGTTTAAAGAAGGCCACTTTCACTGAAAGTGAGAGAGCTGTATATTCAGTTATGATAATAGTAACCCCTTTGCATATTGTTATTCCCCACAGCAGTTTATACAAGATGTATGACTAAAAAAAAACCAAAAATGCATAAAGCATCTAGACCACAAACATGTAATGCTCTGTCTTAGGAATTCACTGTATGGAAAATACAGAAGTGGTTTTACCCAAAAGATCAAATTCTGAAATTGAACAAAATCATCATAATTACCTTTGAAGAGGTACATACATATACAAAGTGTGAGGTACGGAAAATGAGGAAATAATATTTGGAAGAAGGAATAGTGGAGAAATTTTGAGAGGGGACGCTGAATTCGAAAGGAAACAGCAGCGCTGGAAGAAGCATGTTCAGCCCTTGGCTTCCTGATAATGCAAAAGTCTTTCCATCACACCATAAAATGTGTGCTGCATAATAAGCTGCATTCAATAGTTCTCATCTGCTTCGGTAGAGGGCATGAGCGTCCAACGGCAACGGATGCTCTAGGCTGGACATCCTCTCCCACAGCCGTACCAGCAGGATCGCATCCTAACCCGAAGCGTTTATTTCCACTCAGTTCAGCAAAAAAAAAAAAAAAAAGTGCTGGAAATATTTTATACAAGAAAAGCAATGAAAAGGATGCAGCATAAAGACAGGTTAAAGAACAGTAAGCTGCGCTACATAACGTCCACAGGCACTGACAGTAAGACGAGGAATGCGGTGGTCAGCTGCCTGGCTAAGTGCCTGTGTGTTTATGCGTGTGCACACGTATTTTTGTATTATTATTATTATTTCTTTTACAATTATTCAACATCTAAAGGCAGTAGTAAGAGGCCCCTCTTTAGAAAGGCAACATGATTTTTTTTTTTCTTTAAACAAAACCAAACCAAAGGCACAGGTAATGCCAGGATACAACACTGAGCCCTATGGAGCATTACTATTGCAACCTCTGTGGGGGATTTTTTGTTTTTCCTGATTAACGACATGATAAGCCAGTTTAAAAACTGTATATAAATTTGTCATTAGAGTTCCCCCAAATATATCACGCATTTGTAGGGAGAAGAACAGACTAGTGACTAGTGTACTCCTGATTCTTAATACAACTGCACACATGACTGCATGCAATCATGTCTAAAACAGACCAATCTTCATGCACATTTCCTGTAAACATGCATGTCTTAGCATGTTACAATGTAAAATTCAAGGCAATCGATATAAAATCAGAAAAATACCTTTCACAATTTAGGCTAAAGTGCATAGGCTGTTACACGGCTAATAAGGGCTTATCAATCAATTGTTAGTGCTGTTTGAAAAAGTCTCAAAATGTTATCCAAGCCATAATAATGTTTCTAATAATAATTCTTAAAAAAAAAAATAAGCAAAAAAAAAAAATCCCAGAACTACAGAAATACATCATACAACCCCGTATGTTCTTAAAACCCAATCTTAGCAAAGGCAATACCAATAAAGCACACAGGTAATATGCAAAAGACATCATTGCCTTCACCAACGAACACTGAACACAAACTGTATGGAACTAAAAACGTCCACCTTTCTTATGGAAGAAAATTTACCATGCTACAAAATGTAAGGTTTATATAAATGCTGGAATTTAGGAACAGTCATTCATGCACGACAGATCCAAACAGAAAATATGTAAAGGACAAAAATAAAAAAATCAAAAAATCACCAAGGCAACACAGCGTTCCACCTTCAAGTACAGAAACACACTGTGTAAGAAGTAAACACTATTTTACAGTTGTTTTAACATCTTTTCTATTGAAGAGTACTGAGACAAACAAAGAAGAGCGATTGTAAACTGGTGTATTATGCAGGTTCATTTTAGATCACCAACTGCTATTTTTAATTACTGAATTATCTAAAACGTCTTAGCTTTGTCTAGGATCTAGCACAAAGGACCCATTCTTGTGTTAAAGCATTTTGCTATTTCCTTCCATCCAAAGATCAGCTTCATTCACACATAGGCCTGCTGAGATTCTCTCACATATCTATTTCGGTAGCTGTTGATTATTCGAGCGCGTCTCTAGTGAGAAAGTCTTTCCACATCATATGTCTCCATCTAGCTACCAGCGGCACCTGGGTGCTGCCTCACGGAGGTGAAGAAGCTGAAAGCCAGAAATAGCGGAAAGTGAAAGAAAAAAAAATCCTGTTTTAACATTTACAGAAATAGCACTCTTCAAACTGAGCTTTCAGAATATAGCGCCTTCTTCAGTACAGCCCGATCAAACCAACAGCTAACAAATAACATTGACGTCTACGGTCTAGTCGGTTTTGATATTGTAACAGGCACGTGGCGATAACGGTCACCAGATACACAGCAGCACAATGTGTATGAGAAATACTAGATACTTGATGTAGTGATTAAAGCGGAGAGGTTGTAATTACTGAGTTGTCATGTTACCACATTAATACCACATCAGTAAAATATATCTGTAATACCACAAAGCCCATCTTCCATTTTGCTACAAGCCTTTCAACTGAAAGTCATAAAGCTTTTGGAAGAGAGAGAGAGAGAGAGAGAGAGAGAGAAAAGGAAACAATCTTTTAGCCAACACCTTTGCTTGCTAAATATGCATGATTATTATTATTTTTTTTCATTGTTGTTGTTTAGGATTGTCACAGAGAAAGTTAATTACATTAGCAAAAGTACAACGGCCAGAAAAGAATACTATCACTGTGATATTTAGTACTTCCAAGCACCATTTTCACTGCATCAAATGCAAAGTGAAGGTTTTGCTTTTGCAGCAAAAAAAAGACACCACACTGACTGAATCCCGAACTTCTTTTTGTCTGCAGAGGTAGAACACAGCAGGTTAGGTTAAATGGAGGGAAGCTAATTTAAGTTTTTAGCGAAGAGGAGAAAGGGAAAAACATGGCAACCTTGTTTTTGGTTATGTTGCAAGGGAGTCGATTTTAAAACATTTTAAACAGTAACAATAAAAAAAAAGAAAACTGCTTCTAGTGGCTTGGAAAAGTAAATGCAAGTAAAACAAACAAACAAACAAAAAAAAAAACACCTAATCATTCCCCACACTTAAAAAATGTTAATACTCCCATTGGCAGTGGTAAAAAAAAAAGTCCTAAATTAAGACCTCACTGTTATGTTTTTTTCTCCCCCCCCCCAAACCAGAATCATCTCTTTGGTGTTTTTAGAGCCTTTTTAGGTTACCGAGCAGAGAATCACACCCTGTTTATTCAGTGTTCTGTTTCTGCCCACAGTCAACCTTAAGTGCTAGCAATAAAAATTCTTGGCCCTCATTGATCAACATTGCGTAGAAAAAGGTTAAACACTTTCATACACATTGTAAAATTGGGATTCGTCAATGGTGAGTATGCAGATGCACAAGTGTGGACTTATAAAGCTTATTAATAAAAGCATGTGCTTGGTTAAATACAGACGCACCGACAATCAACCATATCTATGCCTAAGCGTCGCTCCAAAGGGTACTTTAACTTTCATGAACAAACAATTTCAGTTTTTTAAAAGAAACACCTTTCGGAGGCTGAGATGTTAACAGATAAAGTAGAGAATGATTAAACTGCTGTTTAAGATTATTCTTTTTATGGTTATTATTTGGGAAACACCTGCTACGTTCCCCATTTCACTCTGAAATGTGCCTTTGGGTAAAAATCATAATCTGAAAAAGAATCTGTACATGAACAGGTATTGCATTTGTTCAGTTTCTTTCTCTAATTTAGGCTTCAACTTGTGCCATAAATTTATCAGTATTAAGTTTTGCGCTCCTTGCAAGAGCATGCACAAAAAACTAAGCAAATGCACATTTTGATATATCCCACATGCTGCGTTGAAACATTCGTAAACACAATTTCTACAAAGATGTGTTTGCAAGCAATGTTAATAAATGAGGGTCCTTGAGTACAGCTTCCCCAGTAGAGCACTAGTGGATTTTCTTCTTGACTGAGAGAACAGGCAAAGGTTACTCATTACTGAGGCAAAAAGCATGTACTATAGCTTGTATGGATTTACCTTTGTGGTTTACAAAATAATAAATCCCTGACGCTGTTTTAGGTGCTAGGTGCAAGGTATTTGCAGCTCATATATGCTGGATATTTTCTCCAGAAATAGGATTCACAGGAGAAGCTCATCACATCAGCACCATGCTCTATGCATGCTCGGGCGCCAGCGCCTAGGCTTGGTACTGGGGATGGGGAGTGTGGTGAGTGGGGAAGCGTGGGTTTGTAGTCGTAGCACAAGAATAACAGTCTTAAAAGGTGAAGGCAGATCACTGCCATGAAGACATTCCCTATGTGGTGTCCCTATGAGGCATCCAAAATTGCTGGATTAACACAGTGAAACACACAAGACAGAGTGAGAAATTCTCCCTTTCAGTTAATGAGATACAGACTCTTATAGGCCACAGCTTTTTGCCTCGGGCTTGGCATTAAACCTGACTTGACGAGGGAGGGCAGAAGCACGAGGGTGAAGTAGCCCCAGACAAACGTCCATCAACCAGGACACATAGATTGGACACAGACACAGGTCTTCCCAGGCTCAGCTGCGAGTCTTGATGCCGAGACGAGGTGAGCGATTCGGGGTGTGGATGGTGGTGGCTGCACCCTCAGGAGATGTGAGGTGCAGAGGATGATGGGTGTCTCCAGAAACACCAGTCACGTTTGGTGTGCTGCTTGCGCAGGATTTCTTCCTCATGCGCACGCTCCTTCTTTGAGCGATTGTAGCGATCTTCCTCCTTAAGGAACCAGACAGGGGGCCAGCGCTGCTTCTCAAAATGCTTCTGATTTTCTGGAAAAGGCAACAAATATGAAACATATGGACAAATATGATTAATGGGCAGGTTAGGGACAAGGTCATCAGTGATGTATACGGAAGGTATTAGGTCTATACCTGGAGACATGGACTTCATGTCTTTGGGGAATTTGCGACACACGCTGTTGTAGTTGGTGCAAATGTGATGGAGGCACCAGGCGGAGAGCTGTTTGGCATTGTGGAACTAAAGAAGACAAACAAAAAGTGATACACAATGCAGAATTGGCACAAGACATCAAACAGTGATTGCTAACAATGGGGCTCATTTGAAAGGCAATGACTGATCGTCCTTTGAACTGGAATTGGAGCGAGTTATGAATAAATGTTAATTTGGGGGATTAATGCGTTGTTTTTGTTATCTGGCTACTTCAGGATTCAAATCAGTGTACTTAACAGAATAATAGGTCCATCTTCTCTGAAAATGGTTTGATAAGCCACAAACCTAAATAAAGATTACCTGGGCCAGTTCTAGGTAAGCCAGCACCTGTCCGTCAATGTCCGCTCCTTTTACTGCCCACTGCAAGAGCTCATCAACCGCATGTTGCTCTGTGAATAACAATGCAACACAATACAAATATTTTTTTTTTGCTTGGAATAGGAAACATTTAACTATTTAAGCCCTATTTGGATTGGATTTGTTTACATGGAGAGGTTGAGTAACAAAATAATTACCAGGATTTTTACAGTGTTAATCAAGTGTGTATATGCTCCTGGAAAAATTCTCTCTCATTTTACCTTCTAAAAAATAACCTGCCCGGACCCAAAAAACAAAACAAAAAAAGGTACCAAAGAGCCTTCCATTGGATAATTACTGCAGTGATTAATATGGTTCAGCCATCCCAGCTAGGGAGCATAATGAATGGACTGAGGAGCATTGGAAAAAGGTCATCTCGTTTGATGCGGTCCAGATTTACCCTGTTCTAGAGTGCTGGGTGCATCAGGGTAAGAAGAGAGGTGAATGAAGTGATGCACCCATCATGCCTAGTGCCTACTGTACGAGCCTTTGGGGACGGTGTTAGGATCTGGGGTTGCTTCTGTTGGTCTGCATGAGGGTGCAGGGCAGGTCTCGGTCCAGGTAGTTATGTAGCCAAAAAAAATGAAGTCAGCTGACTACCTGAATATAATGAATGACCATTTTTTCCATTAATGGATTGATAGCATGGGCATATTCCAAAATGCCAGGATTCATCGAGCTCAAATTGTGAAAGGTTCAGGGAGCACTTCATATCATTTTCATACATAGATTGTCCATCACAGAGTCCAGACTGTAATAATATTGGGAATGTTTGAGATGTGCTGGAGAAGACTTTACGCAGCAGTCCGACTCTCCCATAATCAACAAAAAATTTTGGAGAGAAATTAATGTGACTCTGGATGGTAATAAATGTTGTGTTTATAAAAATTACACCACAGCTGTAACCAAAGCAAAGGTCGGTTCAATAAAAATGGTGTGTGCAAACAGACATTGTACATAAATACATCCCATTTGATTTGACATTTTGGTAATATATCTTTATATCCTGTGGGGAAAGTGTTCTTTTGTTGTGTTTCTTTTTTTAAAAATTTTACTTTTTAAATTTTCTCATGATTTCTCTGAAGCAACTATTGGCAGAGATGACATTCCAAAGGACCTGTGAGAAAACAGAGTTCCTACCCCAGGTATAGCCTACATACTTGTGTAAAACCACCATAGCAACAAACAATAATATGCAGGTGAAACTCGAAAAATTTGAATATCGTGCAGAAGTTCATTTATTTCAGTAATGCAAAAAGGTGAAACTAATATACGAGAGACTCATTACATGCAAAGCAAGATAGTTCAAGCTGTTGTTATAATTGAGATGATTATGGCTTACAGCTCATGAAAACCCCCTCTCATACAGTATTAGTTTCAGTTGCATTACTGAAATAAATGATCTTTTGCACAATATTCAAATTTTTAAATAAATAAAATTCTAAATAAATGTCAAAATAGTCTGTATTAAACGGAGGTGTATGCAGTGTCTATGCGTGCATATATTGGTACAAATTTTGGACACACCTCCTAATTCAATGGTTTTTGTTGTGTGATTTATTTTCCACATTCTAGAGCAACATTGGAGATTTAAAACAATGAAATAACACGTATGAAATTAGGGAATTACAAGAACTTGCAAGAACGGTTTTGTCAAGTGCATTTGCGAAACCCATCAACACCATGATGAAACTCATGGCTCTCAAAGTCCATCTCAGGAAAGCGAGACCAAAACTTACCTCTGCGGAGGCGAAATATATTTATTGTTACCAGCTTCAAAAATCATCAATTAACACCACCTCATATTAGCAATTTTATAAAGGCTTTAACCAAGCATAATTAGCAGACAATTCTCAAGATCCATTGTTCAAAGTAGATTATTGCATATTTTGTATGCCTTCAGCATTGTTTTACGATGTAGAAAAAAACAGAAATCAAGAAAAAACATTGAATTAGAAGGTGTGTCCAAACTTTTGACTAGTGTAGTGGTAGTATATACAGTATACATCAGGCTGAGATGACCAAACTGCTGGATCAGTACAATCTGTAGTAATTAGTTACATGCTTAACTGTAATTGTTTTGCAGAATGCAGGAATAAGTCATATACCTGTAAGAGCCACAAGGCGGGGCAGGCAGAGACGGTTGGCTAGTATTATGAGGTCTATCGGCTCCAAGTCAGGGCAAGGTGTGAGCAAACCGCAGTACAGATACTCAAGCACAGCTCTCATACAGGCAGTACTGGTGTTGGGTATGGACACCTGAAGAAAAACAAACAGGAAAAAAAAAAATGAACCAAATAAAACTGAATGCATTGTTTGCCCAAATTGCGAAAAGATGAAGGGAAAATCTGGAAATCTGAGACTGTTTATTCATAGCTCAACTCCAGCATATGGAAACTCAAGGGGCAAACTGATCCAGTAGTGAAGCAATCTGCTTTTCATCTCTCCTTGTTGATGCCTGCTTGGTCCTGGCACACACCCATAAGAGAGGGCTTCATGCTGATAACCGAACATGAACTGTGAGGTGGTCAAGAGTGAATGAGAGTGGACATATGTGATAGATTAGGGCATAAAGAGAAATAGAAGGCAAGTGGCCTCTGCGAGGGGTCTTTCATCCTTCAACAGCACTGCATGAAACTGTTGCCATTCCTGGGGCAAACGATCCTGTAGGCTTGATGCCACTGGAGACATGCCCTCTGTACAAACCACAGTGAAAAAGATGGCGCACAGACATCATGCTTTTGTCAGGCAGTAGTGAACGATTCTATAGTGTGTTCCCATTTTGCAACAACACCTTCAAATCTCAATTAAACTCTATAGGCCCTTCATGGACCAGACATGGACCCTTTCATAAATTTTACTGCAATTTATGGGGTTGACTTCCTGTATACAGTATATGCGCTCAACCCATAAAAAAAACAATCTGAAAATTATACTAGGCTGGCCCTAGGAACTTTTACGGATCACTTTCATCCCAGATCACACACGATTACAACATACTAAATGGTATGTAAAGTGGGACAACAAATCATGACAACCTAAAAAATATTGCTTTAAGTCTTGTGTTGCCAGATTGGCCGATTTTCCAAGTTGGGGTAGAATGTGTCTTGTGCAGGTAATAAAAAGACAGCTCTTTTTTTTTTTTTGGACATTTTCTCCCTAATTTAGTTGTGTCCAATTCCTCGCCGTCACTAGGGGGATCCCACATTAAGGCTACTACTACCACTCAGTCGGGAAGGCCGAAGACTTTCAAGTGTTTCCTCTGAACCGTGTGACACCAGCCGACCGAATCTTTTCGAACTGCTTGCTCACGCATCTTTGGGGGCGGAGTAACGCACTGTAGAGCCGTGATTAATATGGGCGCACTAAGTACCTCTCATCCCTCCCCTCTGAGAGAGCTCCAGCTGCGAGATGTTACAACATCACCCGGGAATCGAACTCGCAATCTAAGGATTATAGGGTGAGTGCTTTACCACTGCGCCACTCGGGCTAGTCTAACTTATCGTTTCAAAGCAAAGCTGAAAAAAGCTTTGCTTTGAAACGATGTTGTGAAATAAGAATAGCTGCGTATTTACTGTAATATATCACACGTCAATGCTGTTGACAGCTAGTCAGACAGTTTACAAGATAAGATGTGCGGACGCGTCTCTATGCAGCGACTGCTACCGCTACCAGGTAATTTTAAAAAAAGCTCGGGGGCAGGCGGAGTTTCAGTCGAGCTCCAGGCTTGTGCTTATTCACTCTACATTACAGTGCACTAAGCCATGCTTATGCTTCATAGTTTTAAAATGAAGACTACGCTTCATCCTGTGTAAGAATTTATGAGCTGAAATTCAGAGTTTCAAGACTAATTAAACGCCATACATTCTGAATCCCTCATGCACGCTTGCACACTGTGTATACACACGCACACTCTCTCGTTTTTTCTCTCTCTCATCGTTACAAGAGAGTGTAAATTCAGATGCTCTTGTTTAAACTTGGAAGGAACTACAAACAATGGCATGCATACTGAACTCCAGCAAATCGAGAGGCGTCTTCAGATAGTTATCAAAAAGTCTTCATGCTGTCATTCCTCCCCTTGGTGCCATTCACACCTTTGTGAATTAAAAAAAAAAATGAAGAGAGTTTAATTGCCTCTGGATGTGCCTTTTTTAACAGACCAGAATCTTCCAATCAGTCTGCAGAACAGAATCTTTCACTTCTCCTGGCACCATGAAGACTTATCATGGATGACACCAGGATTATCATGCCTCTGGAATTGACCTGAATTCATGTCTGTAGAACTGAAAGTATGACTGGACATGATTCTGTGACGATAATTAACTCATACTCTATTGAAATACTGCAAGGGAAAAAAATGCATAGTCATGCATAGTGGGGACGGAAGATCTGCCGGATGACTGAAAGTCAAAGAAGACAAGGTGAGGGGAAAATTAGATAACAGAATAGCCCAGGGGTCCTTCTGAAGCCTCGGGGTGCCCCACATCTCCCTGACTAAGAACTAATTAGGCAGAATGTCAGCCTAACTGTGGCCTCTAATTACAACTAAAGGGCAGAGTTAAGACGTTAAGTAGTAGTGCAGGAGGTAGCATCCAACACAATAATTCAACAAACTGTCTGGAAGTTTTTAACAAGAGTAAAAAGTACAATAAATTAGTAATTTAGAAATATTTAAAAATATATTTTTATAATTTAAGATAAAAAAAGCTAATATGATATAATTAAGCCTATTTATAGTTTAAAATTAGTACAATTTGTCTTGAAAACCGTTTAAAAATCTTATACTTATATATTGTTCTTATCTTATATTAAGAAATCATTTGAATAGCTTCAAGATATTTCACTTGCTAAGATATTACTTTTTGCAGTGAGTGCTTTAGTCATTTATTCCGTCCAGTGCTCTCTGCTCCTCATCTACACACTCTTGCTCAGACAGATCAGATTACAAAGCTTCAACTTTCACCATTGAAGCCATAATAATCTCATTGTTATCTACAGTACCTAATTAGCAATATAAACCGATCACTTCGCCGGGTGAACTGAGTAACACTGATTATCAATTATATATCAGTAAACTGGAGACAGGATCATGGGCATCCAAGGTCTATTTATGCATGTGGGAAGTGAAGGCTAGCCGGTGTCTAGAAGGTCCGATCCCACAGCAAAGCCAACATACTGTAACACAAACTGCTGAAAAAAGGTTCATGCTGGCTATGATACAGTCGAAAGGTATTAGAACACTCAGTGCATCACAGCTTGCAGTGTAAGGGATTAGCAGGCAATGAATTCAAGGTTCTTGACCTGGCTTGCAAATTTTCTAGATCTCAATCCGATCAAGCATTAATTGAATGCACATTGGACAGTCTCCATCCATGAAAAGTCTGATTCAGAGAGACCCTACATTACAATTTATAGCACTTCCAGATATCACAGCAGACCTTCAGAGGATTTGTGTCTTGAGTTTTGTGTCTTGAGTTCCTGTCTCAAGGGATCAGAGCTGTTTTTTTAGTGGCACAAGGGACACCTAGGTGGCTTTAATGTTAATGGTTTTAATGGTATGTCTGGTGAGTATATCTATGTTGGATTTCCCATCATTTTTTAGGAGCTAACAGTCACTAGTTTTAAATTATTTAAAATTGTGTTTATTTTTATAGTTTTTTTTCCTTGTAGCTATCTAACTTTGTTAGCCATGTCCCCCCCTTTGACATCAGAGAGACCAACATTCAGTATCATCTCACAGAAATTATAATAATTAAAAAAAGTACACCACAATCCAACAAATTAGCTCTAGAATCTCTTAAATAAATCACAAAGACTTCACTATAAATATATACATGTTTCAGGGTGGACTTTTCTGTTTAACAATATTGCTTTTACAGAACTATACGGTAATGGTGAAATATATTGATCTGCAAGTATTATAAGGCTACGTTTACACTGCAGGTCTCGATGCCCAATTCTGATTTGTTGCCTATATTTGATTTTTTTTGACCATCTGTTTACACGTTCTTTCAACTATGACTCATATCCGATACACGTGTTTACACTCGCCATGTCATCTGAAACATCGCGCATAATTAGGTCATATTTACCTGACAGTGTAAATGTAGCCTAATTCTTGTTTATATATTTTCACTGGAATTCATTCATGCATTCATCTTCTATACCGCTTATCCCGTGCACAGGGTCGCTGGGGCCTGGAGACTGTGACACGAGATGGGTTACACCCTGAACAGGGTGCCAAAGCATCACAGGGCACACACACACACACACACACACACACACACACACACAATGAGCATTTTGGTAACGTCAATTAGCCTAATCTGCCTGTCTGTGGACTGTGGGAGGATTTCACTCAAATGAAATTAATTATTTAGCAAGTCACTATAAAAAACACCAGAGAGAATAATTTAAATGTTAGGACAGACTGTCACAACCCACAATCAACTTCATGCACCCGATTCTTACTGTTCACTGTCATTCCTTTCACTTCATCTGACAGGTTTTCACAGTTGAGTTTTACAAGTTTCCACTCAGTCTCTCACTAATCAACTCTGCTGTCTTGAGCGCTGGTGCTGAGAAGCGTTTTGATGCCTGACTGTGGGCCATAGTTGCACAGAGCGGGCGTTCTCACATGGTGCAACCAGGGGAAAGAGATGTGCATGCTGAAGGGTTCAAACTTTGCTTCTTGAAGTTAAGGGTGGATGCAAATGCTGAAAATATTAGCACACTTCATTATACGTCAAATCCTAAATAATATCTGCAATGCCGCCTGCCTTGGAGAAAAGAAAAACTCGCTATTTTTGTGTGGCCTAAAATCCTATTTCTATGAATCTCAAAGAGAAACACGAGTGTGTTTATAAAAAATCTAAAATTAGAGAAGTGTCACAGATGTGTGAGTGTTGCAGGGTTATTAAAAATAGACGAGTTCAGCTTGAAAGGCCTGTGTTGCCCAACACAGTTGCACTCTGGCAGAAACTGTGTCAGTGAGCTACTTAAATTTTTTCAGTTCTATTTAGGGACTACTTTTATGACTACTCTGTTCATTAGTGACCATGTATGAATTAAAGTACGCTCCTAGGCTGTCATGGCCCTTATGACCACTGAGTGGCATTGCGTCTGCTTATACAGAACACTGCGCTCTGCTTGACAGAAGGCCCAGATCTATTGCAGCTCATTCTATAAATAGTGTCGCGTTCACCATAGTCAGTTGTCATACTTGTTTGTGCCACACAACCTCAAACAAGGCTGTGCTCACTGTTTACGTCTAGCTTTGTGTCACTGTTGTTTGCTAGCATATAGCTTACCGCACAGTGCTGCAAACAGCATGTCGGAAAAGGACAAGTGGAGAGCTCAAAAAAGTTTGTGGCGATAAAGTAAAACTCTGTGACCTGTGCGCGTTTAATGCTTGAAGAACTGAAGTCAATGTCATTACTTTTTTTTTTTTTTACAAAAGACAATTTTTTGCAATTAACTATTTTTCACAATTGGTGTTGCAAACAAGATAGTTTTTTTTAAAATTATTATTATTTAACTTTTACGTTCTATCAACGCACAGACTCAAAGTATCTGCTTTTATACGCATTATTACATAGGTAAAATATTTGTTAGAACCGTCACCTTGCACCTTCAGGGTCTGGTTTTGATTCCCGTGTGCATGGAGTTTGCATGTTCTCCCCGTGCTTGGTGGGTTTCCTCCAGGTAATCTGGTTTCCTCCCACAGTCCAAACACATGCAGATTAGCCTAATTGGCGTTTTCAAATTGCCTGTAGTGTGTGAATGCGCGTGTGAATGTTGCTCAAAGGTGCTACTGCAGTCGTAAAAAAATAAACACGATGGTAACCACCATTGGTCTGCACGGTTCCTAGCTGGACTACAGAGGTTCCTAGATGGATGGATAGAGGTAAAATATTTGCATCTAAAACCTTATGATAAAATAACTGCAATGAAATGACCCTCAAGAATAAGCGTATTCAAAGTGGATAAGTTTAATAATAAGGCAGCTCTGCTGATCATTACACACCTTGTTGAGAGCTGGACTGGATTTGTTAATGCATTTTACTGCGATACCAGTAAGTGAAGTAGGTCATTAGTTTTTACCCATGAAAACTAAATGCTACTTCACAACGATTAAATGCTTCCTGAAAGGTAACAGCCCACTAATGACTGGAGCTAATACACTTATTTAATATTTAATCTCATTTAAATGCATCCACTGACAGGATACGTGCCATGAGACCCAGCACAGATATTTTGTTCTCTACCACCTCACATTGCTCTTTACATGTCCTTTCAGCAAATGCTGTCAGAATAAAGAAGTGGCCAGCATCTCATTTCTTGCATTGGTTCCCAGTCTGGCTGTAAGTTTAGCTCCCTTTAGTGCTGGTAACACTAGACAAAGTTTTTAATCTGTCGCTCTTCAACGTGCCAGGATACCTCAAGCTCCTTCACTGGCTCTCTTGGGTCAGTACAGTCCTGGAGCCTGGCCCATGAGGAGTTTATCTTTCCAGAAATTGAGATGACAGCTAGTTGTCTATTAAAAAAAAAAAAGGAAGTTACGAAAAGGAGAGGTCTAACTTGATATTTATAAGATTCATATAATATAATTTAGTTCTATACTGAGAGGCTGATTGTGTTGTTCACGTTATTAGAAATTAGTGCAGGAAATGTAATGACAATAATGATGAACTAAATGAATGTGCGCTATAGTTCATAACAGAAGTGTGTTACTGTGGCTTATCTCATGCCTATTATACTATCTGCATGAACAGACTTGCTGGGAAGGGAAGTATGTTTTCAAGTCAGGAAACACCGCAACACACAACTTCCTGTCAACTTTCTACCTCTGCTATGCTTCAAATAACACCCCCTTTATACTGTTCCGAGTTGATTCAGCACAGCGTACATAAGAAAACAATTGACCAAAAACCTTTCAAAGAAAAATAGCCATATTTATCTGATTGTTATTAATAAAAAAAAAAGGACATTTGTTTGTCCCCTAGGTCAATTGTGCATCTCAAAACCACCTGATCACATACATACATGCTGTAAACAGGGTTCAACACTGGGGCATCTGTTGAATTGGTCTGCTTCTGAATCACTTTCATAAGCTATAGCAAAACAGGCCAAAAAAAAAAAGTATATACTGTATATATACTACAAAAAGAAGAGATGAAGTGGATGAGTTACTGATATTGAAATCTCACTCTCAGCAGTGTTTTGGGAACTTCAAAGTCCGCATGAACAGACAAGACGCAGACGCCTCTTCTTTCCTTCCAAGAGATTTTCAGACAGCTAGACACAATGCAGACACCTCAGCAAGCAATTCAGTGTGCGTGCATGCTCCTACTGTTCCATCACCTCCTCTCCTTCACTTTGTTTTTGGTCAATTTGCCCAGGTTTTTTTGGGTCGCTTTGTCAAGTGCAGCAGGATGCACCGCTCATCTGTGTAGAAGTGATGGTTTCTTGCTGATGGCATTGCAATGTGGGTCAGGTTGCCATGGCGGTAGCCTAATTTCAACTACCTGTGCTAGTTACCTTTAAGGATCTTATGCAGCCCTTGAGAATTATATTTTAGTATCAAGGGGCAGTCAGTGAAGTCACTGGAAAGTTGGGGAAAGTAATAATATGGATAACCGAAGTACATCAGGATGACTGAAGAAAACCTTTGTGTACATTTTTAACTCTTCTGATCACATCATCATGCACCGATATACACAGCCGGACATTAAAATCTCAGCTCACCTCCTCAATGTAGCTCTCCATGAAAGATCCACGGAACATGGCCGCCATCCAGTCGCAGCTGGAGATGAGCAGGGGCTTGTGGGCTGGTAGGTAACCATCGTCCAATTGGAACACCACATCTAAAACCATTCGGAAAAGAGCACACATCTTGGCGTGTGTCACAGAGTCGGGGCTACAGAGGGGGAAGACAAACAAACACAGAGAGACAGACGGAGAGACAAATAGACAGACAAACAAATAATAAATAGACAGATACACAGGGCTAATAAGAAGACCGAAAATAGTGAGGAGGGGCCTGGCACTCGGGGCTAAAAATGAGTATAGATTTCATCGAGTCTGAGATGTCATTTTAATCTCTGAAAATCTGCACAGTGTATTTTTTGCTAAGCTAAACATATGCATAAAAGCAGTTTTGCAATGAGCCACAGGCAAATGTCAAGGCATGCAAATGTCAGTGCTCGATGTCAAGTTAATAGTCTAGAACTGCTATATGAAAAAATGAACTGATAGCTAAGTATTAAACTAATAATAAATTATAATAGGTATTTCAAATGAACAAATTATTTGGGAGAGTTTTGCCAAATAATTCAGTGTCCGAACAATACACTGTAATACAGTGCTGTGATAAATTTTTTTCATGTTTTTGCATATTTGTTCCAATGAAATGAATCAGATTAATCACCAAATGTAAATATTACACAGAGATAACCCGAGTAAATACAAAATGCAATATTTAAATGATGATTTCATTTATTAAAGGAAAAAGCTGTTCAAACCTCCATGGCTCTATGTGTAAAAGTAATAGCCCCCCAAAACTAATAACTGGATGTGCCGCCCTTGACAGCAACAACTGCAATCAAGCGTTTGCGATAACTGGCAGTGTTGGGTGTAACACGTTAGAGTACTTGGATTACTTTTTTGATGTAATGAGTAATCTAACGCGTTAGGTCCGCCATTTAAGTACTCAGTTACTTAGTTATTTTTTCAAAAATGTAATCCGTTATTCAGACAATTTATGTAATCTGTGAGCCAGACATTTCCCATCCATTAGTGTGTGTGTGTGTGTGTGTGTGTGTGTGTGTGAAAGTCGTCCTACAAGCCCCGCCCCCGATAACTCGTCCCCTCTGTTATTCCTGCTGTTATACCCCTCATCTCTCATCACGGAAAGATGGAAACCTAATCACAGCGCCAAAACTCGCGGTGAATCATGATGAATTGTACTTACGGCCACCGCGTGAAACCGCGTAGGTGAGATAGGGGTGTTAGTAGTTAACAGATTATGGGCCAAACTTCGCTGAGTGATGATGGTAGAATAATTATAAAGGTCTTGACTAAAACAACATGCGTGAGGAATCACAAAGGAGTTTTCATTTTCTGCAATGGACAAGTACTCGAACTAGTTACTTTTATCAGATAGTAACGCCGTAATGTAACTGATTACTAATTATTTAAAGACAGGAATTTTGTAATGTAATTAGTTACTTTAAAAAGTAATTTCCCCAAACACTGATAACTGGCAACGAGTCTTTCATATCGCTGTGGAAGAATTTTGCCCCACTTTTCTAAGCAGGAGAGGGTTTTTGAGCATGGACGGCCTGTTTAATGTCATGCCACAGCATCTCAATCAGATTTAAGTCTGGACTTTGACTAGGCCACTCCAAAACCTTAATTTTCGTTTTCGCCATTCAGAGGCGGACTTGCCTGTGTGTTCTGGATCATTTTCCTGCTGCATGACTGAAGCGCGCTTGAGCTTGAGGTCTTGATCTGATAGCCGAACATTCTCCTTCAGGATTTTCTGGTAGAATTCATGGTTCCATCAATTATAGCAAGTCATCCATGTCCTGAAAGTTCAAAGCAGCCCCTGACCATCACATTACCACCACCATGTTTGACTGCTGGTATGATGTTCTTTTTATGAAATGCTGAGTTAGTTTTACGCCAGATGTAATAAGACGCACCTTAAACAAAGTTCCAAATTTGTGTTATCGCTCCACAGAATATTTCCCCAAAAGTCTTGGGAATAATCAAGATGTTTTTTGCCAAACATGAAATAAGCCTTTGTGTAATTTTTGGTTGGCGGGGGGGTGGAGAATTACTTTTTCAAACAGGCCCAGGTAGGTTTGAACAGCTACTTTCCTTAATAATTAAAAGTATGATTTAAAAAAGGCATTTTGTTTTTACTCTGGTTATCTTTGCGTAATATTAAAATTAGTTTGATGACCTGGATCATTCAAGTGTGCATTAAAAATGCAAAAACACACACAAAAAAATCAGGAAGGTGGGGAAATACTTTTCACAGGACTGTAAGTATGTGTCCAGCATCTTGAAAATAATATAATTTAGATCTGAAAAAGATTTTTTGTCATTAAAATATCCTTCCACTAAGATCAACATTAAGATCAGTAATATCTACTGAAGAGGCTGCATGGTTAGTCATTTGTAGCAAGTCACAACTTCACACCTAAATTCAACATTACATCTTTCAATTGTGCCCTGGCTTTCTGATGCCCCTCCAGATATAATGTGCACCAGTCATCACTGATACTGTTCACACAGCAAGCGTGAAAAGAAGGAAAAGCATCTAAAACAGACAGTTAGGAGAGATTAAGGATGGAACTGGACGAACAGAGAAGTAAATTAGTGACAGTAGTATAGAGGAAGATGGTTAAATGTCATTCATGACGTTAAATAAAGATACACATAAAATACAAGACATGACTGACACAAATAACACTTAGCACATAAATAACATCACACGTGTTCACAGGTCACACAATGGATCAGACAGACTCAGTGACAAATATGAGAATCACATTCTTTTTTTTTTTTTTTGCAACATAAATATGATATAATAATATAAAGAAGTTAAAATACATCTCTAGAAGACATTGTGAGCAATTCTATTCGAATTCAACTACTGTAGTATAGGAATCAAAATAGAACTGCGAGTTTGACAAGTGAACATATTAGTCACATTTATATATGAAATGATTCTACAAGTGGTTCATGACTACAGACTAGTAGTAGATGTTATATGACAAATACATAACATCATACTTACCTTCAGTGGCAAGAACATCTACAGTAACAGGCAAACTGATTTAAAACGAAAATACGATTTTGTGACAAAACATGAAGTTGGAGAGGAAGCCAAACGTCAGGTGCCTACCAGCGAAGGTGCCTTTGCTCAGGCACTCTTTGATTCGGTTGGCCCGACGCACATGGAAGGCTTTGGTGATTTCCTGGTTCATGAAGCTCTCACGGTTCAGCACATTGGCCACCATCATGCGCAGATCAAAGACCTCCAGAAGCTCAGCAATGGTGGCCACCTGCATCAGGTCACTCCGGCCTTCATCTAAGTGACCTGTGTACAGGTACTGCAGCACCGCCTGAGCAAACGCCAGAGACAAACCTCAGCAGTTCTAGAAATATACCTGTAAGGCTGTTTTCTTATACAAAGATTTTTAAATGCTTAAAATTGCATATGTATATTCATTTTTTCTAAATATCATGTTAATAAAAAACAAAATTGATTGTCTCTGTATAGGACTATTATGAAGACAAGGATAAAAAACATTGCATCTTAAAATAATAAAAAATCCATTCAAAAATATCTGGTTTCTAAAAACAATCAAAAAAAAATAAATAAAAAAAACACCCAGACAATATAAGTTTAGAAAAAAAATTCAACAATATACTGTATTTTTTTGGCATCTCAACTTTTCATGACAATCTTTAATTTAAGAAATAGTTTAAAAAAATTAATGCATTCATTGGGGAACTACCACATTGCTCTTTTACTTGATTTGGAATTTTGTGCAGCAAATATCAGTTATTCTGAGATGGGTAAATAGTTCATACACAAATCAGGATAATCATCTAATAAAATGTTGTTGTTGATGATAATAATAATAATAATAATAATAATAATATTACCGAGCTATGGGTTCCAGTTTAAGGAAATTGTTCCTTACCCTGAAAGGTGCCTCCTGAATGAGTTCATCCATGGACACAACGGTCATGAGTCTTGGTCGACTTGTTACTGGGTCATCCACCCTTTCCAGGTACACACCGAGAAACCCCCGTCCCCATCCTGAAAGTGGGCGGCCAGTCCCCAGGAAACCCAGAGAGTACTGGCCCCTGGCTGGGAGGGCATTATCACTTTGGGAAGTCCTCAATGAGCCCTGCTCCAGCAAAAGCAGTCTCCTGCTACCCTTGGTCCCCCCATCACCATCTTTATCAATATCAAGGCTCTTGGCACGTCCTGCCTGCTCCTTGGCTCCTCTTCGGCTTTGCTCCTCCTCCTCACCTCCCTCCAGAGTCTCATCTACTTCCGTGTCGTCCTCTGCAGATCCTAGGTCCATGGTGAACAGGTCGTAGAACTTGGAACAGGAAGTGGCTAGGTAGACTTTATGAGCAAAAACACGAATGGCACCACCTTGGAGAAGGAACAGAACATCTGAGCATAACGGCTGGCAGAAAAGAGAGTCGGGGCCTTCTCCATCCATGGGAGGTGGGTCAGGGATGCCTACTACGGGCCGTGGGGGTCTGGGAGGCAAAAATGGGGCCTGAAGAAGAGGACGCTGGACCTTCTTTAAATGGGACTTCCAGAACTGAAGGTGGCGACGAGAAATCAGTGCTGCACGGATGGCATTGTCAAAGACGTCCTTGACACCAAACTGGGCGACAATGCTGGTCTCGTAATAGGGCACCCCTAGCTCTTTAGCCACCTCATGACCTCGTTCTGGTGGAAGGATGTCAGTAGGTTTTATAGGTCTGATGATGGAAAAAGTAAAAAGCTAGTTAAATTCAAACACAAGTGAAACAAAGGTTGAGAGGGTATTAAGAGGATAAAGGATTTGGGTCATACTTGGCCAGGGGCCTACGGGCTCGGTTCACTGCGTCTAAGTCAGCATAACGTAGGTCCAGCTGACAGCCCACCAGGATGATAGGGGTGCGAGGACAGAAGTGCTTAATCTCTGGGTACCACATAGTACGGACGTGGCGGAGGGAATTTGGGTTAGCCAAGGAGAAACAGAGCACCACCACGTCAGACCTAAAAAAAAAAAAAAATTTTTTTTAAAAATGCACTATTATGATTTTGTAAAAATATGCATGTTTTTTTTTTTTTTTACGCCAGATGTGAAATATTCACACAGATATTGCCTAGATACATACTTTAATCATTGTGTTTGGGCTTATTTTGTTGTGACTCAGTGTATGAACAAAGATAAGGTGGATAATAATCATGAATATTAATGACAGTATGGTGGGCAAAAATACCAATGGAGTGTTTGTGCAAATAATGATTTCATACTAGGCTTTAATTATCCCTTTTTTTTTTTCTTTTTTTTTTTTTTAACAGAGGCTTCCCTGTTCCTCCCTGAGACACAAATTAATAAGATGTTCACAAACAGTCGTGTGTATGCTGCCAGGCATTAAAAGGGACATTCAACTTTATTCTGTTTTTCTAGTCATTGTCTTTCTTGCAGCCTCACCATGTGAGACATAAACATACGTATATAAATCTTAGATATTTATTATTATTTTATTCTGACTCAGCATGACTGAACAACATGGCCTGCACTCAATTGTACTTAAAATTAAATTGTTTCATTCAAAATGATGTGATTAAATCTCTGCATGGCATTTACACTCACTTGCTGATAGGAATTCCAATTAACACTCAGTCAAAGCTCATTATGAAGCTCAGGGTGCCTTTTTTTTTAATCTATATTAACATGCACATATGAAAGGTCTGAGTTAGTGACTGACTGACTGCAGAGGTCAAGATTCTCACACACATCTGTGAATGAGTGTGTGATAGAGCCTGTGTGTGAATGACATTCACACCATATGTCATAACCAAACACAAATATATACAGGTGAAACTCGAAAAATTAGAATATCGTGCAAAAGTTCATTTATTTCAGTAATGCAACTTAAAAGGTAAAACTAATATATGAGATAGACTCATTACATGCAAAGCAAGATAGGCGTGATTTGTCATAATTGAGATGATTATGGCTTATAGCTCATGAAAACTCCAAATCCACAATCTCAGAAAACTGGATTATTACATGCAATCAATAAAACAAGGATTGTACGTAGAACATATCAGACCTCTGAAAAGTATAAGAATGCGTATGTACTCAGTACTTGGTTTGGGACCCTTTTGCTACAATTACTGCCTTAATGCGGCGTGGCATGGAAGCTAACAGCCTGTGACACTGCTGCGGTGTTATGGAAGACCAGGGTGCTTCAATAGTGGCCTTCAGCTCTTCTGCATTGTTCGGTCGAATGTCTCTCATCTTTCTCTTGGCAGTGTCCCATAGATTCTCTATGGCGTTCAGGTCAGGCGAGTTTGCTGGCCAATCAAGCAAACCACTGAGCCACAGACCAGTTCTTTTTTTCTTTAGCCCAGGTAAGACGCTTCTGACGTTGTTTGTTGTTCAGGAGCGGCTTGACAAG
>JAQMYJ010000014.1:13303230-13316169 GCA_030014305.1 Clarias laeviceps | reverse complement strand
ACACCAAAAAAAAAAAAAAAAAAAAAAAAAAAGGCGTGCCAGGAGTCAGGGGATCAAAGTGTTTGTAACTTGAAAACAGTTTGCTTTTATTAATGATATTTTTATTCTATTGTGCTCAGGAGACATGGCCGAACATTTCAAGATAAGTTTTGTGGAGGCACGTGAAAACTTCAGGACAATACGACCACCCGGTCTAAAATCGGCAAAACCGTTGGTCGGATCACGGAAAAGCACTAGCATAAATGCCACAGGAGGAAGGAACGATGGTGCCAATTTTCAGGGCCATCTTTCCATTCATGCAACTCACATTCTTCTAGAACGTTTTATTTAAAAAATAAAAAAAAATCTAAAATATAATAAGAAGAAGAAAAAGAAGAAGATAAAAATAACAAGACTTTGGAAAAGAAAGTAAAAAAAAAAAAAAAGCAAAGAAAAAAAGAAAACAGAAAAAAAAACATTAAATAGATGCCTGCAATACCTGAGGATTATGCATCATTATGGCAATGTAAATAATTACATTATTACTGTGTAATTGTTGTTTAATTGTCATAGGTGGAAGCCACCCACTTCATGTACCATTGTTTTCTTGCGAGACGTAACAATAAACGCATATTATATTTGTATACATTCCAATACGTTGCACAGACGCCTCAGGTCTACCCACCTCCTGGCACACACGGTACTGGTCGATGGCCCACACGGTTGGCACGTGGGTGGCAAGCAGCTGGTACTGCGTGAGGGTGGCATTGCAGGCACGAGCACAAATAAGGCGGGTTTTGCCCACCGCGTTATCACCCACCACCACACACTTTATAGTCTCCACATTAGGCCTTTCATAGTCTGTGTCTATATCCATGGAGAGGGCCCTGAGAGAGAGAGAGAGAGAGAGAGAGAGAGAGAGAGAGAGAAGGAAACAGATATGCAGTAATAGTTATCAGAGGAAAGCAGTGGATATATATATACACATCTCTACACTGACACATACAGTATAATGTCCTAATTTATCTGTCAATATAAATGATGACTAAATGATGGCACCATACGTGTGCTCCTAATGTTTACAATCATGAAACAGCACCCATATTAATATTTTTATATGTCCAAGAAAAAGAACAAAACAGCTCAGAGAAGCGATCACTTGCTTATACACCCCTCCCAGGAAGAAAGATAAACATCCTTTATTTCAGCTTTCCTTTTTTTCCTGACTGAGACGGCAGCCTTCCTGAGGATCTGTGAGAGACGATGCTTCTAACAGAGACCAAAACCCAGTGGCAGAGTTTATTTTGGAAAAGTACGCAAGAGTCCCATCTGCTAACGTGGACTACATGAAAGCCTGAGCTTTTGTGCGCACGCTCTCTCGCTCTCTCACACACACACACGCTCACACAAACACGCGCGCGCGCTCTCCAACGCGCACGCACACGCGCTCTCACACGCGCACGCGCTCTCACACGCGCTCTCACACACCTACTTAACTCCCCAGGCATTAATCCACACTAAGACAAGGGAAAAAAAAAAGCATTACCTACTTAAAGGATGCTGCAAGATTTGGCGACTGAGCAGCATAGAAGTACATGCTGTAACCTAATAACCATGACAACAACAACAAAAAAGGGCTTTGTAGATCTGGACATGATTAAGCAACGTGAGCTAGTCAGCAAGGTCTCTTATTCCAAAAGAAACGATCAGAATGGGCGATAAAAGCGTGGAATGCAGGAGATGAGAACAGTTAAGTGTGTATGACGAGCCTAAACACACCTCCATGAGACAGTTGTCTTGTGTTCAGAAGGTAAAATGAAAACATGGTGATTTATGATATTACAAAAAGACTCAAATTCACTTTGCACATTGTAGATCCTTCTCCAGCCTCACAAATGTCATTATCCATAAAGCCATTCATTCATTGAGAATCCTCCACACTAAATTCCTCAGCTCCATACACCTTCAAAGCGTCCCTCATGCAAGAGCGAACAAAGCGCTCGCTTTCCGTTCAGCAAAGGATACAGCCATCTGCATTACAAGCGCTAGAGCGTTCAGCAACCCGGCTCTGACAGCATTCCTAAAAAAAGCATCTATGAAAGATTGATAAAGCTGCTGCTTATTATGCCATTGACAAAGACGTCATTGTTGTGACCTGCTATGCCAAGCTGGGGGGTGTCTAAAAACAGCTCCTATTCAGAGGGACACATGAGCCATCTTTTCAGCCGGCGTGTCCCTCCCGTCTCATCTCTCAAGGATGAGACGGCAGGACTAGCATCGTTAAGGCTGAAAGAAGAAGAATGCAGGGAAAGAAAGACACACTGGTCTTCGATAAGATGTATAGTAAGTTTTTCAGCGTACATTAGGACTCGTCTAAATTGTCTCGGATTTCTTTTATGCGGCTTGTGTATCGCATTAAATCCGTCTTCAATTTCCTCCCAGGATTTAAACGGAGACGATAACGGGGATGGTCAAATGGCGTAAAAAATGTTCGAAAATATTTTCACAACATAGCCTACAGTGTGATGTTAACTGTCAAAAATGGGTGTTTCCACATGTTTAAATTTTTTTTTTTTGTTTATTGAATAAAAATTACATATCATGGAAACAAGCAAACACTAATAGAAAGGGAAAAACTCGGTACATATTCTGTTTTTACAAACAATTAAAACTCATTAGACATCTTATTTAAATGTGTACAATAATATTTTGGATAATTACAATAACTTTTTCCTTTTTAAATTACAATCCCTTTCTAATTAAATTGTCATTACATTTATAGGCATAATCACTGTAATAATGGTGGCTTGTAATTTTCACCACTGTAACGAAATTAGAAAATCATGGCCCCCCTGGTTAGACATTTAACTGCTTTAAGAATCAACCCTCGGGGGAATGTGAAGAATCTCTTTTTTTAAATGTGTAGGAGGAAGCAGCCTACCTTGATGTTTTTATTCCAAAGTACAGTACAGCCGTTTCACCTGTTGCTCAAAGTCAACAACAAAAAAACTCTACTTTGCTCATATAGGACAGTTGCCAACTGACAAGGATCAACGGTTAACTTGACTTTATGCTAGTCATGCAATCTCCAGATAAACTTAGGTTGTGCCAAGGGTCAAAGATAACATTGAATACCTGTAGAATGATGGAACTACAGGTGTGTTTTTCCATTTAACTGAAAATGGAAAAATGTGTCAAAGAAAAAGGGAAAAATAAAGCTTTTCACTACAACACTATAGGCGGTGACGAGTCCGGAAAAGAGTAAAGTCATGCTGTGCTATGTAATGATTCCTTTTAATCCTGGATCACTTAATCAAGCACTCTGGGCTTTTTCTGATTTAGTGCTTATAAAGCAAGATGCACATGGTAGCTGTGTTTAGAACGGAAAAGAGCTTGATACTTACGATCTCTGCAGGCCAGTAATCAGCTTAGAGACAGAGCAGTGTATGATGTAACCAAACAGCAAATACCTTTTTCAGGGTTATCAACCCTCCTGTTGCTGTCTCGCTGTCTAGTCTGGACAGCAATCATTTTATTGAACTTGACTGATGATAGTAAAAAAAAAAAAAAAAAATTTAATAAAAAAAAAATTACATGAGGAGCACTCAACTGAAACCGGGACTTTTTATGAAATTTCTGGGGAATAAAAATAAAGGCATAAAACTGACTGAAGTTTACAAAGGACTCAAGCACAGTACGGTGATGAGACTCGTCCTCAGTAAAGCATCTGAATGATGCAAACGTTTTAAAGAAGGCGATACATCCGTGAATAACGATCTCAATCAAGATCCGGGCCGAGGTGGCTCAAGCCCACTGCAGTCATTTTCCTGAGAACATTCGGTGAGTGGAACGACTGATCCTTGAAAAACGATGAATAACTTTTGGCCAAATTGCAAGAGATACATCCGGCTGTGGGAACTGTACGCATTCATTTATGAACACCGCTTGCAGATTACAGGAACTGGGCTGGAGGTTATTGTCATTACAGGCCTGACCTCGCTCCAAGCCATTAAAGGAGTTCCTGTGAGGCCAGTGTTTCAGACGTGAAGGGGGCAGTCTGATCATGGCTCTGGTGTACTGAGAAAACTTTCTACCCTTGATGGTATCCAAACACTAGTGGAATGCTGGGATAAGTGCATGAGAGGGGACTACATAGAGAAGTAAAGGGAATTTTTAATCTCATAACCGTGATTTGTTTGACTTGAACAGCCAGTTTATGTTGATATTAATAGCAACGCTTTTGCTGCAAGGCTTGAACACGGCTTCAAAACTATAACTATATATAACATACATACACACACACACACATATATATACACACACATCATGCTGCAAGCTAATGATCTGAGTACTTGGCAAAATTTCCAGAAACTAGACACCTTCGGACCAGCGTTGAGTTTCATTTCCATCAGCTGACCAACAAGCTGTCTCACACTACAAAACACACGCGCGCGCCTATAGAGGGGTTGATGCAACCAGTATCAGTCTATCTCGTGAGCACGGGGAGTAGACTGAGTGAAAATGCTCCGTCATTGAGAGACGCTGGTGCAGTTTGCTTTATTAGTGAAAGGCTGAGTATAGAGAGTACAGACACGCTTTGAAGCTGTCTAATGGGAAGTTTGGAGAGAGAAACAGACAGAGTAATGAAGGAATGCAATGAAGGACAGCCAATGTGGGTAGGAGGGAGAGGGAGAGAGAGAGAGAGAGAGAGAGAGAGAGAGGCGGACGCCTACTCCATTCACAAACATTTCACAGCCCACACAATAGGCCTTCTGCTCGATTCAACTACGCCAAGCAATGTTTCTTTAATCTATATATACACACACACAAAGTTGCCAGTTTATTAGGTACACCTAATGGGTATTTACACTCACTTGAACGTTATCAGGTTTTGTAGATATTTATGATTACTGAGTGCGCATCATCTCACCAAAGTCCATGAAAGAAATCGCAAATGAGTGACTGCTGAACACAAATTATCAACAAATAACTTAAGTTAGTGCTGGTTTAACACTGTTTACACTATGTACTTTCTAAGAGCCTGCCACCTTGTTGGTACAACCTGTAGGTGTACAGTTACAAATCAGCTTTTTTCCCATGCACTATTTGTTTTCACTAGTGCTTTATCAGAGCTTCTGACCACAAGGCCTGGATAACTTTTAGACCCACATCGTTGTGTATGTGCAATGAATAACATCTGCACACTGGTGTGCTTGTTCCAGTCCTAGCAACAGAACGGCTAACATATTGTGTGATGCAACACAGAGGCCAATCCAGACTTCTTTCTTTTTCAGAGACTACCATGGATTGAGTGGAACATGCTGACTCCAAATGGCAAGTCGTTTAGTAGTCGTGCAGTGTTTGGGTCAGATTCAACTGTGAATTGGCAGGGTTGGCATCAGCACCAAAGATGTCTGAACCGAACTCTACTTTTTTAAAAAGAAACCAGCTTGATGCTAGGACGTGCCACTGACTTCCTTAGCATTCTCCAGACAATTGCGCTTGAATTTAAGAAAAAAAAAATTTTACAAAGTAGAAAGGAGATAACTTTAGAGGACAGGGGATCTATAGCTCTGGGTGTATTTGCAAGCTTTTATGCAGACAATTTACAAAGCACAGAGGAGGATAATGAAAAATGGCTGCGAGATCTTTCGCATAATTTCCCAAAAGTGTTATTCAAAAAAAAAGAAAAAAAGAAAGAAAAGGAAAGACAGAAAGAAACCCTGCTTCTCCCTACATTTGTCTAGATTGTGTATCAACTTTGACACACTTGAGATATCATCAATCATCAATTTGAAACTCCTATGGTTAAAAAGTCACCAGCTACATACAGTAATCCAACTGGTTCTGCTGTCACATTGATGTTTACATCAAAAGCACAACAGCAAACCAAAGGAGGTTGCCCTTGGTGAATGTGTGTGTGTGGTTTCTATCCACTCCAGTTGCAGACACTGATCAGTTCTTCCAGCACATCACCAGGAAGCACAGGTAACATGGCACCTAAAACACAGCTGACTGTAAGTGAACACTACAAAACCACACACAATGTTGTGAACATTCTGGTTTGTGCTGTTTTTTTGTGTGTCAGAAAATCTAGTCGAAATGTTGTTCAAACAGCCCACTGGGCCATGAGTAAGGTGGGTGCTTGAATTGTTAAAAAACAAGACAATGGCCTGCTAGTAAAATGCACTTGGCTGGCCACATATAATCACCGGAGTATGCACATGATTATCTGAATACACTTTGGTACAATTTAGGATCAGTTTGACAAGTGAAGTATAACATCAAAAACAAAACATTATTTTTCTTGCATACCTATAACTTATTTAACCTATATAAGGAAAAGAAATTTCAATGTTAGAAAGCAGTGAGGCCTTGACAAGGACAATGAGAAAGCAAGCGACTGACTCTCATTAGAGTCATCTATCAAACCCCAGACCACATACTACAGGCACTAATTAAGACTATCATGACTGTACAGTCTGAATGACGTAAATCGATCCTCGGATGATACACATGAGTCTGCAAAGACATTTCTTCCATGCACACAAATGCATGCATGCATAAACAGGATGAATCTGGTTGGTGAACAACATAGCAAACTGCTCTGTGATGTTTAACCAAGCAAAACACTTTTAAGGATGGAAAACCCTGCGGGCTCAGCTCAGCTGTCAGATGCTCACCAAACATATCCACACCTTTGCCCTGAAAGGTAAACTCAGCCAAGGAGAGGGTAAGGCTCATTAAGTCTGGCCAGGACCGACTGCTTCCTTAAGTTCCAACACTGCTGCCAAAGTGAATTTGCAGGTTGCGTCTTTTTTCTTATCTGAAATATGACTGTGCGTGTATACAGTATGTGTGCTTTATTGCAGTGTCTCAATATCTTTGCATTATTTCCATATTGTGCATGAAAATAAAGCAAATACTGAGGGGCCCAAAAAATGCATTAATGTAAAATATATGCACAAATATTATTAAATTATGGTCACATGATAGCATCAATGATGGTGCAACTACTGACATCTTTAGAGGAAACATACTACTACACTTTAGCTGCCATAATTCAATTCAAATTCTAAAAAAAAAAAAAGCCATAGATAAACATTGAAGTGTGTATACATTTTTGGGCCCCTCTGTATTTAACCAGCTGTGCATTATATTTTTAAGAGTAGTTTTGGTTAAAAAGCCTTGGCAGTGGAAATGGTACGAAGTCATAAAACCACTTTTTTCCCCCCTTTTCTCTCTGACAGAACTCTAAGAACAGTGTGGAAATTCAGTTTTCTGTAAAAACTTGTCAAACGCCCCAAACAACAGCCTTTCAAGTATAAAAACAGTCTTGCAAATTATGGTGTTAGAAATGTACAGCAATGCTTTAATACTAGAATAACAGCACGGTAATGTGGGAAGTGTTAGGACACTTTAATGCCTGATAACAGGACTGTCCGTGTCTTCACCTGGACTACTGCACGAGCCTGAATTGTATGTGTGGTTTTTTTTTGTTTTTGCTGATTATTGGGTTTGAACATGAAATCACTAGGCTGGAGGAATTAATCGGAGATTGTGGCCTCACTGCTGAAAGAGAAATACAAAAGAGTTAGTATCCTGGAAATGACAATCTGCTTGTGGTGAGTCTTTCCTGCGATTACATCAGGTGAATAGATGCTGGAGAGCTTGTGCACGCGCGGCCATTGACAAGCAGCAAAGCCCATTCATATTTCCAAGCATTGATATTCATTGAGAATGCACTTCATTAAAAAATGCAAATCAATTGCATACGGAATTGTGGTTGATCTGGAACTAAAAAAAATGTTAACTAAGCTTCTCGGATAGAGTTTTTAATATGTTGCAGAAGTGAGATGCGTGAAAACAGGATGCAGCAGAGCAGAGCCTTTGAGCCAAGCCCATGCGGACAAAGGAAAACAAACCCAGGTGACAGAGCCGTAACCAACCAATCAACCGGCTAGGCAGCTGAGACATACTGCAATTTCACTTAAACATATTCATCACTGAATTGCAATGCTCAGAAGGAACAGTGGTGCAGAGCGATCTCATGAGTGATTTCACTAGGCTGTCTCCTTATTAAAGTCGTGCACGTGATTCACCTCTCCTCCACAACCCTGACACACACATCCCCCTACCTTCCGACGCTTCCAGAATTGACCCACATGCCAGTCCGGTCGCAGGAGGTCTTTAAAAACCACGCGGAATGAGCTGGAAGTTTGTGCTCAGAGCACGAGCCTGTCACAAAGGAAGCATCTTCGCTCGTGCGTTCGCTCAGCGCAAAAAGAAGTTTCCCGGATGTTTTTTTTTTTTTTTAAACACACAAAGACTGTTGAGTGTTCGCGTTCTCTCGCGGCTGTTTAAACCGTCTGTCTTTACTGTTTCTGAGTGTGTGTGTGTGTGTCTGTGTGTGTGGATAAGAGGTCTCGCGTCAGTTATTGTTTCTACAGTTGATTCCGCGCACAACACACACGCCCCTCTAGCTTTGCGTCACGCCGACACAACTCAACCCCGAATCGATGACGTAAGACGAGCGCGAGCCAATCAGACGCGCAGCCCCCGCCCCGAGCACGAGGATCTTGTGCTTTGTTAACCCGCGCCGTTCCGCAATCAAGCGCAGAAGCGCGTGCGCGTAGCAACACACACACACACACACACACGCGAGGTTACAAAACACAACTCGTTCGTATGATCCCAACAATGTAAAAACACTCAGCTGAAGCGTTTTTTTTTATTTTTTACTATTTTTTAATTTGACTAATTTCGTAAAGTTTAGGCTCAGTTCTAGCCTCTAAATAAAAAGAATAAAATAATTTGTATTGATAATTCATCTGACAGCTTGCACCTCCAGGAATCGGGTTAGATTCTTGGGTCTGTGTGCATGGAGGTTGCATGTTCTCCCCGTGCTCTGTAATTTTCCTCCTGGTATTCTGGTTTCCTCCCACAGTCCAAAGACATGCAGATTAGGCTAACTGCCGTTCCCATATCGCCTGTAGTGTGTAAATGTGAGTGTGTGTGCCCTGTGATGGATTGGCACCACATCCAGGGAGTACCCGGCCTCGTACCCTAAGTCTCCTTAGATAGGCTCCAGGCTCTTCCACCTGCACGACCCTGTATACAGGATAAAGTGATATAGATGATGAGTGAGTGACTGAGTGAAAATTCATCTATAAAATCTTTAGTCTACTTTTACTCTTTAGTGCTTTTTTTTTTCACTGTTGTGTTGTAAAATCTTTCTATTTTAGATCACAGACACTCGTATACTGTAAGCATTTCAATGCATATTATGCCGTGTATAGTTGTTTATGTAACAAATAGAATTTGAATTTTTAATTTGGAATAAAATGTCAGTTTGCTCTGTATTACAATCACCTGACTGTCAATGTGATCAGAAGGAAAATCAGGAGAATTAAAAAAAAAAAAAAAAAAAACTCTGCCTGTCTTAACTCTTGACTCTGGAGTGGAATCAAGACATTGCAACAGTTACCTGCATGTTGCATTACAATATTTATGCAAAAAAGTGACATTAAGAGAATGAAGAGCAATATTATGTAAGAAACAAACAAGCAACAAAATTAAAAGCAATTGATTTCTTGCATGTGGTGTCACACCTTAGCCAGAACCAAACCAGATGCAATTTTGACTGTCAATCTGTGGTTTTGCACAGTGCCTGTCAAAACTTTGGACACAGCTTCTAATTCAATGTTGTTTTTTTTGTGTGTGTGATTTATTTTCTACATTCTAGAACAAAACTGAATTTAAAAAAAAAAAACCTTTGAAATAACACGTATGAAGTACCAACAACAAGTCAGTTGTTATTTTAACATACGTATTGTCAAATGAATTTGCAAAACCCATCAAGCACCCTGATGAAACTGGCTCTAAGGAAGAACAATCCTAGGAAAGCAAGACCAAAACGTACCTCTGCTGTTCAAAGGAGATTATTGCATATTTCGGATGCCCTCAGCATTGTTTTACAATGTAGAAAGAAAAAAAAAATCAGAAAAGACCATGCATTTAGAAAGTGTGTGCAAACTTTTGACTTGTAGTGTAGATATCCCTTATAAAAATCAACATGGCTGCGCTGTTGTTGTGCGTGAGGCTGTAACAAACGATGGGGTCAAAAACCTAGAAGAACAGTGATCTGACTGGAGGACCAGGATAATATTTGTGATCACTGATATTTTATAGTCACCATTTTATCTCAGATATCATGAAATTAGACATATCATTTTATACATACAGATTTAAAAGAATTGTTCCAATTAGGTTTCTAATAGCAGTGGATTTAGCAGACAATTTAAAAAGCTAATCACACCAGTTTGAGCGCACACGCAGAGCCTTTAGTCATTTGTGCATCAGTCAGACAGCACAGACATTAGATTGACAGGTGGATCCCAAGGAAGGGAGAAAAACTGATCAGAAACTGGCATGCACAGTAACAGATTGTTAACATGCGCTGATTTTCTTCCTGAACAATGTTTCAATTTTACTAAATTATAGTTTAACATTTGACCCAAATTTTTTAATTTAGTGAGTGCATCATCATAATTATTTGGCTCTGTGGTACGCTCTATGACAGATTTGATTGCGTCAATATGGCAATAAGTGTCTGAATAATGTCCGTATTATTATTATTATTATTATTATATAATACTTACATGCAGTTACTTTGTTTAAAATTTATCATGCGTACATAAGGATTAGTAATGCACCAATAATTTCAGTCCACTAATCCGACTCAAACAAAAGAGTTCCAAAAGTGCTGATATTTAATATAACAGCACTGATACATTTTCACATGTAATGCTCTATCCAGTTGGAGGTTCTTAAGAACCTATTTGTTGGTAATGATACAAGACTAAACAAAATACCTGGGCATATTTTATATAAAATGTCACTTACATATTATGAATTTCTTGTACTATTGTACGGTCACTATGCTATCAAGATAACTGTGATTACCCGATATTCAGTACAACAGCACTCATGTGTGCAAGATGGTTTACATGTAGAGTAATTATATACTTATATAAACTGGCATGCAGAATTAAATTCCATCAGTTAGCTAACGTCAAATAACCATATTTTTTAGGACATCACTTGGTTAATAAGCTTCTGCAGCTATTCAATGCCATTCAGCTCAGTTTAAAAACACTGACCCCTACTGGTCTACTGGAATATTTCCAATCTAAACCTTAAATCAATTCTGATTTGTATATCAGAGTAAACACTTTACCAGCTTTTTTTTTTCTTCTTTTTTCTTATGCACATGCTCAATAGGCCCACTGTGAGACTGTGAAGAAGCATGAGCTCATCGTGCAGAGTGTGGCTGCGGTGTCAGTCACAAGCCCAAGCAAGTCGTACGCCTCCTGTTCCCACACTTCCATCAATGCAGACCTTTCCCCCATCTGAAGCCCAGCTGGACACAAGCAGGCAGAGCTTTGCCCAGCTTAACAGCAGACCCTGAGAAAGTGATGCCCTCTTGGCACCCTTTGGCATGTACTCGGTGGTCAGAACAGAGGATTCATTGGGCATGCTTATGATAATGGACATGAGAATCTAGGGCTGTCTATAAAAAGGAGTTCAATCATGTTGTGTTTGGTGTAATGTATGTCACAATGTTTAAACTGGGCCAGTCAGAGACAGAGAGACAGATTAGTCAGACAGCTTCCTCTGAATGAACGAGTGGAAAACCTGGGAGATATTACGGAATGTCTGCTAGATTGGCTGGTGTCAACATGTGTTGGACAAATATAGTCATAGACAGACATCTGGAAAGAATCCCTGTGAAGCTTGTACTCCTACTTACACAAGCTATATTTGTAAAAGACAGAAAAACACCTGATATTTTTTGCACTTTTATTCTGATTCACACTTAATATGTAACACCTTTGTGAGGCAAGGAAGAGAGAAAATGCATGGAATGAAACACAGCAGGGTGTGCTGAAAATAATCATGAAATGAAGGGCTGTTACCACCTAGGGCTGTAACGACCAAACAATCTGGATTAAGGCATTGATCAAATAACCAACCTTCCAATGTTAACAATGTAAAGTGTAAACAATGATCAGTGTATATTCGGTATACACATCAGTCATAGCATTAATACCACAGGACATTATCACTAAGTGTCAGTTGTGTGTGTGTGTGCGGGGGGGTGTGGGGGGGTCTGGTCTGATCCTGCAGGGGCCTGGTGTGACAGATTGCTGAAGGGGGTTGATGCTGGCTTCGGTCGAGAGATTGTAGGGCACCCAGTGAATCACAGCTTGCTGTGTGTGGGTCTTGGGTCTAGCCCTCGAGTTCCCTGGGTCCCTAGGTTGTTGGTCTAGCCCTCAAGTTCCCTGGGTCTCGGTCATCAATGGGATGTGCTGGACTGGCAGGACCGGTCCATGGGGGTATCACCTGGCAACTTGCAGCACTTGGGGGGACTTGATCAAGTCCCGGTGCTGGATGCTGTGGCATGCTTTTGGAGGACTTGTATTCTCGTGTCTCAAAGGGTTCAGGGCTGGTTTAGTGTCATGGAAAGGAAGCTACACATACTGTCTCAATGGCATAATGTTTAGAGGTTTAAATGTTATGGCTGAACGGTGTGTATATACTGTATATTTTTCTGCCAAAGTGTATACAGTATCCTCTTAAATTGGACAATAAGCAACAGGCCATAAAGTGACAGCCAAGACAACCAAGCAGATAAACATGTGTGTATGTGATCGCTTTGAATTTAGAGAGAGAAAAAAAGATGGACCGATATTGAAACCCCTTCGTCATTTGCAAAGAATTTCAATACAAATTAAAATACTTGGAAAATACGATGCACTAGAGAATATTCACACATGCTCTGTCAACTCTAGGCATTGCCTCATTCAATTTAAGATTATCCATCGACTCCACTATACCAAAACAAAATTACACAGACTTTTTCCAGATACCTCCCCATTTTGTGACAAATGTCAGACA
>JAQMYJ010000014.1:13275902-13303130 GCA_030014305.1 Clarias laeviceps | reverse complement strand
TCCTTATGTTTGTGGTGTATATATGTTTATTTTTACTTTGCTGTTAGTTATTCTGTTTGTTTAATTTTGTTTATAACAAAAATCTTGGTATGTAACAATATCTGTTGGATTATTTCAGTGAATACCTTAATAAAAAAGATTTAAACCATAAAATACTTGGAAAATACCACAACCTTATCATGACACCGTAAAAGGAAATGGCGTCCATTCTGCTGCTCGGGTTCACGCAAGAGAGATTTTCTCAATTACCCTGACCTGCTTTTTCACATAAAAATGTTGAAAGATTAAAAAAAAGAACATTTTTAACATTTGTAAGAATCTGAGGTTATACAGTATAGTCAAAAACAAGGGCTTTCAAGAGCTAGTGCATACACTGCAGCCAAAATACACCATTCCATCGAGGCCACGTGCATACCGAGACGTGCATACCCACATTATACTGTCAAGTTCAAGACGATATTAAATGTGACATTGTGAGAAACACTGGAGTGACATGCTAAGCAAATCAATACAAGTTGTTTTTGTTTATGAAACTTGTAATTTACGCCCCTATCACCACCCCAAATTTATTCCCGTCCAATAACAGCATGCCTGGAAGTGTTTAATTCCTTGCATACCACAGCCAACCTCTGTAGTAAACATGCTACGTAAACATTTATTCTTACATTTCATGTTGTGGAACAACCGCGAAGTTGTCGGAGTTACCTTATGGCAGCTTTAAAGAGTCACCTCGGTTTTACTCTTCTCTTTTGTGGTTAATGAGGCAAAGAGGGGAAAAAAACAACAACAAAAAAAACGCAGCTTGTCACTCAACATAGACCTCCGTCCTGAATGAGATTCCTTCCATAAACGTTACACAAATGTCTTCTTATAGAAAGCTGCGCCATAGCAATGAATATACAGTACTCTTGTCCTAATCAAACATCAACACATATATTATCCATTAAAATTATTACTATTCATCCATTTATTATAAATCTTACCCTTCTCATGGAAATTGTAATTTCTCCTTCTGTTTATTAGCACCTGGTAATGATTGAAAGATTAAGACCAAAAAGATTAATATCCATCACTTCTCATATACAGTATAAAACTTACACAATGTAGTAGACAGAAAATATAATTTCTGCATATGGGGACAGTGGGGTCTCATGAGCTTAAATCATGTGGACAGACCCTGTAAATGATACTGTATTAGAAAGAAGTGTTGATTTGAGTGTGATTTTAATTACAGACAGCCACTACTGTCAGAGCAGCTATCTTATAATCGAAGCAGATAATTTACCGGTGCTGTGTTATAATTAATATGAGCACAGAATAATGGTTTTCTGTGAACAGCCTTCAGACGAAAAAAAAAAAAAACATCTTTGATACACCCTTGTCCTGTATTTATTCCAGCCACAAATGCCCCCACCCCTTCTTCCTCTAACACACACACACCATGCCAGACTCCCCAGTCCCTGAAGGGGCAGGCAGGCTGACAGCAGGGTTTGTGAGCTAAATCGGGCAGAGGAGACAGCAGACATTTAGGGCACCACAGCTGTAGCGAGCCACTCATTTGTCCCAAATTCACAGACTGCAAACCAACCCTGAACTATCACATGCTTCACACCTACTCAACCTCGATACAGCGGACACTCTGTGCTACACCTTTGCGTGTGCAGGACGCCGTCCTTCATACATGAGCTACTGTATACAGACGTCTTTCCCATCTCTGCTACAAGAGATACTGAGATGATGAAGCTCTGTAGTTTCGTGTTATCAGGAGGACGGCGTAGTATGTGAGCAGATTGTTAGTGTCACTGTGTGTTCAGAACATCCAAATAAGATAAGACCAAAGGGACACTATAGAGATAAAGAAAGAAAAAGGAAAAGGGGGGGGGGCGGGGGTAAGGGGAAAAGTATGTGGGAAATAGCAACAGGACAGGGTGTGTGAAAGAAGAAATGGAAAGAGGACCGAGATGGAGGAAGAAAAAAAAAAAGTGAAGCACAATGAAGCTGTAGAGAGAAAGAGTGACAGTAGAGGGTGTGGAAGAACAAGCCAGAGACAGCGGAGGAGACGGAGGCTGCGAAACCAAGGTGGGCCACACCGGAAAAAGTGAAGGATCAACAAAAGCGGTTGTAGAGAGAAATAGGGGTGAGGCTGAAGTAAGGATGCAATTAAAATAGAGAGGCAGAGGCATGAGATGAATAGCACTCCAGTTGTTTACCCCGGTTTATCTCATTGTTGCAGGGCCAGAACACGCCATCTTATCGATGCAGAATTTCAAGCTCTCCGAGTATGTTGGCAGTGAACATTCAGACCTGTGGTTGTCATAATGATCTACTAACTGCTCCAATTCATTTAAGGTAATCCGGCTGAAACGTCAAAACAAGGACAGTCTCTACTGTATGACTATTACACCATCACTTGATGAATCTACGCCACCGCTCCCAGACAACTCCTATCACAAACAAAGTGGATTGTTGTGCGATGTTCATTTTGGCTGCGTAGTATTGAAAGGGATTTGCAGCTATCATAGTTCAAAATGTTCTATACTGTTATATCCCTTTTTTTCTTTTTTTAATCTTCGGAGCTGTTACGTCACTTGGTCAATGTGGGAAGCTGCATGGATCGTTATTTTTCTCTGAGCCGTGTGCTGCTGGAATGGGTGCTGGTGGCGAAGTGGGGCAGATGTTTGCTGAAAAGTGCTGTTGGCTCGGGTGACACGTTGCAGGTGCCTGAGAGCACTGTCAGCACATGCCGAAACACAAACACGCGCTCACACACACGCCCAGATAATTCTAGTAGCCAAAAAAAAAGGTTCTGCTCTGTAATGCATGCGCTTGACTCCACACATACATACAGAGTTCCTCCCAGCACCATCTCTCGACTGCAATTTTCTGTTCTTAGGTGAAAGAGATGATAGTGAAGAAAGCATTCATGTTGCTATCCCTGAAGCAATGGCTTCCCTAAGCCCCAGTGCTAATAAACACTGGAGGGCGGGCCTCCAGTAACATCTCACTGATTTATTGCTTCTGAGACTAAGCAAAGAGTTATGGGAGGTTGGATGTGGAGCAAGGTCAGAAGATACTTCACATTCTTTAGGAGCTTACAGCATTTTTGATGGAAATGAAGATGGAATGAACTTGACTGAAATGCAGGTCAGCCTGAAGATTCAGGGATCATCGGATTTAATCAGATATCCGATTATAAAACCTTGGGAAACAGTTATCATTTGTACTAGTGTTCTTAATATATTTAGACATTGGACAAAACATCAGGCTTTGTGATAAGGTATTAGACATTACGAAGGAGCTCTGATCTAATCTGCTCAAACAGTTCTTTTCTTGACGGTTGTAACCATTATGGGCGGGACACCAAATCAAATCCGATGACGTCAGAATTCCTATCCGTGTCTGTTTTTTTTTTTTTTTTAATAGCACGTCAGCACTGCAAGTTTATATCTTTACCTACAAGGGGAACACGGGAAAACCGGGGAACATGCACGTTAGCTAATAATCTCAGCTGGACATTGAACAGAGGTTAAACATGAGGTTCTTCAAACAACCTGCTCAAGTGAAGAGGCTAATCTTGTTAAGTCTTTACCCAGCTGCTCCAGCAGGAAGGCTTAATCACTGGACTGCACTATGGTTGAGTACCTGGGCATCTGATTTACAGCCTCTTTCAGGCTTAGGGCTAATTGGCCTGCAGATGAGCTGAGTTCAGATAAAGAGCATATATACATACATCATCATTGATTTATCTCAAACAGTAGAGGCCTGCAGAAACAGTGTAAAACAAGAAATAAAATAGCAAATGTATTTTTGTGCAAAAAAAAAACAAAAAAAAAAAAAAACCACACAGCATCTTATTTCAGTCATTGCTTCCCTGATTTCAAATGCATTTCCTGTCCAAACTTGTACACTAGACCCCATAAGCATTCACAGAGAATTAAATATACACTGTTTTGCACCTGTGTTTAAGTCCAAAGAACCACAATTAGATGCATTCCATCCATCCATCTACTGTAGGAACCTCTGTACTCCAACTAATGACCAGCCAATGGTCACCAATGTAGACCAATGGTGACCATTGGATGCCAATTTATTCCCATTTTCACAACCATGGTAGGACCTTCAATCAACATTAATAAGGAGCATTCAAGTAGACAAAACAAAGCCTGAAACATCAGTTGAACAATGCATATTACATTCAGGCTTCGTTTATCAATATCCTGAGGTACAGCTCAAGCAACAAGCTGTTGTTACTTGATATTTGCACTTGTGTGCTAGTTGCAGGAATGTTGGATTCTTCATGAGGTGTTAGAGTTCTGGATAAATATTCACAAAATCCTCACAGTTTGATGTGTAAACACTTCAAACTGGATGACCCAACTGAATTATCAAAGAGAACATAATGAAACAAAGCAAGAGTTCAAGTAGGTCATTTCAACCCCGCTTAAAAATCATGCACTTGAGAAATTATTGGGGGAAAAAATGGAGATGACATCAGGAAAAGCTGTTTTCAGTTAACAGGCGAGCCTTAATTAGCCTTATGTTGAGTATAATTTTTTAAAGCTGTATAGAGCCTTTTAACAAATACTAATTAGGACACACCTAATGCAACTCAATTTGCATTCATACAGTATGTAAAGAAAAATTATGACAGGGAGTGGAGAGGGTGTAAAGGAGGGGTGGATTGGACAAACAGGTTGATCAAATACATGACCCTGCCAGGGTAAACACCTCAGGAGCTCATGCTGCTGGCACAGCAGGTCAAACTGGGATCAGTCTGTCCGACTCTGGAGGAGCAGAGGAATGCCGCAGGGCTGTAGACAAGGCCCACTTTAATTCTGCCCTGCATGGAGCCTCGAGAGATAGAGTGAGCGTGCACACATCACACTCTTACAAAGACATACTGTATGTCAGTTCCATTACTGAGATGCTCTTATAGGCCATAGAGCGGTCATCGTGGGCTGACAGAACAGGGCAAAGAGAAACAGCTAGCTAAAGTCAAGGAGGCTACTGTTTCTTTACTGGTTCTTTTCTGCACTCATCTCTCTCTTTCTCTCTCTCTATTTGTGTGTGTTACTGACACTATTGCACTCCTTGTCTTCACTGCTTCTCTCATTCTGAGTGTGTGTGCATATGTGTGCGTGTGTGTGTGTGTGTGTGTGCATGTGTGTGTGTGTCTCTGTGTGTGTGCACTTCTGACATTGTCTCTCCTGGGACATGTGCTTTCAGTGCAAACAGGAAGGGGCTTTGTTGGGATGACTGTGTAATGCTGGACTGTTGACTGGGTGATGGTGTCACACTCATGGAATTCACAGGAACAATGTTTAAAATGTGGAGCATCAACATCTAATGAAGCACGGACAATTACGGTTACTACTGTACATGCATTCAGCGATAACAAGCTCAGACACAGTAGGTCATGGAGCAATCAAATACAAACATACAAACGTCCTGACTTGTGCCATGTAGAACATTTCTAAAAAGCAATGGAAAAATCCATACTTGTTGTTAGCTACGCGCTTATCACCAGTAGGCTCCACGTAGCCACAAGTGATGGAAAACAGTGCACGGACACCAGGGAATAAGTATGCTGTACAGTATGAACAACAGGGCTGCTTTCACAGGTTGTGATGAAGATAAATTTCTGTAAAACTAATAATTATAATTGACTTATTATTATTATTATTATTATTATTATTATTTCTCAGTCACAGCTTTAGTACACTGTATATCCAAGCCAGATTAAATAAACATGTCTGTATTTAATATATGGACAAAATAGGAGAAAACAATATATAAATTAATGGATAGAACAAAAAACAGTAAGGACAGATCTGCAGATGCCTTGCTGATGACAGAGGTCAGAGAAAAGTTAGCTATGGTAACACACATAGCCACTCGTTATAACCGTTGGAATTGTGGTCAAAAATGTCCTTGGGCTACAACAGCAGAGGAACAAATCAAGGTTCTGGTCCTGTCAGACAAGAAGGGGAATCTACAGGAGTCTACAATAAGCACAGACTCACCAAAACTGAACAGAAGAAAACTAGTCAGATATCCAAACTTAAACTATCCTGTGTTGACTTTATCTGAATGATATGAGTGCATTTCACTGCAGCTGATTGTGGTTTGCTTTAGTGACCTTGTCTACTGTACACTTAATGTGTGGAAAGTTAAGAGAGAGAAAAATATCAATAGTATGCTCATTGTGCATTGTAGAGTTAGACCAACAAACATTGAAATGCAAAATATAACTGCATTCCATTGTAAGTATGGGAGGTGTCCTGTGTTTTATTTTGATTGCAAATTTCTGAAAAGGGCTGTGGTGGTGGCCTCCCAGTTATAGCTGTTTAAATGTATTATACAAATACCACTCTGGCAACTCCCAGTTTGAAGCAGCCAGTCAAGCAACATTTAATCGAAGCAACGCATGACCCGTGGTTCACGGTTGCTCTGATGTGCAAGCATAATTATGTCTGTGCATTTTGTTTTTGAGGTCTGCATTATACATTTCCAAAAAAGAAAGGTCTATTCGGTTCCATTTTAATTCCATTACAGTGGTCCAACTCGGGTTGAATGACGACTCCACAGGTGGTCCACATTGCAGACAGTAGACAGGAAGAAAACAAATGTGTTTTTGTACCATACACATGCGGTCAGCAAACTAAATATAGTGATTTGAGCAAGATGCTAACACAGTTACCGTTTCCCACTCAAGCGGATAAATTGTTGGAATATAAATTCTGTGCTTCAAAGATAGAAAAAAACAACAACAAGAGATCTATTTATTCTTTTTCTTATTTATAATGATCTGTCAGTATTTTTTTTTTTACCTTTTTTGTCCCCCTCTCCTAAAGTATATCAGCACAGAGTTGGTGTTAATCAGTCTGCTTTAATGAGTCCCACACCTTCCCAAGACAGTTTTATGAAATTAAAAGTCAGGCAAAAAAAATATACACTCCCTCAACTTTAGATCTTAAGATGCAACAACAACACTTTGTTTCAAGCAATCAAGCAAGCCCTAATAAAACTAGCAACGGACAATAAATATCTTGGGCTAAGAATGATTTTGTGGCGCTTCATTGAATGTTGTCTTCACTCCAAGTGTTGATTTTGGATCTGATCCCTCTTACTCCCACTGACATTACATAAGCTCTGTAAGCCCAAAACCGGATACTTGATCTCTGTCTACTCCCTGAAAGTTACCCCTCCATGCTGTGTTTCTGGGTGAGTATCATCTATCGGTATGCATCACAAAGTAGAAGTACTGTACAATTAGATCTATAACAAACGCTTAACTCGAAGAAGTGCAGAACATCTGGATATGGACACTGATACCGAGAGGTACATTCATCGCTTGTCAATGTATTGCTAAGGAACGATTCGTTAGTTCACAAACATTGAGATAAAAGTTGAAACATAATCATTATTTATCCTCTCACTCACCAACTTTGTTTCTTGATTTCAGTAACCACTTATACTTGTTAGGGTCATAGTGAGTCTGGAGCTGATCCCAGGAACAACAGGCATAATGGATGGAGAAATAATGTCTATCCATTGCAGGGCACCATACAGTGCAATGAAAAAAACAGGAAGGAGCAAATACTTTTTCCAGATCACTGTACACATACACATTTACATGCTGCACTTGTATTCACCTAGGGCCTTTTTTTTTTTTTTTTTTGCCATTTCACATACATTGGAACCTCAGCCAATCCAGGTCAAATGCCATCCCGTACGAAGTTTCACCTTAAGAATAAAAATTTGCATCAGCGTACAAAGCATTTTCTGCATATGAACAAACTGAAACAAACCGAATGCCAGCTAAATTGCCTGTATGTCCAGGAGCTGCTCAAAAAAAACTTGTTTGCTTTAGTGGAAATCAAAGCGAAGCATGTTTACAGCGATTTTTTTGGTCGCGAACACTGTTTCATAAGAGTCAACCCACGATACCAATGACGATACCAACATGAATTGGATTGTGTGGGGTTGTTTTTTTATATTTTTGCCTGAAATGGATTATCAGCATTTACATTATTTCTTATGGAAAAATTCGTAGCACAATACAAAAATTTTGCCTGAAGAACTCGCCTCCAGAACAAATTAAATTCGTATGATGAGATTCCATTGTGCTGCCATTTTTGCGAGGTAGGGGGAACACAAAGAAAAGGTTCTCTGCTCATTATATTTGGTTAATTATTTAATGCTCTGACTAATGCTCTAAATCAATTTAAAGACTAAACTATTTTAGTGACACCATAAAAATCCTGTATTAAAATGTAACTCTAACAGGGATCTTAGTAGCTAGCATGTCCACACAAAAACACAGAGATACAGTGTGCTTGATGTTTGGCTAGACATTTTTACATTATAATAAATCTGGCCGTTTTTTTTTTTTTTTTTTTTTTGCATATTATGGTGTTTAGAAATATTTTGTAACAAGAAAAGCCCTAACAATGAGCAATCAGGAGCAACCAACAAAAGTTTTAGCTAGCTAGCTAGGGAAAGTATGACTAGCCAACTAATTAGCTCTGTAGGGTAAATGACTACAGGGAGTGCAGAAATTAATTTACTACAGTGTATTTGGTTAAAATATTAATCCACTTAGTCATTTCTGATTGTTGCAACAATGACAATTACAACCCAGCTGATAACAGACCAATTCAAACAATTTGTTTGGGTCAGTCACAGGTAACTGTATCCAGAACAACAGCGACCCCAAACCTAGTACAGTCTATTGTAGTTACCAGGAACCCTGTTTTTTGGCTAAGACAAGGATACGACATACTCATCTGCATGCCCTGAATTCCAATATTGCATTTTCCATTCATAGTGATCACTTTACAACAAACAAATTCACATCAGGCATTATTATTTTAAAGCAAAACAAATACCATGTTATACAGCTCAAGCACTAACTGTACCCTCTTAAATCAACTGGAACCTCTTCATCAGACCATAATGTAGAAATCAATGATTACAAGTGTTCCACCTGCTTGACCGCCATAGTTTTTTTTCCGATGTAGGTGTGATTTGTGCACAATATCTTTCATTATCAATTAGTTCATGTATAACATGAAAGATGATGCAGCACGCATGAGTAATGTGGAATTTATAGATGGATGGGTCAATCTTTTTGAATCCACAACAATGTTTTATGTTATCCCAGCAATAGCCCAATTAAATACTTTACTCGATATGGCGTTTAATGTATATATTCTACAGAAATATTATTTGATAATATCATTTTCATATATCTTCACCTTCAGATTGATTTCTATCTAAGAATGGTGTTGGTTAAAACAAACCGTGACTACAGCGAACTAATTTTGCAAGTTCGGGCAGGTTTGGTGGAATGAGATTTAACAGCAGTAATGAACTGACAGGTACGCCTACATCAGTGACAGGGTAGAATATCATCTGCTGTTCAATCAGCTGCTTATTTGCGGAAGTTGCCATCATTGTGTCGACACAAGAAGTCATAGCATTTTTATGTTCGCTGTCGACTGTTATCAATCTCATCCTGTGTTTTATTGCTGCTTTTGTTTTAACAAAGATTGCATATATTCTTCATAAATGAACACTAACCAGCATGGATCTGTTTGGGGCAGACAGTGTATCTTTGTTTGCATTTCATTTAAGCCAAACTTATGTGTCAATATATGTATCAGACTTCTCTATTACTGTTGGTAAATGTTTATAGTGCCACTGATCCGAATAAAAAAATAAATAAAAAAAAAAGGTTGCCCATGTTGTTTTGTCTTTCAGTTGATTTCAGCAGAAATGTTGTTTTAAGGTGTTTTTAAGGTGTGTGTAAGGTGTGGAAAGCAAAAATGCTATGGTTTCACTTCAGTCATGTTGGCAGTCCGATGCTGTTTTGATAAAAACACATACCGATGGTCAATTATCACTGCTGCAACATTAAGACAATTAATATTGTAAATTGTTCTAAGAATACAATGCTGCATTATTTATTCCTGTCGAGAATGGTGCAGAAAACTGCTGGCATCCAATCAAGCAAATTTGCCAAGATGTGTAATAATATGTATTCACTGGAACTGATTACACCTAGACAGGATCCTAGTTTATGTGATTGAAGTTCGAATGGGCTGGGGGGGTGTAGGGCCTTAGAAGTTAGCATTGTTTCTTCACACCTCAAAAGTTGTTGTATCAAATCTTATCTCCGGTGCAGGTGTGGGTGTGTGGAGTGTGCAAGTTCTCTTCCTGCTTGATGGGCGTCTTCCAGGTACTCTTGTGTCCCCTCAAATTAAAAGACATGGACTATAAGCTGCCTGATGCTTCCAAATTGCCCATAGTGTGTGTGTGTGTACAGCTGTGATCTGTGATGAGGTGGCACTCAATCCAGGGTGTCCCCTGTCTTGTGCCCTAAGCTCCCTGGAATAGACTCCAGTCCACCTTGTGACCTACACAGGATAAGCGGTGTGAATAAATGACTTAGATAAAGGTGAGCGACCGGGAGGTGGCTAGTGTATACAGTCAACTTGGACATTTACCTAGAATGTAGAGTGAACTAGAGTGAAAACAGACAGCAGAATGACAGAGAAGTGTGTATAAGGTCATTGCTCTTCTCTGTTCTGGCATAACACCTCCCAGCGTACACATCTCTTAACAATCTGGCACTGAACGCCCAGACCCCCCCCCACCCCCCACCCAAAACCAATTGACAATGGAATTACATAAACGTACTGTGTCTGTAAGGTCTGTAAATAAACTCCCCGCAAACTCTGCACAATGTTTTATGTTCCAGACTCCTAAATATTAAAAAATGGTAACAGTGAGTATAAAAGCCCTTTGAGTATGAGCAGAAGTACCCAAGCCTGCTTCTTTCTATTAACCTACTGACCTGATAAACTGGTTCAGGTGTGTGAGATCCATGGTGGAACTCACCTGTTAACAGTGCAGTCCTTGATGAAATAAAGTTACATACAACAGGACTCTAGTTCATAAACAAACCACAATGCAGTGTGGTGTCCTTGCGTTTTTTGGAACATTACTACATTTTTGAATATTGCTTCAAAAAATTTATATGTTGACAGATTCGGGTCATTTAAGTCATTCCAGGAAAAGGTTTTCCACATACATTAATATTAAAACAGGTAGTCAAAAGGTAGTTAACAGCTCAAGGCAGCTCTCGTTACCATTTCTACTGCTTTATGTCCATGCACTTCTTTTAAACATCCTTTCTTAAAAATTGCGAACATTTTCTACAACCCTGTCTTTGAGTCTGATTGTTGTTCACTTAATTTCTGTTTTGTGTTTAATTCCAGGAAGCACTCCTATCTCAACCCTTTGTGCCTCTTTTACAGGATCAGCACTCCTCCTTTCTTTCCTTCATTCCTCTTTTTCTTTCCCGCTATCTCTCCATCGCTCTTATGTCACTCTATCACCCACGGTGCTCTGGCCAGAGTTTCTTTGCACATGGACTCTTTTTTTTTGACAAAAACAACTTCGGGTGCAGCCAAGAGAGCAGAGAATAGAAAGAACACTGGACAATGGCTTTCTCTTTTTACTGCTGTGCTCTGGAGCAGATGAATATCATGTGTTTCGGGAGGGAATGATACATTTATTTTTCCTTTTGTGCAGAGGCAGAAAGGCAGCTTACAACATGCATGCTTCGAAGCTGTTCTGAGCAAATTTTTAGCGCGACTTGCATGCTTGAGTGTGTGTATGTAAGGCAAGTGGGAATTGATTTAAATGGCACGTTGCCCTGTTAGACAGACTGGAATGCGGAGATCGGTTACCCTGCCCCCCACTTCCCCCCAAGTGCACCAGGGTATGGAGTTTAAGGGGAGAGAGATATTGCTCAAGATGCAGAGCCTCAGAGTCTTATAAAGTTCCCAGCTGTGCCGAGTTGGCCAGCTCCTCTGTGCTTGAGAAGGCTGGAATGTTTGGAGTGTGAGCTCTGGAAAGCTCAAGTCACCAACAACAACCTAAGTGCAAAAAGGAGACACAAATGAGGTGGTGGGAAACACGAGGAAAGTCTTGCCTCACCCAGCCGAAGAAGCTTTCTCCACCATAGGAGATGTCTTGCTGGAGAAGTTTGCTTCTGAACCGACAGGACAGAATTCTGGTGTCTGATTTACATTTGAGACAGCGGGACGAATGCATATGCAGGCAACTATTATTCCGCTAATTTGATAATAAACCAAAAAGTTCTTGTTTCAAAAATATATTTACATCGGCTTAGATGATGAAGAATACTAAAAAACATTTTTCTACAATAACAAATGTATGATAGAAAAAAAGGGACAGTGAGGCAAAATCAAGAGGATACTGAACCCAGAATAGTGTTTACGCAGCTGTGTTAAGTTAACCAAAAAGAATAATAGCCTATAGCCTAACTTTGAAGAGCGTGCAAATCTGCCCAACCCTGCTGAATTTGCCTCCAACTGAATAAAAACAGGAAAACCCTGAGTGTTCAATTAACTTATTAGCTCTTTGTGCTTCCAGCTGGATTTATAAACCCTCTGTGCGTTCATGTGGCTTGGTGTACCTGCTATTCTTTTGTGACCCACCAAAGTTTTGTAATAAAACAAGCAAAATTATATAAAGGCTGATAAACTTACTTAAATTGCTCCAAGAGCAACAATCCAAACTGAATCCAAGACCCCGGGTTGGATGTTCTGCTGCGGGTCAGGCTCTTATGATCATCCAATGTCAACACCAGATACACACTAGACACCGAGGAGCTGAGTTTCCTTTAGTATTACTCTGAGATGACACACCCACAGTGTTGGGACACTTTACCAGACCATTGCATGGGCATATGCACGCCTTTCAGAATCTGACTGTGAACCTTCAGCTCAGAGACTATTGCACTGACTTTACATTGCCACATAGGCTTTTAAAAACAAAGATACAACAAATAGATCAATCCGACACAGAAACTAGTTCCTTAAAGCAAGCCTTAAATCCACGCGTCACACAGACACGCGCGTACGCACGCGCACAGCCACCGTAACCACGCGCTTTGAATTAAATCATAAACACAATAACAACCCAACCTTAACTGGTGTTTAGGTCGATTTAAATCTGAGCAATCTACCAAAGCGCTTCTCCGTTAAGCAATCTGATCCACGTGCGGGCTCGAACAAGAGAAGCCGATGTGGATAGAAGCCAAATAGAAATGAGACCGCGAGTGAAACTTGGGCAGAAGTTGAACTTCTTTCTGTTTTAAACACGGATAAACACTTACCAAAAACTTACCTTCAATGAAAATCGCTGAGAAGGAGGAATATTTCTGACTGATCTTCTTGCAAGTCGACACACTTGTGTTTCTTGATCTATTTCAGCAACTCTATTGTCTTCCTTCTCTCCATCAAGCCAATAGATGAGTCCCGTTAAGACGCGTCCGCATCAGAACTTCGGCAACATAACGCAAATCCGACATCACAGGCTCCGACTTTGAAACTCCCAAACTTCGCTTCAAGTGTCTTACGATACGTTCTTACACTAATGATAATTCCAGTCTCAGCCAAAGAATAATAAAAATGCTAAACATTTCTTTACGCACTATCTGGCATATTTAAAGTATGCCGTTTTCATTTAAATCACTAATCACACTCATTTGCACAACTTTGTTTTTCACAACACATTCTTTATTACCTCATTACAGGCCTATAGTGCGGCAGATGGTCGTGAGCGCTGCTGACGTAGGCAGCTCGGGTAGACAGCACTCACCCTGTCGCGTGCAGCTCCGTGTCTGTGATGTCGCGGTCGAGCGCGGGAGCCTCGACCCTCTCGAGCTCATGTCATCGCGCCGTCGGAACACGTCAGCGGATATCGTTTAGCGCTGTGACGTCAGCGCCGCTCGCGACCCTTTCTGCCACACCCATTCATTCATAAAGAGACTACGGCTCGCTCCGAAGCACGCGGCGACCGTCGCGGGCTCGTGCAGAAGTACTTATTAGCAGATAGAATTACACACTATATACATAGTATATAATATAAATACAGGTGCACATCAATCGTCCATATCTATGGTGCAAATCAATAAATTTGAATGTTCTCAAAAAGTTTATTTCAGTAATTCAGTTTAAAAAGTGAAGATTTTTTAAAATAGATTTCATTACACACAGACTAATATATACATATATATATATATATATATATATATATAAGACAGACATCCATAGTATTGAAGCATATACTCACTCACTCGGGTCTATACTGCTTTATCCTATATTCTGGGTTGCTGTGCCCCATCCCCGGAGACTTAGGGCACAAGGCACCTTGGATGAGCTGCCAATTAATCACAGGTCTCACACACACATACACACACTCATTCACACTATGGGCAATTTGGGAATGGCAATTAGCTCCCAGAATTTGGGGGGAAACCAGAGCACCCGTGGGAACCGAGGCATGGGAGAACATGCAAACCCCACGCACACAGACCCCACAGACATACTGTATATAATATTTATTACGGATTGAAATGGGTTGAGGCATACAATTATTCGAAAATTCTAAAGCAATCTGACTATTTGTCTACTTATACAGCCTGACTCAGTTACACTATGTTAAGAAATCTCTAATAAGCTCTTTCATTAAAACTGATTAGCTAATATCACTGAAAAATCCAGTCTCCATCATATTTTAAGTTGCAAAACTGTCACATTCTTATCAAACTTAGAATTATTACTATAAACCAATTAAAACATATCGTACTCGTCTTGTATTTCTTAAAAAAAATGTCATCTGTTAGTGCCAGATTTGTGGTGGTACCATGCACTATTGACTGTTCTCTTCATGCCAAAGTCTCTTGCCTAGCACTTTTTTTTTTGCTAATACTCAATGCTATTGATGTGCCCAGGGCAAAATGGCCAGTAATTACAAATGCTGTGCAGTTCAACACTACTGTGCTTCTCTCTCTCTCTCTCTCTCTCTCTCTCTTTTATTTTTTAAAGTGCTGATCAGTGCATCAGAAAGACCTAGCGTAGGCTGATTCAAACAAAAAACAGGCCCATTTTTTGACATCCAGTAACCACATCAAAGGTTTGAAAGGTTAAGTCCAGTCAGATCTGTTTTCTCTCAGCTAGTTTAAAACTAACTCACAATGCCCAGCTTTTTGTGGCATATTCACCAAACAGATCCACCCAACAAAGACCTGTTGCCAAGGTGCCAATTGAGCTTGAACAATTGCTCACAAAGGCAGTACTCAGTCAGAACCATTGTGGTCACTGTTGTCCATTTTTATTTTTTATTTTTATTATTTTAATAAAGCTACAGTATGTGTACATTCTACAGTATGTGTACATTGCTGTAAACCAAAAATGGGTGTAACCCTAAAATTGAGCTCTACCATCATGTCCTTGGAAAAATTCCTGTGGTAGAAACACAAGCACTGTCATCATGGTCTGTGAATTCTGACTTTGACAGATCCTTAACCACACACCACTCCAAAGATGATTTTTAATCTTGCTCTGGACCAATATCTGCATCCTCACTTCGCAGTCCAAATTCACACTAATCACAACCGGGTGCATCTCTTATTTCTGTTTTTATTTATATCTATCTAGAAATCATTCTTTTGTTTAATCTGAATTGTGTATTTTGGTTACATCCCCAACTTACCCCATCAGTCAGAAGTCAGCCAGGTTGTTGGGATGTCAACACTTTGGCTTAAACTTGCATAGAGTATGCCGTCAGGTATCATCAGTATGCTATCAATATGAAATGTAGTGCATATTTCTTTACAATGTTAACATGTAGCTTTTGCGGTTAAGGGCGGAATGGCAATGAAAGTGGTTAGGACTGTGTGGTATTTTTTCATACCTAACATATGCAACATCAGGCTTTCTGTTTATCATGGAAGTGTTACTCCTTGGGCTAAAGTAACTCCTGCTTCTATTCTCAACTCCACATCTAGACTCACCCCAGAATCTAGTTCTTCTTTGGTGACTCAATGTCTGCCTCCTGGCCTACATTGTCTTGGCTTACTTAGGTGTCATAAATCTCCTGGACTTTTATCTTTTGTTGGTAGGGTGGCAAAACTTGTGTGGGAAATAAGAACACAAAAATTGGAAAGTGAGAGAAAGAGAGAGACAGAGAGAGAGAGAGAGGGAGAATAACACCTCACACCTTTTTTTTCCTTCTAATCAGGCAATGATACCAACATACAACAACAGTAGCAACAACAGCTATTTTAACTGTAACAGTAGTAATTATGATTTAAAAAATGATATGGGGAAGGTAAAACTGTCAATAAATAAAATGGCAAACAAAAATAGATAAGAAATAAACATTGATGTGAAATTATACATTTACACACATTTACTTTACACATTTATTTGATGTGTACTATATTGTAAAAATAAAAAAGTTGTGTGTATTGTAATTCTAAAATAAAACATTTGGATGTGATACAATTAAAATATCCTAAACATACAAGTTAGACTGCATGAATGCATATACTGGACACACACACACACACACACACACACACACACACACGTGAATGCAATCTAATAATACTAATAACAATAACAAATTCAGTAGTAACATAATTCTTGACCTGTTTGGAGAGGCTGGGCATCACGTGTGAGTTACACTAGAATGATGAAAGTTGGCACATTATGGTGTGTGGAGTCATACACCTGCCCTCACCTAGCCCGCTCAGTTTGGTCTGTTTTTCCTCGGTGAAAGGAGGTTCGAGCATAGCAACGTGCTCCATATGGCCCCACCCTGAGTGTGGCTTACCACTGGGCGCTATGAATAGAAGTCGGGCAAGAGAGTGAATAAGAAACACAAAAAAATGAGGGAGTATGTAAATGAGAACTGTATTAGAGAAACATGGACATTGTGGAAGAGGGTGAGAGAAAATAAGAAGTTGAGAAAGTGGGATGGACAAGGAGAGAATGAAAAATGATTTAATACAGAGAACGAGTGGTAAAGAGTGTGAAAATTCTCAACTCCACTTCATCGGATGGAAACAGAGAGGAGAATTTGGCATGTGCTCCCAACTGTCTTGCATCCCAGTAGCACTTTAGAATCGCCATGGAAACGGGGATGGGTTACAGCTGCTGCTCCTTCTGAACACTCATAACATGCATAACACACATAACCTTCATCACTAACACACACACACACACACACACACACACACACACACACACACACACACACACAGTCTATTTAAAGTTTAGTCAAGGGTAAGGGTCAAATGTGACTCAAATGTGACTAGGCTGAAATTAAATTAAAGTATATCACTTAAAAACCTTTTCAGGATCGTTCTTATTATTCCTCTGTCTGACTCACAATTTAAACTTTCCTAATTTACATTTTCCCCCTTTTTTATTACTTACTATTTCTGCATTTACTAAATAAACCATACAAGTTAGTGATTAACATACTTTAAGTAAATAGTAAGCAGAATGCTAAAGGGATAGTTTAAGAGTTTTAGTTGAGGGTTTTTTTCAAGTCTGTCTTGAATTAAAGTTAAGGAGCATATAAATGCATTACCATAGGTCTTATTGTTATATATTTTCCTGTTTTGCACACTGACCGTGGAGCATGAGTACAATGTAAGTAATCAGAGACAAATTCCAAAACCTTTGTTTTCCGTGCAGAAAGTCATTCCAAAGTTCAGCTGAGACTCGTAGGAATCTACTGTCCCACTGAGCTAAATCAAGCTGGTATCTCACAGAGTTACAGTGTATTTAGTACAGACTTAACACTTCTTTCCCCATATGGCTAGTTCTAGGGAAAGATTACATTCATTGTACGTTCAGGTGTGATCCAGATGACAGGCTTCATGGTCAGTGTTCAGAGCAGGAAAATGTAGAACAACCAAGACCTATTGCCCTGTGTGCCCTTCATTGTTCATGTGCCTCAATTGTTATTTTGAAAAATCTAAATCATCCATTAAACATCTTGTGTCTTGAAGTTTAAGACAAAAGTAAGTTTGGATTTAAATATTATTATTGGATTTATTAATAGTATTTCTGGATTTTGCACTTCATAGCCTTTCCATATCCTATGTATAGAAAGTTTATACGTCCAACTTAGAAGCCTATATTTTGGACAGCATAACGCTGGTTTTGGATGGTTTACAAAGAGTGTGGGTGAGACAGACTTTGCTTTTACCCCTTGCAGTTTATTATTGCCAAGTATTTCTAAAACACTCACACTCTTATTAATGAATTTATGTTTCTGCGCGACAGTTTGCTGTTATGTATACAGGTTTGCATGCATAATACATAAATACTAATAAAGTACTTAAGCATTTCAGATTACATGAGCAGATGCATGTAGTCTCATATATTCTTAAATGGTACAAAATGCTCAAAATGAGTGAATATATCCACAACATTTTAGTGTATTTTACAAATATAACATACTGTTAAAAAGTCTTTATATAATTTTTGTCTTATAATTGTGTTCTTTATACATCAGTAACTGACAATTTTTTATTTTACTGTACCTACAAACACAACCATGAATCTTACATTGTATGTTACCACTCAGTGATATAATAAAAAGGTTATGTGGAGGTTAGGCTATAAGGCAGGATTAAAGACCTAATCAGTCCAACACATGGAAGAGGTCCAGTCACACTTTCCTCCCCCTACGTCAGGTCGTAACAATGTTAGTCCTCCTAATGGACAAATCTGGTGATCTTTACACTTTTCCTAAAAGCTTTGCTCAGTGGCTATGCTCGCAGACCCACTGAGAATCCCAAACAGCCAGAACGAGGGGTTTGTTTTTACGCTTCATTTAGACCTCAGTGTTTATTCAGTTCTGTACATCATGGGGGTGAGGCATGGTACATCTGGAGGACTCTTTGAGCCTGGTGAAATGGACAATACTCTCATTTAAGTTCTTGCAATTTGTAAGCAATAGCATTTAAAAACTGGAAAATAAGCTTTGTGTCACTGTATGTCAGATAATCTGATATAGTAGAGATGTGAGCAGGCGGTTCACTTTCACATGGCCTTTTATTATCCTTGTTTTTTAATTTGGCATCCCAATGCCACATCCATGAGGATCATGTGACTGGATTGTAATTGAGGGAGTGTATTACAGAGAGAGGGGTGTGGTTGGTACATATAGAGTGTATTTATTCATCTGCCTGAGTTGTCAGTACAAGTAGACATAAGTTGCAAAACAATTGGATCATAAAGAGAGAGAGAGAGATGGACAAATAACATCTCTTATTTTTTCCTAAGAATGAGACACATACAAACATACCCAGCAAGCAATATAGAGAATACATTAGGAAACCCAGACCACATCAGTATACCTGCTGCAATTCTTACTACATGTCTTGACTAGAAATAGATTTACAAGTGCACATTTAAGGCATGTTTAACCAACATATTTTCCCAACAGAGTTTTTCTGAGTTGAATTTGTGCATATTTATAGATAGAAAGTTTTTGATCCAGCCTGTTGATATGACTCCCATGTGTTAGTTAATGCATAACAACCATATCAGTAATAAGGGTTCTATTAAACTTTAACTCATGGAGCTACATTACACACATACACAGTGTAAATCCTTTATGCCTTACGGAATATTCTGTGTAAATCCTGAACAGTGAAAAAATGGGCATGCCTAGACATAAAGTAATTTTTAATACTGTATCTCCTGCCTTTAAAAAAGTAATAATAATAGCAAATATGAATATGCAATAATGTGACCTGCCGAGAAAAGATTTGAACACATTAATGTACCATTTTATGTATATTTTAAATTCTTAAAAATATCTCCTGTTTGGACTGTTAACAGCTTTACCATCTCTGGTATTCTCTCAATCAGCTTCATTAATCCCATTTATAATTTTTGCCATGGATTGCCCCGGGTGCTTGCTCTCGCTCTGTCTCTGTCTCGCTCTGACGGTGCATCAATGAAGCAATAAAGGGAGAAATAAGCAAACTCTAGGCTTACAGAATCATATACTACCTAGGATATACAGTCCTAGGACTCATAAATACAACAGATCTGCTGCATTTTTTAAAAAGCATGTTAAAAAAAATTGGTGGCCCATGCTATCAAGCTGCAGATCACTACAGATCACCCTGATACACTTGTGCACACTGTGATAGTACTGTACTACCACATACAGTAAGTCTCATTTGTACTTGTGAATTAAGATCGATCTTTCTCAAAAGCCGTGAAAGTGGGAACTGGTAATGCTTTTCTAACTGTGGAGGAGTTTTGAGTATGACGAGCACTTGTTTGCTGGTTTTCCTCCTCATATGATTCAAAATGCTAGATACATACTGTATGTTGCTTTATTCCTATGAATATCACATAACCACCAGAGGCTAATAATTTCAGTTGGATATCTTTTTGTATATGTAGGAATGCATGCCAAGACCTTCATTAAAGTCTCAAAGTAATGATATAACATAGTATTAAATATAAATACTATTGTTAGATGGAAATTTTTTCCTTGTTATTGTCTTGTTAGATTCTTTCTAGAGGCAATGAACATGACCCTCGATAAACATATTCCATAATACTATGGGAAACCAACATACCTTAGTACTAACTGAAAAGGTGTTGGGAGAATACTGCAGCACTTATGCCATGAACAGGGGCAATTTAACTTGGTAGACAATGAACAAGGTGCGGTGACACCAAGGTAGGACTATTGTAGACGTTCTGATGCAGCACGCCTCTAAGTAATGACTATGAGACAATGCTTGTAAAGTGACATGTCATGATAGGGGCCAGGAATTCATTTGACCTCAATCACCCTTTGGGTCAGTGGGCCAGACAGTGAAGTACCTTATACCTTTCTTCTGAGGCATATGAACAATTTATCTGATATTCAAATTGCTGCTATCCCATCAGAACGGTTCTACAAAGTATTTTCTGGGTATTACAAGGAATGCCAGAAGGTTATCTGTTATATTGTGCTTATATTGTGTCATCCCAGTAAGTAAAGACCTCATCCTACCATGACCCACCTTGGTCATTGATGATTTTGACTGTCATGACGTGGGTTGTGCAGACCAGCAGATGACAACGTTGCAGAAATGACAAAAACATTAGGTTCTCCAGAGTTCAAAGGTAACACACCATCCCTAACTAGTGGGGAGGTATTCTTGGTGCCTATATGTCTCCAATGGGGCACCAACCCCAAAAAGATTTTTTTCTGCCTTTCCAGTAAGATACAACTTGCATGCCATTCAGTGAAACAAGGATCAGTCCCTGTCTGGGGAAAATGGGGTATTTCCTCTGACTAACATACTTATAAAATTCCAAGGAACGTGTCATAACACAACCTTAACACTCTCACTCACTTACAGGAGCTGTTTTCTCCTGGGCAGGGTGATGGTGGATCCAGAGTCTACCCTGGGATAACTAGATGTAATGCAGCAATGAACAGTGAATCAAAGAACACGGTCAGTTTTTGTACTACTGTAACCCTGTACTGCTCAATGCCATGCTTAACACACTTGTATTCATTCACACAAACTGTGGTCTGCCAATCAGAGAGTTAATTCTCATATCCCAGCATCTCCTCCAACAATATGGGCTGAATAAACCTTGCAAGTCAATAAACATAATCATTACAGTCTGGGCTGTAGTGCTAAAAAAAGAGGTGGGAAAACTATGAATTTTGTGATCAAGGTAAGGCTGACCACAACATACTGGTAAAGAATGTTAGAAATATTTATTTGAAAAAAAAAAAATGGTAACTGAAGCTGAAATTCATTGTTAAACAAAGTAAAAGTCCATGAAGTTTATTAACCACTATTAAGAGTATAAAACAATGTAAGACATTCAGCCACTATTTAAAGTTTTTAAAAATCCATCAGGCATTTCATTGAGAAAAAAATGTTGAATATTATAAAAACTATAGATCACATCACTACCTGGCTAGATCATTAACTATTTAATAATTAGTATAGGTGCATCTCAATAAATTAGAATATCATCAAAAAGTATTTTATACTTAATACATTATTTCAGTAATTCAACTCAAAAAGTCAATCTATTATATAGATTTATTACACACAGACTGATATATTTTAAGTGTTTATTTCTTTTTTATTGCTGATTATGGCTTATAGCTAATAAAAACCCAAAATGAAGTATCTATATATATATATTAATTAAAATATTCGTTAAGACCAATAAAAAAACACAGAAATGTTGGACTACTGAAAACTATGAAAATGTACAGCACTCAATACTTAGTCTGGGCATCCTTTGCATCAATTACTGCATGGCATGGAGGCGATCAGTCTGTGGTACTGCTAAGGTGTTATGGAAGTCCAGGTTGCTCTGATAGCAAAAAAAAAATTATACACACAAACGAAAAGTAGTATGATGTACACAGTATTATATAAATGTAAGATTAGTTAATTTATCATATTATTATAATAATAGTATTATATTATATATAATGTATAGCAATAAACTATATACAGTATATAATTATTTTTTCACTTTGTGCTTGAGGTGTTTGCTGGCAAGAGGAGGATTGCAATTTCCATGCTTCAAAAGTTGATATCCATGTTGTTAATCTTTTACTGATCAACTGGCTGACACAAGAGATGATGTGATTGGTCAGAGTTGACATTTGAGGTAACAGTTTAAGCAGCATAGTATAGAATACACGTGGTTCAATCTGGAAAATATGAGTAAGCTGAGTTGTGGAAAGATTTCTCTAGGAATACTTTTTCAAATTTTAAAGCTATGCTAATGCTGATCAGACATGGAAAATGCTAGTCAGAGGTGGGTAAACGCTAGTCAGAGGTGGGAATTGCTAGTCAGGGGTGGGTAAATGCTAGTCAGAAGTTGGGAAAAGCTAGTCAGAGGTGGGAAAATGCTAGTCAGGGGTGGGTAAACACTAGTCAGAAATGGATAAATGCTAGACAGAAGTGCTAGTAAATGCTAGTCAGAGGTGGGTAAACGCTAGTCAGAAGTGGGTAAATGCTATCCAGAGGTGGGTAAACATTAGTCAGAGGTGGGTAAATGCTAGTCAGAGGTGGAAAATGCTAGTCAGGGGTGGGTAAATGATGGTCAGAGGTGGGTAAACGCTAGTCAGAAGGTGGGTAAATGCTATCCAGAGGTGGGTAAACATTAGTCAGAGGTGGGTAAACTCTAGTCAGAAATGGATAAATGCTAGACATAAGTGCTAGTAAATGCTAGTCAGAAATGGGTAAACACTAGTCAGAAGTGGGTAAATGCTATCCAGAGGTGGAAAATGCTAGTCAGGGGGTGGGTAAATGATGGTCAGAGGTGGGTAAACGCTAGTCAGTGGTGGGTAAATGTTAGTCAGAAGGTGGGTAAACGCTAGTCAGAAGGTGGGTAAACACCATTCAATGGTGGGTGAATGCTAGTCAGAATTGGATAAACGCTAGTCAGAAGTGGGTAAATGATAGTCAGTGGTGGGTAAATGCTTGTCAGTGAGTATACGCTAGTCAGAGGTGATTAAATGATATTTGAGAAATTTAAGAGCACATAAACACCATTTATGTGCATTTCGCCTCCACTACAGGCCTGATTGCAGTGCTGCCTTTTTTGTCCAAATGCAAGAATGCTCTATTTAGCAGGTAGATTAAGCTATCATCCTTTACAGTCCTATTGTAACATAAAAATTACATGGGGTCCATTGATAAAGTGGTATGAAAAAATGCCAAGGGCTGCTCCAAGTTCAGGTTTATCACTAGCATAGAGTTGAACTTAACTTCATATCCAAAGACTAGTGTTAAAAGTACCACTGAGTTAGGTCACAGCAGTGGCAGCCTTTCTCACCCTAACACACACACATGCAGACACACATGCACACTCACTCACCTTTGAACAGGGGGCCACCTGTGCAAATCTGTTAATCCCTCCAATCCTTGCCAAAGTCCTTGACGCAGTACCCGACCCCACCACACCTTGAGCATTATCATGCTTGGCATTCTGTACCTAAAGTTGGACAAATGAAGCAAGAATGCAGCCTGATGGCATTCCCAGCTTGTGAAGAGGCCTGGTTTAATTCAGCTTAACCTTGCTAATAAAAGAAGCCATGAGAGGATGATATTGCCTGCTGGCAGAAGGGTCCCTAACTGACACTACTGATTTGTTAGCTGTGAATATATACAATAGTTATGTAGCTGTGACAAGTGCAAAGAGCAAAATGGTCTATGTACTGTACAATCATTCAAAACTAAAAGCAGTATTACATTTTCTTCTGCCATTAAGCTAAGTTAGATCCTTGATCACCTAAACATAGATAATTGTTACACATTAATGACATCTATCCGCAGTGCAATCAACTTTGTTTAGGGATTTACAGCTGTCCCACTAGCTAATATTACGGTTAGGTCTTTGAAACACATTTAACATGTGGCCTATCCTATCTAAAAGTAATCAAGGCAAATACATCAGCATGGATGTCCCACCTTGACTTGCTAGGATTCAATTCTGAGGTCACACTTTTCCACATACTGTATGCTCATCATAACAATGTTACATGCTAATTTCCCTACCATCCCTAATTTCCCTTCCACATTCTCTCTATGCTTGGTGGGTTTCCTCCGGGTACTCCGGTTTCAGTCAAAAGACATGCAAATTAGATTAAATGGCGTTCCCAAATTGCCCTTAGTGTGTGAATGTGCATGTGAGTATGTGTACAGTATTTCACCTGCGATGAATTGGGACCCATCCAGGGTTAACCCCACCTCGTGCCCTAAGTCCACAGGGACAGGCTCCAGGCCCCTGCATACAGGATAAAGCGGTATATAAGATGAGTGAGTGACTGAGTAAGAACTTTAAATGAATAACTATGTTTTGTGGTAATGTTTGCTGTTGTAAAATTTACATTTCGCCTGATAAATTGTTTACCTCACAAAATATAATTTACATTTTAACCAGACATTCTCAGTCATTCAACAGTCAAATTACAAGTGCACATCATTTATTTTTTAGTGAAACATGTCAATAATCTGATTTGCTCAATAGCAGTATAAAGCCTGGAATGACTTGATACAAACCAGATCTACTAGAGTTAGAAAAAAAATCATCATATAATGTAGGTAAACTATTCTGGTGTAAAGAAACACTCACTTTAAAAATGTTTTTTAAAAACCAAGTGAGTGTTTTTTAGGTCTTGCAGTGGAAAAGGGTCTATTGATTTCTGAATGCCTGGCCAAAAAAACAACAACTAAAAAGCTGCACACTTATATTTCTTCTGTCTGCCTTTATCTTTGATTATAGAGTGCAGTGTGGTAGCCAATTCATGTGTGAAAATGATTCCTTGAATATGGCAGTGTCATTAGGTAATAAAAGAGCATACACATGATAACCTGATCATTCAATACATTCTGGTTGTTAGCTGATTATATTTATTGCCACATAACGTTGCTGAGCTAGACCTGACCAACTGAAGCAACCCCACATCGTAGGATTTCCTCCCGCCACTATGCATGATGGGTACATCGCCTCATGCACTTCCCTTCTTACCTTACGCATCAGACTACATGACCTTTTTCCATTGCTTTAAATCATCATGCTCCCTAGCAAATTAAAATCTTTTCTTTTTGATGAGTCATACTAACAAGTGGTTTTCTTATTGCCAGACAACAGTTTAGTCTCAATTCTGTGAGTTCTCATTGACTTATTGCTCTTACAGTACTTTGGCTATTAAACATAACTGTGATTTCTGTTGTGTTAATGTGATCATTCATGATTTTCTTTTCTTTTTCTGACCACATTTCTTCTGCAAAGTTGATAGTTTTGCAATATCCTTACATGTCTTAATAATGTGTTCCATTATACCGTGGAGGCCAATGGTGGGACTGTGGAAGCCAATAATGTAATAAAATAAGCAATAAAAGCAATAAAATAATGATTATCATTGTATTAATTCCTATTTTATGACTGTGGTAACTGTGGTTGACCTCAGATCAACATCCACACACGCATTCACACACTATGGGCAATTTGGGAACGCCAATTAGCCTAATCTGTATGTCTTTGGACAGTGGGAGGAAACCCACCAAGCACGGGGGGAACATGCATACTCCATGCACGCAGAGGCCAAGGCAGGACTTGAATGCTGACCCTGGATGTGCAAGGCAACAGTGCTAACCACTAAGCCACCATGCCGCCTAATAATGTGTTGGACAGTTCTTAACCCAATCCCAGTAATTTTATGCTTTTCTTTGCTTGATGCAGTGCAATAATTTGACCATTTTTTTGCCCAGGTAGTGTAATAAACAAGGACTAAAACAAGTATAGACCACACAGTCTCAGAGAGCACTATTAATACCCAGATTTCATGCTATTATTGTGTATGCAGATGCAGACTTCCCTTTACCTGACATTGTGCTAAATATAAAAACTAACCAAAGCAGAAATTAGCAGGAACTACAGAATGAATGTGAAAGTGTAATCCAGAGCTAAAGGCTCATGCTAAAAAAAAGAGAGAAAAACTAAAATAGAAAATTAGTAACAGGTGCACATACAATCAAGTGAATATGACCAGTGGTGACCCTGACAGGTTACCTAGAGACACCATTTTCACTTTTAATTAATGACACTGGCTTTATTGATTAATAGCTTAATTTTTTGCCTCCCCATAGTTGATATGCTGGAGTTACATGAAGAGATACTGTACATGGAACAAGTGTCTACTTCAACTGAATGTCCATTATCCCTGTCTCATCTATGAAAGGTTCACACCTCACTACAGATGGAACAATTCCAAATGTGTTATTTTAGCATAAAAGAAGCTAAACTGGCAAGGTGGAAAGTTTTAGAGTGTGTGGAAATTGTGTGTCTCATGCTGTAACGATTAAATTCTGGAGGCTGTGTGCTCCCGTGTACGTGTGTGACTGCATGTGCACCGAAACCAGCATGATTCACTGTGTAATCCTGGTGCTAGGCTGGTCTAAGCCTGGGAATAAAGGGAAAAACTAGACAAACAAATAAACACACTGAACCGATAGGTGGTTCTTGCAGAAGCAGTGTGAAACTAGGAGCAGCCACACGTCTTACTTGAATATCTTGTAGAGCGTTCAGGATGGTTTTACCCAACCATTATGTTAATATGGAGTCCAGGTAGTTATTGGAGGCTCAGGTAGACTTAAGTAATGAACAAACATTCCATAAACCATCAAACTATTTTAAGTTTCAGGTGCTGATATATGAAAAGAAATGATGTAATTACTGTATAAGGAAATATACTACAGTACATTAAGACTTCCCTATACTTCCCTATTCATATTTTACTGTGACAAAAATAAATAAATAAATATAT
>JAQMYJ010000014.1:13250048-13272613 GCA_030014305.1 Clarias laeviceps | reverse complement strand
ATGACCTGCAGAGAGCTGGGACCAAAGTAACAAAGGCTACCATCAGTAACACACTGCGCCGCCAGGGACTCAAATCCAGCAGTGCCAGACGTGTCCCCCTGCTTAAGCCAGTACATGTCCAGGCCCATCTGAAGTTTGCTAGAGAGCATTTCGATGATCCAGATGAGGATTGGCCAGTCTCCAGATCTCAACCCCATAAAAAATCTTTGGAGGGAGTTACTGCTCTAGAGGAGATCTGCATGGAGGAATGGGCCACAATACCAGCAACAGTGTGTGAAAACCTTGTGAAGACTTACAGAAAACATTTGACCTCTGTCATTGCCAACAAAGGTTATATAACTAGTACTGAGATGAAATTTTGTTATTGACCGAATACTTATTTTCCACCATAATTTGCAAATAAATTCTTTAAAAGTCCTACAATGTGATTTTCTGGTTGAAGGAAAGTTGTTGTATACTCTCATAGTTGAGTTAAACCTATGAGGAAAATTACAGGCCTCTCTCATCTTTTTAAGTGGGAGAAATTGCACAATTGGTGGCTGACTAAATAATTTTTACCCCACTGTAATCCCCTGCTACACTAATGCATTCTAGTGTTTCACTAGTGAACATTTTCTCAGCACATCAAACCCGTGAGCGGACTGCCTGCTTCACGTCTGAAACACTGGCCTCCCAGGAACTTCTTTAATGGCCCAAACATAATGGAAATGGCTTGGAGCGAGGTCAGGACTGTACGGAGATGTGTCAAGAAATCCAAGCTAAGTTCCTGTAATGTGCAAGTGTTGTTTGCGAATGATTCAGTGCCCAAACCCCAGCCACTGGATGCAATGCCGGTCCCAAGCCCGGATAAAATGGGAGGGTTGCGTCAGGAAGGGCATCCGGCATAAAACCTGTGCCAAGTTGTAGTGCGGACTGGGTATTCCGCTGTGGCGACCCCTTGTCGGGAGCAGTCGAAAGACCAACAACAACATGTGTGTACAGTTCACACAGATGCCTCTCTTCTGCAAGTGCCCCTCATGTTTTTACATTTGCACATCATCAGCAGTGGTTTTAGAAAAACATGTGTTGCACATAAAATTGCAGCTGTAAGGAACATAAATTCACTGGATTAGTTACTCTATCATTTGATTCCTTAAAAATGCATGTAAAGGAAAACTCCAAAACTGAATATAAACAAAAGGCTTACAACCTTTTCATTTGTGTGTGTGTGTGTGTGTGTGTGTATGTGTATGTGTGCATCTAATAACTTGCAGCTCCTCATTCTTATTATTCCATCAGAGACCTCTAGGTATTGCTGGATTGAAGCATTTACAGCTACTGAAATAACACATCAAACACTTGTCATGATTTATCCAGATGTCCTGCAGGTGTGAGGCAGAAATTCTACCCTCTCTAAATTATACATGTGATATAGAAATAGCAAATTTATTTGAGTTGGCATTTTTACCATACAGTATGCTGTAGATGCATTTTATCTCATATACAATATAATTTAGCACCATCTACTGGTGAAACTGGCAAAACACACCAAAAACTTCTACAAATGATGGATTAATGTAGATTAATGCACATACACTTATTTCACAGCACATAAGCTTTAATATATATTATTAGAACCAAATAGGCATACAAGGTAAACATTAGGAAAAATCTCATATATATTTTCACATTGTCTGTTTAGAGTGCAAATATGGTGGCCGAAAGTATTGAAAAGTGAAATTCAGTGTTTTGATGAAAATCAAGATAAGACTGTAAGAATATTTAGTTATTTTATGCAATTAAATTCCTAAACAACAATTAATATTTAGCATGAAGTTGTTTAACTTTAAAACCTGCTGGATCCGATTAGAGTCATAGAGGCAAAGAGGTGTCTGCAGTACTTTGGTGACGCTCAATCCATGAAGATCATGAAAATAAGAAGGTTTCTTGACTGTTACTACCTTCTTCACTAGTGTCCAATGATTTTATTAAAAAAAAATTTGTGTACAGGGAGAACTAATACATGGCATATGATGTCTTAAAGCTACAGTATGGGCCACCAATGTGAATGAGTCAAAAATTATCCACACTCCATTTATATTAAAACCTCTGTTGGCCACACTGTCTTATGTATCAGTGCTTTCCGTTCAATGCTACCGTCTCCCCAGTCATTGCTGTGTAGGTGTGAATGTGTTACATGTGGTCTGAGGGTGAAAGGATTTGTGTATACGTTTTGGAGAAAGTGTTTTGTCATGAACAAATGTGTATGAATGGATAGAGTTCAAGGAGGGTCAAGTGTTAGCCATCAAGAAGGAGCTGGGTGCCCATCCATGTTTGCACACTTTGGCCAACACAGATCGACACTCTGCAGTAACGTCCTTTTTTATGTGTTAAGCATCCTCCCTATAGTTCTGATCTTGCTTCATCGAACATTTACAGTACCTGTTTGGTCTCCTGAAAGCAGCGCTACAAGGACGAAGATTCACTTCTGACGAAGAAGTGAAGACAGCGGTGCATTCATAGATCATCTTAAAATATTTTTAAAGAGGGAATACAAAAAAAAGTGTATTGAAAAGCAAGGAGATTATTGTCAAAAAATTATGTATTTGTCTTTTCTAAAAGTTAATTATAATAAAAGAGTGCAGATCATTTTTGATACTTTACTAAAATTTTATACTGTGTGTGTGTGTGTGTGTGTGTGTGTGTGTGTATACACACTCACACATACACACAAACTTAGACACTCATTTTTTCCCCCCACACATACACACACATGGCTGGTGTGTGTGTGTGTGTGTGTGTGTGTGTGTGTGTGTGTGTGTGTGTGTGTGAGAGTGAGTGTACATATACACTTTTTGTGGGCACGCGCACACACATTTGCACACACAGCCATAACATTAAAACCACTTAGCATCAGATCCTTTAAAAGCATGATTGGATCCTCCATGGATCAGATTTGTTTGGCCAACACATCCCATGGACGCTTGATTAAAGAATTTGGTAGCCAGATCAACAATCTTAATCTCTTTGCCTGCTAAGCCCCATACACAGGATGTTCTGATACCTTTCTATCACAGCCAGCATTCTTTTCTTCCAGCAATTTTGTGCTAGATTAGATTTCCTGTGGGATCAGACCAGGACTGTCTGGAAGTATAAATGAGCCTTAGGTGCCCATGATCCTTTCACCAATTTACTGATATAAATGTTATTTACCTGAGAGTGGTGTTAAAGTTATGGCTGATCGGCGTGCACATATGGATATATGGCAAAATATGGACATATGTTATTGAAGAGAGGAATGCAATCAATCATCTTTTGCTTTTAATATTTTAATGTCCCTCCTTTTCATTAAAGAACACCTACAAATCAACACACTAAACATTTACATTTCTCTGTCTCCTCCATTTTGTCTTAATGGGAATGTAAACTTTTGCACTTGACAGTACATGCCACAAACCTCTTCATAAGAGAACTACAGTATTTGTGTTGCCATTACATTACAGTCTGGCTACTCTTTTTAACAAGGTCACACTCAAATGAGTTCACATAAGACTAAATTAGACCACATGACCACATGAAGAGCAAAGCAATGGCATTCACAGGCCTGTGTAGAACCGATGTTCAGCTCACCATGCAGTACAGACAGTCTGTCTGGCTAGCCACGCTGTTCCTGTAATCTGCTCCAACTCACAGATGAACAATTAAATTGTACCAGCTGAGCGTTGTGCCTTTTTTACTACTAAAGTTCGACTGGGGGAGTCATTTATGCCTGTGTGTAGCGGATGATCTCACTTAGGTCATAGCCAGTGACAGCAAAAGCAAAGCCGTCACCATCGCAGAACTTAGCGCCGCAAATCTGAGTGTCGGTCACACATTCGTTGTAAAGGTGCTCGATCTAGACGGGACAGAGGAAAGAAACATGGATAAATTGATTAAAAAAAAAATAGTGACTAGAACAAAATAATAGCTAAATAATAGCTAAATAGCTGTAAAAGTAAGCTGTAGGAGAAACTTAAGGCTGTTTCGCCACTCATGTGACAGTTTGCTTAGATAACCAAGCCAAATGTAGCCATGATATGTGTGCCTTTATAATTTTACATAATTTTTATTTTAAAAATGCATTTTAATATTCTATGAATTTTATATCATCACAAATAGAACAAAACTCGAAGTAGTGTCACAGTATGCATTTGAGATTTAATATTATCCTGCTTTAAGCAAATTTGACAAAAATACAAAATTAAAAAAATTTGCTATGTTTATATAATTTAGTACAGTTTCTACTTTTATATAAACTTTGATCTAAGTATATACATTCATCAGCCACTTTATTAGGAACATGTGTATGCCTGTTCATTCATGCAATTATTTAAAATAAGCCAATGATGTGGGTGCGGCTTAACATTCGAAGACTGGACAAAAGATTTGCAAATTGGGAGCACATCACATGGTCACCGGTCCCAATTTTTAACAGTCCAGATTTGGACTGTAGCGTCAGATTCCTGTTGCAGGGTGACAGGTGTGATCGTGGTTGTCTTCTATTGTTGTAATTCAAACACTTCAAGATTGCTGTATTGTACATGTGCAATGTTCACACCATTGTTTGAAAACCCTGTACAATTCAATTCACTCACTCACTCATTGTCTTTAACCTGTATACAGGGTTGCAGGGGGTCTGGAGCCTTAGGGCACCAGGCAAGGGTACACCCTGGGTGCAGTGCCAATCTATCGCAGGGAATACACATACTGTATACTTATTCGCAAACTACGAGCAATTTGGGAACACCAGTTAGCCTAATCAGCCATACACAGAGAGGTGGGAATCAAACCCGGACCCTGGAGGCGCATGGCGACAGTGCAGTGGCGATATGGCGCATGGCCGCCCAATTGAATTGAATTGAATTGAATTGAATTAAATCCTATTTATGTAATGCTTATAACAGTGTTCATTGTCGCAAAGCAGCTTCATAGAATTAAAAGAAAATTAGGAAAATGAGTATGAAATGTGTGAGAAAATGTGTATAAATCACAATTATCAGATTGTCCATGATGAGCAAGCCGAGGGCGACAGTGGTAAGGACAACCTCCCTAAGTTTGACAATAGGAAGAATCCTTGATGTTTGATATTCCTTGATATTCTAATGTTTTATGTCAACATGACCTGTACATGGATGCTTTTGAGCATTGTGCTGCTGCCATGTGATTGGCTGATTGTATCAGCCTCACATGAATGAAATGGCTTACATGTGTTCCTTTTAAAATGCCATTGAGTGCATATCTCCTTCCCACTTAATTTTAATATCTAGCATTTAACTGGTCATTAAATAATGTCATATTATATTCATATATTTATTGTTTTGTTCAATTTCTCACCTCCATACTGTTGTTGTCTGGAGTTGGGTTTAAATGCCACACACGAACGAAGGAGTCCTCAGCAGCTGAGAGCAGCTTAGAGTTGAACGAAGGCAAGAAACACATTATGGTTTACAGTACAAATAAGGTTTACACACACTGCCATGTGCGAGATCTGTTTTCTCTCACCAGTCCAGTGAAAGGAGCAATATCGAGGGAGTAGATCCAGCGAGCATGGGCATTAACCTCAGCATGCAGTATTCCAGTGACACCCTCGTAGAGGCGGATTTGGCCCGTGCCATAGGCAGCTATGACTGTGCCTTTCCATAGCTTCACTGACGAACAACTCATACTGGGGGGAAGAGGCACCAGCAAATGTGGGGTTAAAAAACCCGAGCAAGTTCATTCCATAGATTTATAGTCAGTTCATTAACGTAGTGTTTATTTTTTTTATTTTAGCCCCATCAACTGGTGGAACTATGCAATTACAGCAAAATATATAATACAATGCATGATGAACAATACTGACTATTAGGTTATTTCTCCACACAAGCTCTGATTAAAGGAGCGTAATATAATAATATGCAAGTAATATAATAAAAGAAAACACTCCTATACTTGCCTGTCTTTACCCTCATGGAACATAGTCCAAATCCAAGTCACAGATATTATATTTCTCTTTATATACCTTACTATCCTATTCCCTAGTTCATTTACCTCACACTTTGACACAAAGATGTTTTTCCATGAACTTACTCAAATCCAGGGATCTTGTTGAGGAGCTGGAAATCCTCACCAGACTTCCATACACACAGAAGGCCTGAGTCGTCAGCACTCACCAAATCCGCTACATACTCCTAAAAAACAAGTATTCAGGGCATATTTTCTACCATCAAGAACAAAGTCTTTACAAGTTCTAAATGTTGGTAAAAGGAAAAGCAAAGTTATGGTATGCTTCCATTATTTATGCTTTTTCGAATCTTCTGAAAAATTAAATTGCATAATCAATTAATTACAGAGTTAAACGTTTGTGGACACTTGACCCTAACACCCACATGTGCTTCTTGATTTGCCTTTACCCTTTGGTTGTTATCGTAACCTCCACTCTTCTGGGAAGGCTTTCCATTAGATTTTGAGGCATGACTACGTGGATTTTTGTCCGTTCTGCTACATCAGCATAACATAAATTTGGTGAGGTCCAGAGATCAGGTGATAAAGCCAGGGGTTTAATCGATGTTCCCAGTCATTCCAAATGTGTTTACATTGCAATTGAGGTCATTGAGGTGGGTGTGCCAGGGCCACTCAAGTTCCTTTTCCCAACCACCTTTGGTAACCCATGTCTCCACTAGTTTTGCTTTGTGCACAGGGGCACTGTCATGGTCAAAGAAAACCTAATGAAGACATTGTTTACCAAAGTTGGAATGGAAAAGACAAAAGCTGTAGACATACAAACAAGCAGTTTAAGGAAGAAGCACATATGGCTGAGATGGTCAAGTGATGTTCAAGATACATCTGGCCACAGTGTATATACATATAATTTTACATACTATGCATATTAGTTCTTTGTCAATCTACAGAATGAATAAGTCATAGTAAATAGACTTCAAGTGTAAGGCGACAGTGCTAACCACTACACCACTGTGCCACCTAACTCTGACTTTTTGCAAAGCAAGTGTTTTAATAGCATTATTTTGCATCGCTAAAGCATTCTATTGTGGATTTGTAACCATTAAATATTTACATATTATGAAAATGTGAATAGTGAAATTGACTAGTAAGATTCTGTTTTAAATAAAGATCCATTTGATTATTATCGCGGTATAATCAGTTCATTATTTCCAGTTACTTAGGAGCTTCCACAAGCCACAACAGCTAATAAAGAGTGAGTACTTTACCGTACTGCCTGAGCATTCGGATGCCATGTCTGTGACAGCCTCAGTGTGTTCCTCCAGTACTTCAGACAAAGTGATGTTGCTTCCTTTACTGGGTACATCAAACAAAAGCACTGCCCCAGAAGACAGCCCTAACAAAGGCAAGAAAATAAAGATTTTATGACATTCATTATGCATTTAAATACATACTTACAATTAGAAATAGAGTCTTTGGCTCACTTACCTACACAGATGTATTTGTCTCTGACAGCGGCAATCCCTCGTGCAAAAATGGCCTTAGCTAATATACAGTAGATGGTACATGCTATGAGTAACAGACAAATACAAAAGCTGTTATCAGAGTGGAATATGATATTACTGTACCTGTGGGTGTCTCTGGTGTGTCCAGTGCATGCCAGTATACCATAATGGATCCATCAGACTCATACATCTATTAGATAAACACACAGTTAGATTACAGATGGTACTTTAATAATAAAATCATAACTGTAGTTACGTTAAAATGCATGACTAACCTGAATCCCTTTCTGAGAAGCGACAGCTAGCAGATCTCTAGAAGGAAGAACGCACCAAGCTGCCTGTACAGAGGAAAACAAAAAGTCTGAATAAGCTATGCACACTTACTGTACAGTATATAGTGATCCTACATATGTGATCTTGATCAAGTGAATGGTTTAACTAGACCATGCTTCTGAGTCCAGCCTGCTTAATCTCTGTGCACATTTCTTTCTTTTTTGGTATCTTATAGCCACTAAAATAATTCAGACCTACAACCCCGGCTACAGTTTTCCATTTCCTGGATCAGGTGTTTGGAGAAAAATATGGATTATTTGTATTACACTGGCCAGAGTCAAACAAAGGTTTGGTGATTTCTTTCTTATGAGATTCTGAAATGCTTTAAAAACACACCTGATGCCAATGATTTCGATAAGCTGCTAAAAGTGATTCTAGTTTCTTGAAAGTAAGATCAAAGATGTCTTCTACAAAAAAGCATTATGATACATTATGACAAAATGTGTTTTGCAGAATTGTATATCAATTGCCCAAAGAACTGAGATAAGATGCTAATCCCTTTCAGGATTAATATTTCTTCATAATTATTTATAATTAAAAGATCCATTGTATCTTTGGCTTTCAAAGTAAGATTGAAGCGAACAGGTTTTCTGTTCTTTTCTTATTACATGGAAATGAATCAAATTTGTTGCTTTGGTTATATAATCACATACTGTATATAATCCAGAGAAGTACATATGGATCAGGATAAGACAACAACACTGGCTTATTCCTTTAACATAGTCTTAAACTGAGGTATTAAGTCAAAAGGTTTTGAGTAGGGAAAATTTTTAAATTGTGAATTTGGCCCTACAGCATCACATTCATGCACCTTCCGTGTACTAAACATAAGACTGAGCTGTCAGAGGTGGGATTATACACTACGAACAACCTATAAAAATTTAAAAAAGTGTGCATCACCTGCATGATTAGTGAGTAGCTGGTGGCCACATTGCCCTCTTTGGACTGCAGCTGTCTGTGTGAGTAGTTGAGTCCATCCCATGAGGCACTCACTAGGTTCACTACGTTGGCGTGCACCACTGCAAAATGGGTGAGGGAACGGGGTGCCAAGCGCAAAACACTTAGGTTGTTGTAGAGCGCTGAAGCACTGCTCTTTAGCTGAATGCTTTTCTCCCGATGGTACATTTTAGCCATTTCAGATTTCACAGATCAAACCAGGCCTATACAGTTTTATCTGAGAGAAAGAGCAAAAAAACAGAAAATTTAGGCTTCAGCACTGAATCATAGATATGCATTTTGTACAGCGTTGTGGTTTATATTGTTATGAGGATATATTGTTATGACAAAATGTCTGTTTTCAGAGATCTAAGCATGTTTTTAAGAAAGAATCTTGGTTATTAAGTCAAAATTTTTCCATTACAAAATAGGTAATCATAGAGTCCATGTAATTGTAATATTATCATTTAGACATTTCCAAAAGTATTGGAATGCCAAGGTGAATGATTTTGCTTTTGCTACACATTCGAGCTTGAGATCAAAAGATGAATAGAAGACAATAGGTCAGTTTTGATTTCCTGATATTTACATGTAGGTAAGACCATGACATCTTTTGTTTGGACCCACCCATTATTCAAGTGAGCAAAAATACTGGAACCAGTGATTGAAGGGTGTTTCTTGTCAAACAGGTGTGCTCTATTAGATTGATTGTTTAATCTGTTAATAACTCTGAATGGTTAATCTTAGTTTGAGCTTGAGTGTTTCGCCTGTGAAGACTGCATAATTCAACATGAAGAACGAAGAGCTGTCAATAGGAAGGCTATTGCTCAAGAACTGCAAGGATCTATCATTTGCAAGGACTAGTATTTATCCTTTATGTTATGAATCCTTATAACAAACTTTATGCCAAATGTGTTTAGGTCCAGTCCTGGATGGGTAACATCTAACACAGTGTCGACAGTGTGGGCTACAAAAAATTATAATTTTTTGAGTTTTTTTTTTTTATATACTGTACGTTCTAAACCTGGTAGTTAACAGATGAGGCTGGTCAACTGTGTTTGAGCCGAAAAATCCCCAAACTGTGGCCGTCCAGAACTGGACTTGAACACCCCTGCTTTATGTATTTATATGACCTATAGAGCAAGACAGCTGCATCGTGGCTTATTGGTTAGCACTGTCGCCTTGCTTCTCCTTCTACTTCGATTCCCGTCTCGGGTCTGTGTGCATGGAGTTTGCATGTTCTCCCTGTACTTGGTGAGCATCCTCCAGGTGTCCGGTTTCCTCCCACAGTCCAGAGACATGCAGGTTAGGTTAAATTGTCATTTTCAAATTGCCAGTAGTGCATGAATAACAATTGGATGTTGAGCTGGCAATCCAACCCCTTAAGTAACTGCCACAGAAACAACAGATATATCTCCAGGATGGGAAGTATCCGTCGCCTGGTGTGCTGGATGGCACATGGAAGGACACAATACCCAAACCCAAAAACAGAGGAAGACAAAGACCAGGAAAAGAAAATAATATCTGAGATCAGATTTCTACTGTATATTTCATCAGACATATTTTAGTTAATCTGCATACTTGGATTCACTGAAAACTTTGACTCAGAGTCAAAGCAATGAAAGCACATCTGTCATCAAGACAATAATCGAGATAATTAACTGGCCAGGTTTCTACTTTATGTTTTAACACCAAAAAGAAGAAAGCTAAACGCTAGCTTACTACAATGAGCCCGAGAGAGCATTCCGTGTAAACATGTTGCACAATGTGCGAACACTTCGGTTCACCAGTATTATTAAAATAATACCACAAACATTATGAATGAATCAAACGCGACCGCAGATATCTCACAGCACTGAGCTAACAGATAAGACCAGTTCATACTATACCACTAGCACTGCGCGTCTTCCGCAGCCATAGTGACGGAGCGTGTCGTGTGCAAAACGTAGCTCGCGTGCTGTACGTGTCTTCCAAACGGCTCTTTTACACCCTAAGTAGACGGAGTCTGAACTTGCAGAAAGTACGTTAATCTACACCCTACGTAGTGCACGTGGAGGTTTTTAGGACAAGGAAGTGGGCTGCGTACTTGACGGAACACGTTGCTTAGCAACCAGTGTCTGATTATGTCCGTTGAGTAAACATTCAACATTTTTTTTTTTTTACCGTTTTATAAAAACGCATGGATCAGCAAAGTTAGAAGATCAGCAAAGTTAGAAGAAAAAGAAAAAGAAGGTCAATTTACCTTTTCAGGGTAAGTCAGCTGTGTCGCTTCATTACAAGTATATAACTTTACTGTCTAATTCACTATCCATGATTTATTTTTTATAGTTGGATAAGTGCTGTTTAATTATTACAGTAGCTCTTTCTATAGTACACATTGGGAATAATAAGCAGTAATAAGCCACAATATGAATTACAGATAAATAAATTAAAAGATCTCACTCACCGTCCACTTTATTAGGTACGCTGTTCACCTTGTTAAGACAGATATGTAATCAGCCAATCACAGGCAGCAACTCAATCCATTTAGGCATTTAGACGTGGTCAAGACGATCTGCTGAAGTCTGACCCAAGCATCAGAATGGGGAAGAAATGTGATTTAAGTGACTTTGAATGTGATCTGGTTGTTGCTGTCAGACGAGGTGGTCTGAATGTTTCCGTAAATGCTGATCTACAGAGATTACCCTAACCATCTTTAGGGTTTACCGAGAATGATATGAAAAAGACAAAATGTCCAGTGAGAGCCAGTTTTCTGGGCAACAATGCCTTGTTGATGCAAGAAATCAGAGGAGAATGGCCAGACTGGTTCAAGGTGATAGAAAGGCAACAGTTATTCAAATAACATCTCATTATATATCCGAATAGCATCTCTGAACACACATCACATTGAACCTGAAAGCAGATGGGCTACAGCAGCAGACCACACTGGATGCCAATGCTGTCAGCTAAGAACAGGAAACTAAAGTTATTAAGAATTGAACAATACAAGATTGTAGAAAAGTTGCCTGGCTCGATGAGTCTCGATTTCTGCTGCAACATTTGGATGGTAGGTAGGGTCATAATTTGGCATAAACAACAAGAAAGCATGGATCCATCCTGCATTGTATCGATGGTCCAGGCTTAATGGTGGTGGTGTTATGGTATGGGGGATATATTCTTGGGACAATTTTGGCCCTTTAGTACAAATTGAGCATCATTTAATTACCATAGTATTGTTGCTGACCATGTCCATCCCTTAATGGTGCAGTATAATGCGCCATGTCACAGAGCTAAAATCATTTCAAACTGGTTTCTTGAACATGACAATGAGTTCACTGTACTCAAATGGCCTCTACAGTCACCACACCTCAATCCAATAGAGCATTTTTGAGATGTGGTGGAACGGGAGATTAGCATCATGGATGTGTAGCCGACAAATCCTTAGCAATTGTGTGAGGCTATCATGGCAATATGGACCAAAATCTATAAGGAATGTTGACAGCATCTTGTTGAATATATGCCATGAATAAATAAGGCAGTTCTGAAGGCAAAAGGGGGCAATCCAATATTAGCAAGGTATAACTTATAAAGTGGCCGGTGCGTACAGTATATGTACCCAAATTAAAATATTTGTATGCAAGAGTACCATACAATGCAATGCAATGCAACACAATACAATATAATACTGTATAAAGTGGATTCCTCCTACAGATGACCAATATTTGTATTAAAACTATTTAGGAACCATGTCACGCAACCCCATCAAGACTCGAGCGGAAAAAGGTCATGTCACATCAGCCCAGCCTCCACATCCCGCACAAGCTGAGGATGTGGTAGAAAATGTGGAACCAGGCTGTCTTTCCAAGTCTGAGTTTCTGAATATGATAGCTCAGGAAGAAGAAGAGGAAATTGTGTCGGATATCCTCGATGAACTCATGACCCACGTCACAGAGAAATGTTATGAAGTGTATCTTAAGAAACAGGTGAGAAATCTTAGAGGTGGAAGTTTACTTTCACTCACTCACTTATCCTCTATACCGCTTAACCTGAACGGGGTCACAGGAGAAAGCTGGGAGCTCATCCCAGTGGACTCAGGGCACTAGGCGGGGAATACCCTGGATGCGGTGCCAGTCCATTGTAGAGCATACATTCACATACACACTCACATACACATTCACACACAGTGGGGAATTTTTGAAATGGCAATTAATCTACTCTAAATGAGTTTGGACTGGGGAAGGAAACTGGAGTACCCGGAGGACACCAAGTAAGGGGAGAACATGCAAACTCTACGTACACAGTCATGAGCTGGGAATCGAACCCATGATGCTGGAGGTGTAAGGCCACATTGCTGGTGGAAGTTTAACCTTTATACTGTATATTTTAAACAATCCTATTTATGGTTATTCAATGAAACATTTTATACTAGATGTTTAATGATTAATGAACTTTTTGAAAATTAAACAAAAATGTGATTTCAGTGGTCAGCAATGTTAGTGTGAGAACAGCAGTTTATACATTTATACATCTGTTTATGTTCTAATTTAAATGATCCAGCAGGAATTGAGTTTCCTTGAAGGAATTTTTTTTTTTGAAGATGTTACAATTAAAAAAATTTTTTTTGATAAAAAGCATGATGTGATATTTATTTAAGAAAATATTATTATTATTCATTAATAATAATAATAATAATAATAATAATTGCCAAATCACTGTCATATAGAGTGAATAAAGCACTTCATCCCATGTAGAAAATAATAAACTTTAGGGTGGTAATGTGTCACACCATAGTGTAAAAATATTTTTCTCTAAGACCATGTTTTTTCCCTCACTTAGCACAACATAAATATAAATAAAAAATAAATGCCATTGATCATCCAATCCAACATTTGGTTAGTTTCATGATTTATAAGCTTTGAGGTTTAAAGACACAACTAGTCACAACTAGTCTTACATGAAACATTGATGTAATATTGTAAGATATGATGTGCTGCTTTTATATGTATGTATGTTTTTTTTTTTTTTTCTCTGTATAGATAATGCCATTCACTGTGGCCTGGGCAGAGAATACTATTCTCCAGCTGGCTAAGTGGCAGTACCTTATGCATGATGAAGGTGATGATGTAGAAACAATCTCACTGCTACAGGAAGACACAGCACCCGCACCTCCAGTTCCAGATTCCTGGGCTGAAGGCTGTGTGCCGGTTATCAAAATCTCAAATCAATTACAGGTAATTGTATAAAAAATCCTAATGATTTTGTATCAGCCAAAACTGATATGATAAATCATTATAAATACACAGGTGAAACTCGAAAATTTTGAATATCGTGCAAAAGTTCATTTATTTCAGTAATGCAACTTAAAAGGTGAAACTAATATATGAGATTCACTCATTACATGCAAAGCAAAATAGTTCAAGCCGTGATTAGTCATAATTGAGATGATTATGGCATACTGTACAGCTCATGAAAACCCCAAATCCACAATCTCAGAAAATTAGAATATTACGTGCAATCAATAAAACAAGGATTGTACATAGAACATATCGGACCTCTGAAAAGTATAAGTATGCATATGTATTCAGTACTTGGTTTGGGCCCCTTTTGCAGCAATTACTGCCTCAATGCGGCGTGGCATGGAAGCTTTCAGCCTGTGGCACTGCTGAGGTGTTATGGAAGAGCCTTCAGCTCTTCTGCATTGTTCGGTCTCATGTCTCCCATCTTTCTCTTGGCAATGGCCCATAGATTCTCTATGGGGTTCAGGTCATGCGAGTTTGCTGGCCAATCAAGCACAGTAATCCCACAGTCATTGAACCAGGTTTTGGTGCTTTCAGCAGTGTGGGCAGGTCAGCATCCCCATAAAGCTCGTCTGCGGAAGGAAGCATGAAGTGCTCCAAAATCTCCTGGTAGACGGCTGCGTTGACCCTTGACATATTGAAGCACAGTGGACCAATACCAGCAGATGACATGGCTTCCCAAATCAACACAGACTGTGGAAACTTCACACTGGACTTCAAGCATCTTGCAGTGTGTGCCTCTCCATTCTTCCTCCAGACTCTGGGTCCTTTGTTTCCAAATGAGATGCAAAAGTTGCTCTCATCAGAAAAGAGAACTTTGGACCACTGAGCAACAGACCAGTTCTTTTTCTCTTTAGCCCAGGTAAGACGCTTCTGACGTTGTTTGTTTTTCAGAAGCGGCTTGACAAGAGGAATATGACATTTACGCAACGATACAGCACTTTGGGAACATCCAACTTCTTTTGCAATGACCTTTTGAGGCTTTCCCTCCTTATGGAGGATGTCAATGATGGTTTTCTGCACAACTGTCAGGTCAGCAGTCTTTCCCATGATTGTGCTTCCTACCGAACCAGACTGAAAGACCATTTAAAGGCTCATTAACTCTTTGCAGGCGTTATGGCTTAATTAGCTGATTAGAGTGGGACACTTTGAGCCTATATTCTAATTTTTTGATTGTGGATTTGGGGTTTTCATGAGCTGTAAGCCATAATCATCTCAAATATGAAAAATCACGGCTTGAACTATCTTGCTTGGCATATAATGAGTCTATCTCACATATTAGTTTCACCTTTTAAGTTGCATTACTGACATAAATGAACTTTTGCATGGTATTCTAATTTTTCAAGTTTTACCTGTATGTATCTATCTCTTATAGGATAAACAGAAACATTAGGATGCTGAACATAATGTACATACTTATATACAAAAGTATATTGTATACAGAATGTACAGATAAAACACAGAGTAGTGCCAAAACACCATTTTCAGTTATGGCCAGTGCAAAACTGCATAATTGATAAAACATTGCAGTATAAGTGCAAAGATGGTCCAGTATTGGTCAACTGTTTTGTAACAGCCACACAGACAAAGCTGCTTTCATCCTATTTGTGTAAGTACTGAGATACCTGTAACACCTGCCTGATGGGATGAAGATAAATAGTGTATGGTTAGGGTTTTAAGACTTCCTTGCACCTACTGGAGTTTCTTATAAATGCCCCCAATGGGCTACGGGTACAGCTGAGTGCTGATATTCATTGAGCAGTTATTTACCAGGGCTTTATGGTCTATTGCAATTATCTGGTGAAGATCATCTTAATGGTACAAGCAGTTAAAGTTCATCAGTGTGCCCTCCCTCCATCCACCCCCCTTTCTTCTCCTCACTGGCCGACTTTCACATTCATAATGTAGTTCCGTACCTGAATACACTTGCATGTTTACATTCTCCAATTTAGCAGGTGGAGGTATGCATCTAGCTGATTTGTGAGCCACCAATTAACACAAAGAGAAGAATAGTACAAGGAAAACAACTTGCATATGAATGTGTTGGGAGAGATGGATAGCTTTGTATTTTAAACAGTAGACCACTTCCGTTTTCAGGTATGGTTGGCTTTCATATTTGATTCAGACCGTGCCTGTGAATTTTCGTGTGTGAGACCACATTTTTAAGTGGTACACTAATCTCTACAGTGTTGCACAAAATGTACCCAAATTAAATTTCCTCCTTATAGGTCTCATTTTTACCTCAAATCAGAGCTATCACAAGTGGTATCACGTGTGAACTATATTATGGTGGTTGAGCCATTCACAGGTGGAGGTATGAAATCATGGGTAAAGAGGGAGTACAGGAGAAGGAGCCACAAGCATTCTTGAGGAAGTCTGGTATTGAGGGTAAGACAGGACAATGTGCACTTGTCTAATGTGATAGGCCATAGTCAGTTTGACTGAAAGTTCAGGATCCAGTTAGAGGGGCATTATGTTGCCAAACAATCATCAGCAAATCAGAGCTGGGCTTCCAAATTGGTGAAGAAATTGTGCTGGGTGGTTTAAAAACTGATATCCTAAATACTTTGCCACATATGTCATAAATTAGCTGTTTATGTTTTGGTATTTGGCTTTGCAGATACCTTTCGCCAGTATGGTCATGGCTACATCATAAGCCCCTCAGTCTCCTAACCTGTAGGCAGTGTCTTATGCTGGAAGCAGACAGCAGACCTCAGGTTCATCCAGAGCATGGTACATACCAATCCCCGGTAGGGGAATGTTTTATTTGTTTTCTGTGTGGACACCCTTCCACAAACCATGCTCTTGATGTAGATGTTAATTTTGCTATATATAATGTATTTATTTCATCACAGCAAGCATTATTTTGTCAAGATGGTAGTTTCATTTGACTGATCATGTGAAAAAAAAAGAAGTGATGAGACTGGCTGTTTACGTATGCTGTCTGTTTTGCAGATGAAATGAGGTCCTTCACTGTCATGTTTTGCCAATGTCCAAAGCTAGTAAAAGAAGGATATTTAACACTTTGCTAGTTAAAAACCTTGTTATAAATATCATCGCGTGCCTGAGAAAAATAATATGAGTGAACGCCTGAAAAGGTGTTTACATTTTGCAGTCAAATCCTTCATAGAGATGCATTTTTAATTGAAATGAACACCAATTGACTCGTTCATTAATTGCCCTGTTGGACTAGGCAGCCTCCTCCCTTGTTCCCCTGCTGGCATCACAGGGCTTGCAAGTATTTAACATTTGCTAACTTATCCTGGAACTAATGTGATAAAATGAAAGAAAAAGGCAAGGTGGAAAAAAGAGAGAAAGATGTCGCCCAGGGCAGGATGGCCAGCAAAGGTCTAAGCCAAGGCAACAAGTTCCTTTGGGAACTAATGGGATTTTCAGGGGCTTGCATTGATCTCCTGCATGCTCATTCAGGCAGTCCTTTTGCAGCCATCCGGCACACTTTGGCTCCAGAGATTTCCTGGTTGCCCGCAGAGAGCACTCCACACACACTGCAGCAGCTTCTGAAGATGCTTCTGCAGGTGATATTTAATGACAAGGAAATGTCATTAAAATTAAGTTGTGAACTGTTTATGAAATGCATAGAGAAATTCAGCCTCACTGAATGATATATTTACTATAATCTAGTGACAAAGACAAAAATTAAATAAAGTCCAACTAGGACAATCTGTTATTCATAATGTCATATGATGTCATAATGTCATGATGACTTTAAGTGCCATTTTGAGCATAAACTGAAGTTGTGTTTTTTTTTCACTTAAATGCTGTTTAATGCTTTTTACAGAAAATCATTCAAATCTTGATCAAATTGATCAGAAAATCAATATCACAAATGTTCTATAGAGCAAATAATATACATATAATACATATATCATGGAAAAAGTTCTAATAGGCAATATAATCATTCTGAATACTTATAATACTTATAACAATAGATATAAAATGTTTATAAAATATAGTGTCAATGTTGTATTTGTTATGGGCCATATTTTAAGGATTTTTAAACTTCCATTTCTAAAATGTAGTCATGAACCCATAAGATTTGGGATTAAACCTACAGTCAATTTGCTCGTTTGCAACTGTTGTTCTCAGTTACTGTATCAGAATTACACACTTGTTCAGTCATCTCTGCTGTCATCTCTGTTACAATACATACTGTATACTGACAAATGAGTGCTTACTCTGCAGTGAGGGGATCCTTTGTGTTTCAAACAGCTAGAACACACAGAGACAGAAAGAATGAGAGAGAGCGCTCCAGGGCTTGATTTGAGGGTGGGCAAATCTGACAGCAAGCTTTGAGTCTTAGGGATGAGGAGAGAAGGGGGAAAGGGGGCCAGAGCTCTGTCAGGCAATCTTCAAGTGGCAAAGCTTTTCAAAGCTTTGTTATCCACTTTGGGTTGCCCCTTCTGACCTTAGAATGGACGTGCTTAGCCCTTCAAGGAAATGGAGAGGGATCTTGGGCATGCTGTATTGTAGTGCAGGGGAAGCAGGGTTCAAAAGCACATGACCAGCATTCCCCAAGGAGCGATAAGGGTGAAGACCCAGCACAAAGGTGAACCAGGAGATTCGTCATCGGACACACGAGAGAAGCAGAGATGTGGAGAGATTTAATGTCCACAGACGACCTCCTTGTTTTGCAAGGCTGTAATACACAGTGCCTATTCTCTCTTTGTCTTTGTCTTACTTTCCCTTTAGGGCCAACTCCTGCCTTCCATCGTACTCTGTCCAAACAATGTCAAAACTTTGGAGAATTCCACCTGCATTTTATGCCCAAATCATATCTGGAAAAAATGGACTGCTTAGTTTTATATTTTGCACATTTTAGATGTTGTTTCTCGAAAAATCCTAACAAAAAAGGCCAAACATTTAATACAAAAGAGATTTGTTCTACACTCTGTGTGAAAGAAATACAGCTTTTTAGGGTCAGAAAAGGTGGTGGTATTCACCCAAACCAGTCTAGAGCAAAAAGTATTATGTAATATATCATAGCCAACAGGTCCTCTAGATTTATGATGCTTGCTTCTAATTGACCACCTTTATTACATTCTTTTGCTTGTTCGACTGCATCTCTCCTGTACTGTAACGCGGTACATCAAAAATGTAAATCTAAAAATTACATGATAGACGATCCTCTAAACATTTAATGCTGTGACATTGCAAATGTATTATTTATAGCCAGTATCACTCTCAAAGCACAAAATAATGGGTAAAATTATGTACAAATCTGAATCCCAGCACAAAATCTAAACTCTATGTCGATTGTTTTTACTGCTATGCAATTTTGGAACAATGGGATTTTTTTATCCACCTAAACCAGTCTAATTTGTTTAGTTTAGCTTTAAGTTGCATGAACATATTGTCTTACTGCTAAACTAAGCAAAGACTGCAGTTACAAAACTTGCCTTGATAGTTTCGTTTAAGGTACTACCTGTTCTTAAAGTTTTTAATTAATACTTTATAGCAATTTAAACTAAATATCCTACACCTGGTGTCTTTTTATTAACTTTTCTTAATAACATCACATGTTTAGGGGACATTTGTGCTTGGATTTTGGTTTTGTCGTATAGATTGGGTTTTTAAATAAGTCAACACTAAAAACAGGCTAGTTCACTATTTTTGCTTGGTGACATCTCCAGGGAAATTACATAAATTTAATAGGTAAAAATTGCTAAAATTTAGTCATTTAGTTGGTTGACACAGATAAACAATTGCAATGACATGAATTGATGATGGTAGTAAACACCAGCATTGAATTCATGCTGCCATAAATAATTAATATATTATTTAATTTAATAATTCATATTCTGATTTGGGGTGTAGAACATAAATATATTTTTGAGTATTAAGTATATTAAGTATTGATTACAAGTATTTTTGAGTATTAAGTATATTAAATATTAAGTATTGATTACAAGTGTATAAATATCAAATCCAAAATACTGTTCGACACATATCAGAACCCTTGCTGGCTTTGTACACTCATAGTTGGATAGCAGGTGTGACACAATTTTCATTATGTACCCAGCAGGGGAAGACACTAGCACGACACAAAGTTGCAAGTGTGTACAAAAGAAAATTCCAGATCCAATGGTGATAAATCTGACTAAAACGAGAGAGAGAAAAAAACAATCTTGTGATCCATCTCCTCTTATCTTTGACTTAACCTTTGCTTTCAGATGCTCATCTCTGGCATGGCTGTGACTGAATACAAAATGCAATTAAAGGACACTGGATTCTCTTACGCTGTACCAGACACTTTCACTTGAGGCTTAATCAAAACCCCTAGCTCTAAGACCTTTATGTGATCCAGGACACACGGCTTCCATTCACACCGCTTCATCCCGCTTCTTTGTGTTCTTAATCGTTCTTTGGTATTAAGCAGTGTTGGCAGCCCAATCCCCTTACTAAAACTCAGCCATGGTGCTTTGTTACGGCTAGGCCTCATCCCCTCTGTTGCCTCCAGCACAGGAGCCGCACACTATCCCTCTGTTGTCTTTTTAAGGCCCTCTTTCGTAGCTCAACCCATGTTAGTTCACGTGCCATGTGTACCAGCATACACTGAGAAGACGACCTGATGCTGAACAAAATCTCCTGAAATGGTCCTCTTCTTATGGTTGTTGTCTAGGAGTCACACTTCTGTCACACTTCTGTTACTGACAAGCAAAGCAAATAGAATATTTTAGATGACTTCTTAAATCTGCAAACATTTATTGTGAACAGCAGAAAAGGATTTGCTTTGGGCAAATTTTATTCTGCATTGAAAATTGTAAATGACCCATATAGTACTTGCCCCAGATCTCTTCCTTTGAATGTCAATGTGTGCTGGTACACAACTATAGGGATGTCTCAATACCATTACAGTACTTACAGATGCTCCAAACTCATACAGTATAAGGTGATATTCTGAGATTCTGCCATTCATATGCAGTAGCAGGAAAAGACAACAACCTGGGAGTATCTTGAAATTAATCTTGGCAAGCAAATCAAACTGTTTATCAAAACTCATAAAATGCAGCACAAGGAGTTTGTACATAATTCAATTCAATTTTTTTTCAATTTTATTTGTATAGCGCTTTTAACAATTGACATTGTCCCAAAGCAGCTTTACACAATCAAAATAATTATTTACATTTGTATGGAATAACAGAGAACTCGAGGTAACATCTCTCACCCTACACTGTATATTGATTATTACAATTTGCTGCTATTAGTAATTCAAAATAAGGAATTCCAATGTAATGAGAATAAAAAATATAAAATGATACAATTCTATGTTTTTAAGATGTCTGCAATATAAACTTCACACTCAAAATAAGTGTGATATATAAAAGGATATATACAACAAAGGACATATACTGTACGACATATTTTTTTTATATGTGACACTGCAAACTCATGCAAAGAACCGGGCAGTGTGATCCCTTTAGGTGTTAGGCCTTACACTCCCAGAGTAACTGAAAGAATCAGACTAAGAGTTGTAATTGCCACCATTTGAATGTGTCTGTCTGTCCACCTGTCTGTCTGTCTGTCTCCACAACACATGATGAACAAACTTACACTCCCAGTGTGTGCACTAAAAATGTTCAGCTGCAACCTACAATGGTGAAAATTGTGTTGGTTTGTTAATTTCTGTAAAAAAAATTTTACATAAATTTCTGTTAAAATCTAACACCTAATGCTTTGTTCTCAGATTTGCATGTGTGCAGATACACATACATCTATGATAGAAAAAGAAGACATTCAGTCTTATTTCAGACACTTGTGGCAGTAACTGTCTGGATTGTGGAGTTTGGGTAGCAGAAGTCGCCTGCCAAATACTTGGATGTTTGACATTAAAAGTGATTTTGACATTAACCCAAGTTTTAGTTTCATATTTACAATGACCCATCTGTTTGCAAGTACTCTTTTACACCATGAATTTCTTTTGAATCAAAATGACCTCACATCCTTACGAAGAATGTAAATGTATATTTCTTAGAAGAAGAAAAAAACGCCAAGGTCACCACGTTTCAGATGATATAAATGATTCCTTTTTTTCTCTTTTTTAAAGATAAATGGGTCCTTTTTAACCAAGGACCTTGCAAGGCATAAATTTTTACTAACATTAGTGCATACTACTTTTTTTCCACTACCTGTTATAGTACATATGATGCACACAGGGCCACTTGCCCTACTTTACAATCACAGGGCCACTTGCCCTACTTTACAATCCCTTTATGTACACTGCACATACTCAATAAAACTGCACAATGCGAATAAAACCTGATTCTGATTCTGATTCTAATATGTGCATTCTAAAGTTCACACCAAATGTGACATATAGCTCACACAGAAATACAGCCCCATATGCATATGTGGCAGAAATCATATAACCATACTCATGGTCAACCAGTGCAAAATGGTAACTACAGGGTGGGCCATTTATATGGATACACCTTAATAGAATGGGAATGGTTGGTGATATTAACACATTTTATAACTTATTTATAACATTTTATAACTTAATTAATAAACTTGTAAATAACTCATGAAAGAATAAAGT
>JAQMYJ010000014.1:13209269-13238907 GCA_030014305.1 Clarias laeviceps | reverse complement strand
GCCTTCCTCTCTAAATCTGCACAGAACATAAATTATTTTCAACATTAATAACTTAAAAGTTTACAACAACTTAAATTAAAAATTAACAACTCCTTTACTATTTCCCCATCTGTAAAGGGCTTGTTATGTTTTCCTAAAATCCACTGTATTCTCAGTGAACATTCATATGCTCGTTGTTGGGGTGAGTGAGTGAGAGAGGACCTGTGTAGATCGCTCATACTGCACTTTAAGATCATTTATTCTCCTCGCCCTTATCTCAGACTGCTGGGGCTAAGTTTCTTCAAAGTGTCTATGTTTAGATTCGTAATGGCGTTTAATGTTTCCACTTTTGACAACCGCAACAAATAAGTCCAAGCAGATAAGACACACAGGCCTCGCCAGTTGGCGACCCCTGATTTAAAGGATCCTTAGTAACTTCCTGGTTGTGATGGTTTGAATTAGATCAGTCATTCCCAAACTAAAGAGTGCCACAGTCCAATCTGAAATCAGTAATAAATTAAGAAATATAAATAATTGAGTGCTATTAGTGAATTGTCAGTCCTGTGACCTGAATGTACAACACTGGATAATAAACCTCTTATATATAATATATACTGCACAGTATAAAAGGGATGTGGTGTTCTGGTTAAATTCTGGTCTGCCAAAAACAAGATAGAAAATATGTTCCAGATAAAAAGATAGTTTAGATACTGTAGATAAAAAATACTACTTAGTTTAAATCCCATGTTTTCGTTCATATTAGTTTTGGTTTGATTTAACAATAAATATTTTGTGTTATTGAAATTGAACTCCAAAATTGAAAATGAAAAATCAAAATTCTTTAAAAATGTCATGGGCCGGATGATTTACAAAAAATAATTATAGGTGTGCAGTATAAAAGCACACGTTTGTGCACATCTCTAATTAAGACCAGCCAAAAATTTGAGTGATGTATGTAATAAGATTGATGCACCGTCAGGTCCAGAATTCACACCATTCTGACATGCTGGCATTTTTCCAGTGTTTCTGTGGTGGGAAGGTGATTATGAAAATCCTTCAGGTTTAGGCCATGCCAGACAGTGAAACTGTGTTACACATATTATTCAGAAAGATCTTTCAATGGAAGATTGTTTTTATTCGTCACACAAGCAGGGTACATTCAAATGTTTTTAAACCCCTTATGATAAATACATTTGTGATAATTTAGCATTATTCATTTATTATATATCATTTATCTTTGTTGATAATAACCTGTCACTGATGGTTATATGCATATGCATGCAAGCTTCAATAAATTCATGTATACATTGTCCTGTTTTGTAGCAGTGCTTGAGATTATAAACTGAGAGAATGAAACTGGTTTGTGACAACAGTTCTATTGACGCTCACATGGGGGCAGCAGAAGGCAAACGTCCTTGTATTTTTATTGTAGTTTTGAGGAATAGGGCTTCCCGAAGGACTTTGTTGTTGGCATTTTTGGCAAGTTTTTGGCTCTCGTTTTCATGTACCCGAACAGTTTCAGAGGATTTTTTTGTCTGTTAAACTACACAGTGCCCAATGAATCACTGAAACTAGCTTACGGCATGAACCAGTGAAATTGCAGATGATGACAAATGTTACATAAACAGCCCATTTTTAAAATAGACATTAAATTAGACTTTTAAATATGCATTTTGAAGCTTGTCACAGTAAAACATTTGTTCCCAAGTATTTAATTTAATCTACACAATTTAATTTAATGTTAAGAAATGAGGGGTACTGTACAGAACTAAATCAATGTGACCATTTGATAGGATCTTTATATTGACCTTACAAGCCCTGAGTCTTTAAAACTTAAGATTTGACAAACAGACTATGAAATTGTCAGGATTAAAAAAAAAAAAAAAGAAGACTGAGAGAAAAAAGATCACAATTTTATTATAAAAATTATATTATGTATTTTGGTCTTAGAAGCATTATGTATTCAAATGGTCTTAGAAGCATGACTTACTGTACCATTCATCAATCTTATTCTTATCTTTATGAATGTATGACAGTTCCACTGAAACTGATTATTCTAATTACATGGAGGAAACCTTCATCTTGCCTTATGAAACCAGATCTACCCGGAAAACTGTTTGCTATTGGTTAAGCATGTTTCACTTGCATTTACTCATTTGGCTGTTGTTTACCTGAAGCAACTTAAATTTGAAGTAGCTTGTTTGGCAGCTTGATGATGTTCACATAACGATCGTTATGTTTAAATATGATATAAGGAGAAACACAAACTTGTTTAAAATTTGTTTTAATCACATTTTAATAATATCTGTGAGGACAGCTCCTTATAATAGGCGCAAGTATGTTACGGCTCTGATTTACTGATCGGGATTCCACTCCCAGCTCCATCAGACTGCCACTGTTGAGCCCTTGAAGAAGGCCCTTAACTTTGCTCTAGGGGTGCCTTATAAAGTGTGACCCTGTGCTCCGACCCCAGCTTCCTAAGCTGGCATATGCAAAGAAATGAATTTCACTTTGCAGTTATATTCATGTGATTATAGTATGCTAAGAAAAACAGTCCCAATGTTGGTACCCATGAATCAAGAAAGCTTATTCTTAACGTATAAATCCCACAGCATGTTACCATAAGTTACCACAGCATGAGATCATATTGCCTACAAATGACAAATTATAACAACCTAAACACCTATGTGTATGTGTCTTTTAAAGGAATGGAATGGAAGGTGACCATGCTGGTCCTGAGCTCCCTTGCCCTCATCACTGGGATGGTCATCCTCTTTCTCAACATCTATCAAAATAGGTGGGGTTATTTCCTTGGTTAAACTATGATTAATGTTTCACATATTGTGTGACTGACGTGTTGATGATTATCTTGAGTTCCTTCAGCGTGAGTTAGTTCTTGAGCATGGCAGCCATTACGCAATACTTTATTTGCACAATGTGCAGAATATCACTCTTGAAACTGTACAGGGCATTCCTGTTATTCTAGTCAGTCCTTCTAATTTTGTTTATTTGTGTGACAGCCGGAGGAAGAGTGTTGTGGTTCTTAAGTCATACACATCCAATAATGAAGCCAGTCAGCCCGGCTCACCTGTGTCTTGTGACAAAGCTCCCCTCACCAAACATCCCATGAAACCACCTCGTTCTCCGTCTATTCAGCGCGGGGAGATCCTGATTGAATGGAAGGACGGCACTGTTACTCCACTATTTGACACCTACCAAACCTCCTAAAGTGCAACTGGAGACTTGGAGACTTTTTGCGACGTGAATGCTGCCATACTCCATGAGCTGTTATATGAACTCTTTTCTCTGCTTTTCACACTAATGCATTGTACTGCTCATAAGAATGTACAGCTATTGATGTTCCTTCATGCATAGTCTTATTTGGTTGCATAATGCATGAATGCTGCCCACAGAAATTGTAAGAACAATCATAATGACTGATCTTCTCGATTAGAAAAACATTTACCCATCATCTTCCGTTTTAAGATGTTAAAAGCCTAATCAGACGGCGTTAAGGTGGAAATGTATAAATGGGTCTGTGACCGGTGTTTATGTGTTTTTTATTGTGTGGGAGAAAGTTTTGCAGTTCACAACAGAACAGGTTACTTTACAGCATAATTAAAAAAGGTTTCAGGAAAAAACAACATAACTGTTATTATACTGTTATGTTAGGGAGTTTCCATGGCATCCAGTTCTGCACAAAAATGTCTAAAGCTAGGAAATTCTTAAGTAAACAGCAACCTTGCCAAATTTCTGTACATGATTTGCGGAAGCAATCAAGCAAACAGGGATTGAACAAGTCACACCAGAGTGCGGCAAAAGTCCAGCCTAGCTGGATCCGTCAGGTTTTGAAGATCAAAGGACTTCATACTAAATATTGACCGTTGTATAGCAATCTCACAGCAAGAAATAACAAATTATTCTTAATATCTTGATTGTCATTTTTTTTTTTTTATTGAGAATTTTTCTACATTTGACAACCACTGTAGATCAAGGGATGAGATGCTACATGATTAAGCAGTGCTAGGAAACGTAAACAGAAACGAATTCCTTAAAAGAAAAAAAAGCAGAAAAAAAAAGCTTGTGTGCATGAGGGATTTGTTTTGCCTGATCAGTCGTGTACAAGTCCGAACATGCACCGAAGCATAAATTACTAAACAAGTGATTCTTGTTAGGGTTAATGCAAAGAGTTTCACTTCTTCAGGCGTACATATCTGCACCAGTCCCAACCTGCCATGCTGCAGCACTTTTGTCTCAATTATAAATTAGACTAGGTGTAGCCACTCTGTTAGGGAGTTAACATGCAGACCTTTTTGTTAGTGTGAGAAACTGATAAACCCAAGCAATAACCATTGGCTCTTATATTTCAGAATGTAGTAAATATTAATGCTAAGCCTACAGTATGTGTCAGCGTGTAATTTTTCTACATCAAATTCACTTTATTAAGCATGTTCTTGCTTGTGTCTTTTAAACTTTCAAAAACAAATCAGTCTATAATGTCTCTTTTTAAAGCCTAATTCCTCCTTTATTATACTGATCTTTATAAATACAGAACTTTTTCATTCAACTGCATGACTTCTTGGTGTCCACTTGCGTCCACTAAGTTATAGTTAATTTTAATTTGGATGTTTTTTATTTGCTCTGTAAAGATTACTTTGTATGCACAAGAGTTGAATCTGACTAGTTGGAAAAGTTGAAAAACTACTTAGTATCAGTGTTAAGTTTAAGTGTTATATAAATAGAAAAACTGAATATGTCTGAATGTTTTTGTTTTTAGAGTGATGGTTACGATTTATGCACACCACCTTCTTCACTCGGTATTTGGACATAATTCAGCACCTTTAAAAAGAATGTTATTTTCAGTGACCATAACCTCACCTGGTCTGGTTTTATTTATAGACTTGTATTTTGTAGTATTAAAAAAAAAAATCTAATTCTATCTAATGCTATCTAGCTCTATTTGTTTTTTTTTTCTTTTCAAGACCTAAAGGAAACATAGCTAACAGGCAGTTTTGACCCTCTAGGGCTTATTAATAAGACTAAGATAAAAGATAAGACTGCACAAAATTATAGTTTATTTGTCTTTTTTTTTTAAATAATGTTTGATCCTGATTTAATCTTTGCATGTATCTATTTGTACAGTATAAGAGCTTTGCAGTGAATAAAGTTGGACTAATACAGAACAAAAGTTGTGCAGATGTGGTCTGTTTGGTTATGTTTCCAAGATCTTTTGGAGTTGGTAGCATGTTAAGACCAGTCTTTTTCTTTTCAGAGTGGAATTCCAGCTATTTATATAGAATATAACAGGGTTGATTTGGGAAACAGGGCATGCAAAGACACACCTGTACCTTGCATTTAGAGAAAACTATGTCCTGATGTTTGCAAGTCTGAACAAAGACACAGCTTCGTGAGTGAGATCAGTTGCAAACGTGCGTGCAAGAAGTGTTTCCTATAGAAACCTGTTTTGCTACTATTTTTCTGCAGTATTTATATATATAAAAAAAGACTCCACAAGGTGGGGATTAGGCAAAATGAAACAAAATTGTATTCCAATTGTGAAGAGAAATTGGCAGTCACTGTGACTTTTTCTATTTTTGTCTATTGCACAACTCCTCTAATTATGGCATATATAAATCCAGAATACCTCTTATACAGTTCTTACCCTAATGCACCTTTTGCAGAATTGGATTGACATACACTGTTAGTTTAAACATCATTTGTAGGCTACCAACTCAAAGCAAATCATTTATGTTGTGCAGTAGTACTTATGATTTGCAAATGTTTCATCTACTGTTGAAGTCTGAAGTTTACATACACCTTAGCCAAATACATTTAAACTTAGTTTTTCACAATTCCTGACATTTAATGCTAATAAACATTCTCTGCCTCAGGGCAGTTAGGATCTCTACTTTATTTTAAGAATGTGAAATGTGAGAAGAATTGGAGAGAGAAAGATTGATTTCACCTTTTATTTCTTTCATCTCATTCCCAGTAGGTTAGAAATTTACACACACGCGTAATGTAGTTAGTATTTGTTAATATTCCAACATAACAATGGATTAAATTGTTTAAATGGTTCAGGTAGCCTTCTACAAGCTTCTTGCAAGAAGTAGGAATTTTAGCTCAATCCTCCGGAAAGAACTGGTGTAACTGAGTCTGGTTTGTAGGCCTTGTTGCTCTTTATACTTTTTCAGTTCTCAGTGCAATTTTTTTTTCTATTGGATTGCGTTCAGGGCCACTCCAGTAGCTTTATTGTTTTGCCACAACTTTGGAAGTATGCTTGGGGCCAGAGTCCATTTGGAAGAACCATTTCCGACCAAGCTTTAACTTCCTGGCTGATGTTTTTATATGTTGCTTCAATTGCTTCCTTCCTTATGATGCTGTCTATTTTTGTGAAGTGTACAAGTCCTTCCTGGAGCAAAGCACGCCCACAAGATGATGCCGCCAACCCACTTCTTCACGGTTGAGATGGTGCTCTTTGGCTTACAAGCCTCACTCTTTCACCTCCAGACATAATGGTGGTCATTATGGCCAAACAGTTAAATTTTTAAACAGTTAAAGTAAGATGTTTGCCCCAAAGCTGTAGTCTGACTTTTTTATGGTGGTTTTGCTGCATTGGATTCTTTCTTGCTGAACACCCTTTCAAGTTATATCTATATAAGCCCTGTTTTAATGTGTATATAGATACATTTCTACCTGTTTCCTCTAATAACTTTACAAGGTCATTTGCTGTTGTTCTGGCATTGATTTGTACTTTTTGTCCCAAAGCACATGATAACTGTGTGGTCTCATGGTGTTTGTACTTGAGTAGCATTGTTGGTACAGATGAATGACGTACCTTCAGGCATTTGGAAATTGTTCCCAAGGATGAACCAGTTTTGCTGAGGTTCACATTTTCCCCCCCTGAGGTCTTGGCTGATTTCTTAAGATTTCCCCACTATGCCAAACAAATAGGCACTGAGTTTGAAGGAATGCTTTAAAATACATCCACAAGTATACACAAAACACAGGTTGACTCAAATAATGTCAATTAGCCTTTTAAAGCCATTCATCAAGTTGTTTAAAGGCCATTTCAACTGTGGGTATGAAATTATGAAATACTTGGAAACTTTACTTGAGTCATGCATAAAGTAGATGTGCTAACAAACCTATAGTTTAGTATAGGCAAACCTATAGTTTGTTAACATAAAAAACTGGTTTGTTAACCTGTGGAATAGTTTTAAGGACTTCAACCTATGTAGCTGTATGGAAACTTGCGACTTCAACTGTATGTTCTAGGCATTAACAGTAGATTGGTGGATTAAAGACATGGTAGTTAAAGTGAGGATGTGCTCTCCCACAGGGCATACTGTAGTGTCCAGATAAGAGAACATCTCCACCCAAATAATTAAGTTGTTTGGGTCCCATCCTTATAGGGAAGAGACCGTCCTAGTTCTGGATACATATCTGCTGCCGTGACGCCCTAAATTTTTCTGTCTACCCTAGAGATTAGTGGTATAGCTATAATTAAGGATGTTGAACCCTGACTTTTCTCATGTCTGAGGTTGTCTGATGCAGATCTGCAAACATGTCACAGTTGGTTACTTTTCGGCAGAAAATCTGATAATGCTTCCTTTCAATTATACCTGCACTTAAACACAAGTGCAGCAATGAAGTGAAGATATAATCAGAGCTAAAGCCAGATTTTAATTTAGGAAATAGCTTGTTTTAAATATACTGTTTGAGGATGTAGAAAAAAGGGACAAATGTGGTGGAAGTGACTTTTAGAGAAGAGCTAACAAGAATAAAAAAATATTTCGAGCATTGATTCATTGCAGCACTCGTAGTGAGGAAGCTGAAAATAGGTTTACTTCCTAAATATTACCAGTTAATTTTTTTATACGTATAATTAGACTTGTGCTCAAACTCAGCGACTGGATTTAGAGCATCCTTATTGCTCGTCTGAAGCCAAAATTAAAATTGGAGTGTTGCATTAGGAATTGCAAGTCAAATGCATGAATCAGATTGTCAGCTGTGGTAATAAAGAACTGCTCGTAATAAAGAAAAAATATAGTTTGTTCTTCGAGGACACAGTATTCCTGAAAACATACAGCTATAATAATAATTATAATATTATAATAATATTAATAATTAGCTATATAATAATAATATTACTGATGATAATAATAATAATAATTATAATAATAATAAGAGGGGTGTTCAAATCATACCAGGACTTGTAATGAAACTTCTCATTTCATCATTCACAAACACCACTTGCACATTACAGGAAATCGTGATGCCACATCTCCCATACAGTCTTAATCTCGATACAAGCCATCCACAGGTTTGGCATCATTAAAGGAGTTCCTGGGACTGGGACGTGAAGCGAGCAGTCCAATCATGGCTCCGCCATACTGAGAACTTTTTTACTTTGATGGAATCTAAGCACTGGTGAAACACTGGAACAAGTGTTCAGCACTTGTGTTTTAATTGTATATACTAGAATGTATATAAATAATAGACCACAGTTATTCTCATATATATTATTATATACAATCAAAAGTCTTTCTAAAATGTCAGAGAGAAAAAAAAGCTTTGTTAAAAAAAAACATTGTTTTAAGTTTATAATTTTTCCCATTATGTAACTAGCCTTTTACCTACTTTTTATTTTTCCCTTCATTTGTGTGATCAAGAGAACAGCTATCTGATAAGGAAATGTATTTTCTCCACCCGAGACAATTAGACATCCACAGTCAGATGCTGAATTTTTTTTTTACAGAAGTAGTCATTTAAATATTTTGAGAAAGCTTTGCAAATGACTCTCATGAAGAAGAGCAAGATGACAAAAGTTAACATATACTGTATATTGTAGTGCATGGTTCTGAAAAATATGAATTATATAATTTATATATATAAATTAAATAAACTTCTTTAGATGATAGTGAAAAAAACCCCGGAGGAATTCTGTCTTCTGACTTTCCGTGTGGAGGTAAAATGATGAAAGGAGTTTTACAGCCTGGCATTCATGACTTGGAAACAGTGTTTCAGGACCTTACCTCAATACAGATTTCCAGGTCTGTGTTTTTCACATATGGGCAGCATCTGGCTGAACAACACCCTCAAGGTGTCCAAGGATAAAAGAGTCTTGGCATAAAGTTTACTACTGGAGGATGACCCACTAAAATAAATTTTATGATTCAAAGCAGGAAACAATATAGATCTGATTAAAAATTGTGTAATCCCATGGTTTAGACAAGCTTTTAGAAAAGTAGAGTACAACACGGCACAACACCTACTGATGGTAACATCTGTTTAGAAGTTCAAAAGAATTGAGTGGTTATGAGTTTCACTCAATCAGGGTGGTTATGATAATCTTGATATTTGGTTCTTATGTATGGCCCTGGAGATCAATTTTACAAGGCAACACAACACAAACAATGTCATCAATGCTAAAATATGGTAGCTTTAGTGTAAGCATATCAGGATTTCAAATCGGAAGATTTCCAGTCCACCAGCAGAGGTTCATCCTACATAACCTTTATCTCCTCTGTTATCTTTTTTTTCTTGTTTCTATAGTATTAAAATATCAAAAACCACAGTTTTTGACAGTTACCAAATTGTCAAATTAAGCAACTGTCTGAATGTAAAATTGTATGCAAATTAATGCTATGATAATCATGCAACCTAATGAGTTTTATATTCATCAGAGTACATTGCAGTGATAAGATTTGTCTGTCTTTAAAAGAAAAAAAAATGTGTTGATGTAACATTACTGTCCATGCAGTTATTCATCTTCAGCAAGTACTTCATCTGGTCAGAGCTGTTTTGGATCAAGAGCTTATCTCTGCAACACTTCGGATGAAATACAGTAAGAATATTTCCTAGATGGCATGCCAGACTATTGTAGGACACTGTTCATAAACACTCTGTCACACATTCATTCACACCTACAGAGTACTTACAGCAATTTACTGGCACATTTTTTGAAGCCACACAATGACAGACATTTCTTTTGTTGACTTTTGCTGTGATGTCAATGTTGACATCACATGCTTGCTGATTCAGAGTTTAATCTTAACTGAGCTCGGCAACTTGAACAGTTTTCTAGATGCCAACGCCCAAACCTGATATTAGTTGATAAGCATAGAGTTAATTTTAGTTGAATTAATGGGTTGGGAGTTGAAATCAATTCAGAATCTGTGACCACAGCAAAGGCTTTCAATTAGACTCCCATGTTTAGCTCTGCAACATCTGAAAACAGATATGGGTAGCTCCCTTCTGGCTTATGGGTGCCACTGACAAACTCTAATCTAGCCATATCAGTAACAGCATGAATAGGGTCAGAGAGTGCATAGCACCAAATGTGCACTTTTGCTTTGTGCCAGTTCCTGTGGAATTTACTATGTGATTGGACAATAATTTTATTAATAGCTTTTTTTTTAAAATTAAAATATAATGAATTACTACTGTAGCATCCCAAATGATTGCTGTTTTGCTGATGCTCTACTAAGAATACAAAATTACAATATTATGCATATGGATTGCCCTGAAGATACTCAGGGTTGATCCCAATGGATCTCACAAAACTGAATTTTCAGGTAGGATCATATAACACTATTTTTCATAATACATAATGCATATTATCTCCCTATCCATGCTTTTGTGTAAATATGCATACACATTAAAAATTTTTTACCCTTTTATGTAGTGTCTGTAACTTCAAACCCTTCAATCATAATTGTCATTCAGATGAAACTTGGCCAATTTAGATTTAACATGAAAAGACATAAACCTGAAAAAGTGTATTATTCTAAAATGGTAAATTGTTCAGATATGGCAACATGAATTTGACATGGTTACAGACACTACAGATTTTTTTCTTTTTAAGTTTTTACCTTTTTTTTACAGGCCATATGCTTCTAGAAGCTCACACAACTTTTGGTATCAATACTCAAAATAAAAATATGAATCATTTGCATTTTTTATTTTTATTGTTCGAAGCGAGATAGTATAGCACTGAAAAATTGCCATTTTTGGGGCACATATAAAAACATCTCTCCAAAGAAAGTTAGCAACGAGAAATTTTTAGGGAAGGAAGATTGGCCACTTCCATGTTGCATAAATTTCAGAAGTAACTTCTTTGGCACACACATTTTCCATATTATACAGTATGTATAAAATAAAAAAATTAAATCAGCACCAATATTGTGTTTTGGCTGAAAGATACTGTACCTAGATCCAAACGTAAGATATCTAGCCCTGCATTCTTGTTTTTCTTCCTCTTTGTTTTTTTTGGGGTATGCCTCTAAAAAATATGTTATTGTAGTACTACATCTAGTCTAGCCTCGCAATATTTTCCATTATTTCACAGAATAGTAAAAACACAGAAATGCTTAAAACCTGGATCACTCTTCAATAAAGATAATATGCCTTTTATATAAAAAAGCCTTATAAAGATAAAGTTAATAAAAAACAGATGTCCACTGGCATCCACGGAAGGCATGTGGACAGTTTGCCCCCTGAAGATCCTAGATGAAAGATAACAGACATGAAAAATCAGGCTTTGAATTAGAAACAGTTCCATTTTACAGTTACCTAGAAAACCTGATGCATGCAGTTGAAAGTAGGTTCACACAAAATAGGAATACATGCGACTCAAATTTCATAGTATGAGGAAATGTTTTTAAGTGTTTTATCTTATATCTAGGTTTCGTACTGTATTTCATTGCCTCTGTACATATACTTTACACAATGGAAATAAAGTTTAATCTAATCTAATCTAATCTAATCTTATCTAATCTAATCTCGGTGAGAATCAGTAGTGAAAAATTTGACGGATTGCTCCTGATGTGTAAAATACCAAGGGCATCATTGACTTTCGGTTGTGAAATGTTTTAAGAAATACTTTGCAAAGGCAGCACATGTGTATGTCAACAATAACTATGGAACCAATGAATCTCAAATTCTGAGACGAATCTGAAATATCTCTAGCAAGAAAAACACCATTCCTGTACCTTGTGTACTTCGTTTACCCAAAATGGTCATGTGTAGTAAGATGCCAATACTGAAGGGATGCATTCAGAGAGCAACTAATCATAATAGTGCAAACTACAACTAAACCATGAATATTATTTATATTTGAATTTTGAGGCATATTATTCAACTCAATGGAAAAAAAATCTGCAAACTAAAAAGCTGTTTTGATTCTTCAATAAAATAACACACATAATTGTGATCATTTTGATCCTGCGTCATTATTCAAATAGTGGCACCATGATGCACTATTTGTTTGACTGTATTTTTATATCTGACAGAAAACATGAAAATAATAATAATAATAATAATAATAATAATAATAATAATAATAATAATAAATCAACAGACAACTAAGATGTAAGGTTTTTATTTACATTTTTAAAATAGCATTAAGTACAAAAATACACTAAAACACTAAAATTGAATGAATGCAGAAGCAAACCTCTATGGCTTTTTAATATCACAAGTAATTTGCATAAAAGTGCTCATTAACAAGAACAAAATAGAAAAAGAAAAAGTAAGCAGTGGACCACAGTGTATGGAAATGATTTAAAAATGTTAAATGGTCAAAATACAGTTGTTTCGGCAGAACAATATATATATTTTTTTTCTTTTTAAAAATAAAATGTGTATGGCTTTGCAAACATATTAGTTGTGGGCAAAAGAAGTAGCTTGTATTCTACACCAATAATTATGTGAACATAAATATGTGAACATTACTAATATAATAATATGCCATTTTATCCATAATTAATTAGCTAATACTTTTATAAGGAACTTACTAAGGACATACCGATAGATATATAACATCTAAAATGTATAAAAACCTGTAAAAAATATATATTTACAAAAAAGAAAATTAGCAAGTATGTATACAAGTGTGTAATATTGCTCACACAGCCATAATCAACATAAGTATAAAAAAAATCTCAGCATTTTAGCAATACAGAATAATTTTCTTTTTTTTAATGGAACAAAGATTTTGTAAATGCACTGTTTGTAATGCTCCTCCATCATTTACAATTTGTTTCCATCATTTCTTGTCTGTCCAGAAATAACAAAATTTTTCATGAATAAATTGAGCTTAGATTAATGTCTTGACGATATACAGAGTATAGAGCATGGAGTACAAAGGACATAACAGGTGAGAATATCTCTTAAAAGTGTATCATTGTTCATAACCCATTGAATCATGAGCAAAACAGTGGTAGGCCTTGTTACTATGTTGATTAATCCAGCTTAAGGAACTGAAGAATCAATATCATTCAACTTGACATTCATTCCTTCTGATGCCTTTTGCTTTTCCCGTGCCTCCCCTTCTGTATGCCAGCCCACCATCAGTTGGTACACAATCACTCCAGCTATGGTACCCAGGAATGGGGCAAAGATAGGCACCAGGAACCAATAGTTTCCATTACTGTTGGAGAGAGATAGTTTAATAGTTTACTACATGTAATAATGTAATTAATAATTCTCTCGAGAAGGAAATTTATTCTTCACAAAAACTTAGGCAGTTAGATGGTGTGTTGTTAAGATTAACTTACGTGAAGACCTTGCTGCCCCAGCCTGCCATTGACGTGAACAGACGCGGTCCCAGGTCCCTGGCTGGGTTTACAGCATAGCCAGAATTGAAGCCCATAGATAACCCAATGACAAGTATAGTGAATCCCACCGTGAAGGCCTCAAGGTGTTGTGGGATAGGATTGTTGTTGGGGTCTACAATCGCCAGGACGCACACAATCAGTGCAGCTGTTCCTATAAACTGTAAATTATGTGGGAAAGAATAACAATAAATGGTCAGAGAGATAAAGGAACAGTGCCAGGTTTAGGTGTGTATGGTTTGTGTGATTCAGAAAAAGAGGAGCAGTATGTACTGTATCTACATCACTGTGCAAATGTCTTGAGCCACCCCACGTTTTTTTTTTATATTAACTTAAATTAAATGATATAGATTAAAGAAATTGAAATAATATTATTCTGTAACAGGCTGCAAAGCGCCGAAAGAATTTATAAATTTCATTTCCCCTCTGGTCTGTTCCAACCTCTTAACAGCATTCATCATGACTAATATACAGTACTTATCACCAGCCTGAGCATCTGTCATCATCTGCACCTGTTTCTTAGTGGTTCATGCCTTAAGCTAGATGTTTCTTCATGTTTAAATGATCCATAGGTCAGTGTGTCTTAACAAGCTAAAAACATTCCTCTGAAACTGCTCAGGTACAGGCACTGGATTAAAAATTATAGATTAACCACATTTTTAAAATATGTGGGTGGGAGGCAAGTGAAGACTGCAGAAATGCATGATATTCATGCTTAGTGTCAGCTTAATATTGGAAGTTATTGGAAATCATGCATTCTCGATAGAAAAGATATTACACATAGAAATATTTCATAATTTTTCACAGTTTAAAGTTCAAATTGGGACAGTGACAGACATGATCTTTCAACTTTTCAAAAGTATATGAGTGACACTAAAACATCACAGCAAAAGATTGTAATAATTCTGATGTAATTACTAACCTGATCGAAAAATCCATTAGCAGTAGTAAGGTGGCCACCAGGGTAGGTGGCAAAAATTCCATAGGGTAGGTCATTTTCTTTTATGTGATATTTCTGGATAGCATCTTAAACATGAAATATGAAAAGATTTGACATATATAAGCAGTACTTTTGAATTCTATTACACTGTATTAATCTTGTTCTACTTACCATAATACATGCCAAAGATTATACCAGCCCCAAAAAAAGCACCGATTGTCTGGCAAAGAAAGTACACTGGAAATTTTCTCCATTTTGACCTTCCAAGAAGGCATAACGCAAAAGTTACCGCTGGGTTCAGATGACCTCCTGTGGAGTTGGTGATAAAAGGTCTTATGTTTATAAAATATTGAATGGTAAAAAACATTTCAGAAGCAAGAGAAAAGAAAAAAAAATTAAGCATTTGCTTTAATTCCTAAGACCATCTGTGTGTATAAAATGTGGCCAAAATCATTTTAAATATGAAAGAAATTGCAGTACCTGAGACCTGGCCACACACCAAGATTCCAAGTGTGGCTGCAAGACCAAAAGCTAAGTTTACACTGAGGAACATGCCGTGAGATCCTCCACTGAGTGTTACCTGAGCCACCGCACCACAGCCAAACATCTGCAGGGTGAAAATAGAACGGTTTAAGCGTCAAAGAAAGATAAACTAGATAAATCGTTTGCATACTAGAACTGTGCAAACATGGTGTAGATGTTATCAGAAGGGTCTAGGTGGAGATCACAGATATGATCAAAACCTTTTGAAGACAAAATGTTCCTGCTACTATCACATGTGGCATAAAGCTACAGTAGAAGAATTAGATCATATACTTGAAAAAGCTATATAATCAGTAGATTTTATGTAATTATTATGTGCCAATTTATCAGGCTCGCGTTCTTAAGGAAATCATTAAATCCTGGTTGAATTAAATAAAACCCTATAAGCTTAACATGCGAGCTTTTCAAACTGTGTTTAGTTTTTCTTTGAATTCGGCTCTAACTGTGCAGTAACAGCAGTGGTTTGATCTTTTAGCTCTTGACAGCTATTGTAAACTACCTTAAATATTGTGCCAGACAAGTGTCTGGCATGTAAGAGAAGGAAGGTGGGCATTAGGATGGTTGTAAAGCTAGCCAGGGCACAGCCAGTTCTCTAATAAACATTAGGTATGGAGCCATAGATCATATGGTCTGGATAAAGTGTTCCATTCTTTGGGTGCTCTGGATCACAAGCATTTCACTCCAATACGGGCATCTGCAGGACATCATGTGTCCTTAAACATAAATAAGGATTAAGATGCCTTTTAGACACATTACAGGACAGAGGCTCTTTTCTGACATGATGATGATGATGATGAACAACCAGAGTGTCCCTTATAATATATGAATATATTTATAACGCTATTTAATTATTTTTTTCTTTTCATTATCTTGAAAATGTTCTCTGGTAAAATTCAGGAAACCATTAGAGGAAACCAAGGCAGTTGACATTTCCTGTTATTTTAAATATCTCTGACACCGCACACCACTTTCTTACTCCAGTCACCGTTCTGGACCTTGGTGTAAATATTGATAGGGTGTTGAACATTATAGAATTATCTATTATATAATATTAAATCAACGGTGGTAAAGGAGTGTCATCATTTACGTCATTATTTATGACACCTGAGTTGCTGTGTTGCATCACCTGCACATATTTCACGCTCCTGTCAAAAGAATAATATTGCGTATTGTCTTCTTTTTTTCTCCTTTTGTTAATTTTTAAAAGGTAACACCCTTCCTCTGAAGTTTCGTCTTCGACACACCATGTTTCAGATTTAGAGTCACTTCATGTTTTATTTCTGTCCTTCTAGGAGTTTTCACCAAGACTTATAATTTCAATGAGTTAGCCGGCAATTTTTGTATATTACAAATATACTAGGAGGAAGAGGGTGTATTTTAGGAATGCTGTGGTTGAGAGTAACCTATAGCCCTTTAGCAGTCTTGGTTAACCATGACATTTATTCTGGGATAAGGCTTGACGTCTAAGACACTCCCTATATGTACTGTATCAATCCTTGTATAGAACTCTTTCAATGTGTGTAGGTGTGTCTTTACACAGGAAGTTTGATAAGGAACCTTTTTCCTTATTATACAAATACCAAGATAGATATTAAATAAAAACAGAAAGGGAATAAACTTTTTTATGGCAAAATAAAAACAAACTTAAATAAATCAATTTATGCCAGCAAAAGGAGAGGATCCTTTAAAACATTTAGTTTACTTTATTTTAATGAGTCCCATTGAAGAACTTGTTTATGCTGGTCAATGAACAGGAACTGATTTTATCGTTTAATGCAAATAACAGCTAACCATACACTCTTTGCATTACAACACAATTTAAACATTTCTTAACTGCACCATCTGGTGTATGCTCACTATTTCCCAGTTACCTTTATAATATAAGATTATAATATCAACACTGAGCAGCAGGAATAAAACATTTTACTCATTAATGTGGCTTCTTTTCAAATCCATCAACCAATGAAGACAAACTAGTTACATTCTATTTGTATACTGTATGCATATCTATTCATTAAAAATATATATATTAAAGTATATTCATTTTATTATTTTTTTTTAAATGTTCCTGCTATAAAAATAATAATATAATAAAAAATATAATGGAATTAAAATGTATTAATAAGTTAAATACAAATAAATATCAGCAGTGAAGCAGATACAATGATGTGTATTTTAAAGTGTATCAACAAGTGTTATTGTTAAAGTTAGAGAAATTGTCAAAGTTAGAAAAATTATATAAATGTTAGAGAAATTATACAAATTATTTGTAATCTTTTTACAAGTTAATTTAAGAAAAAAAAATTATAAAAGAAAGTGTGAATGTGAGGACACTTACCACCAGGATTAGTGTGCCCAAGCATTCAGCCAGTCCCTGGCGCAGGAGCTTATTACGAATTTGTAAGGTGCTAGCGATCTTATCCAGGAAAGCCTTTTGCCTGCCCATCTTTCTGCCGAATTCTTGACTCCAAGTGAATGCTACACTTTAACTTCCTCAGTGGAATGCTTTCAAGTCAGCCCGGCATAGTCCTCTTATACTTATGTAAGCCTTTGCCCAGCCCTCTGTCATCTCTCACGTCCAGCCTCTACACACACACCCTTACATGCTTACTTGTACTCATCCACTTTTTCAAAACAGCTACTTTCTACTTTATGTACAGCCTCAAACTGAAACTCTAAAATATTGCTTAAAATAAACTATTAAAAATAGTCCTTAAAGAAGCCAAAAAAAAAAAAATCAGGTTAGGTATTTTACCTGTTTTGTTGATGAAGTAGGTAATGTGACATCAATTCACATGCAGTTCATTGAATTAGAAATTTACAATTTTGAATGCCACTTCCTGATCTGTTATTCACATTTAAAGTTTCACACCTAGCCCCAGTTTCCTTTTGTTTTTGACAGTTAATTCACACTTTTACTTTGGAAGGGCTTATGTGTCTTCATGTAGAACCCTATGTAGAACAGAGTTTCTTTAGAAAGGTTGAACCATAATCCACACAAAGGACCCTTAAGTAACTTTTGTAAATTTAAAAAAATGAAATTATGCTGCATTCTACTGTAGCAAAAGCATTTACCCATTATATCGGGTATGGTTTGAAATTTTAACATTAACGGCAACAAGAATGTTTTAGTCCAATTTTAACAAAACCTGACTTTCTCTGTTACTGTGAGAGGCAAATCTAGAACGTCGCAAAATATAATTTGTCTGTGTTCTGGCACACAAGTTGGGATGTTTTAAAAAAAAAAAAATTGAATAAAATGATTGAGCACATGAGCCAATATTTTATTCTCAATAGAACAAAGAGAGCAGAAGAAATGTTTAAACATTTCAAAATTTGAAAAATTTTACACTTTTATCCACTAAATGAGCTCATTTCAAATTTGATGCCCGGTACAGGTCTCAAAGAATTTGAGATGGGGCAACAAATGGTTGAAAAAGCAAGAAATTATGAAAGGATTCAGCTGGGAGAACATCTAGCATCAGGTCTGTGACATGATTAGCTATAAAAAAAGGATGTTGTTGTTGTTGGTCTTTCGGCTGCTCCCGGCAAGGGGTCGCCACAGAGGAATACCCAGTCCGCACTACAACTTGGCACAGGTTTTACACCGGATGCCCTTCCTGACGCAACCCTCCCATTTTTTTATCCGGGCTTGGGACCGGCACTGCACATCCAGTGGCTGGGGTTTGGGCTATAAAAAAAGGATGTATTTAGAAATAAAGATTGGCAGACGTTCTCTAATCTGTGAAAGAGTGCGTAAAACGATTGTGGAATACTTTACAAACAACGTTCCTTAATGTCAAATTGCAAAGGCTTTGCAAATCATCTACAGTGCATAACATCATCAAAAGATTAAGAGAAACTGGAGAAATCTCTGTGCTTAAGGGACAAGGCCAAAAACCTTTGTTAGATGCTTGTGGTCTTCAGGCCCTCAGATGACACTGCATTACTCAGCGACATGATTGGGTCATTGACATTACTAAATGTGCCCAGGAATACTTCCAGAAACCACTGTTGGTAAACACAATCCACCGTGCCATCTGCAGATGCCAACTAAAGCTCTATCATGCAAAAAGGAAGCCATATGTGAGCCAACATGGTCCAAAAGCACTGTCTTGTCCTGTGGGCCAAGGCTCATTTAAAATGGACTGTTTCAAAGTGGAAAAATATTCTATGGTCAGACGAGTTCAAATTCCAGCGTGTTATCAGTGTTCAGTTAGCCAGCATCTCCGATGGTAGGTTGGTGCATAAGTGCATAAAGTATGGGCAGCTTGCATGTTTTGGAATGAACTATGAATGCTGAAAGGTATATAAAGTTTTTAGATCAAATCTAATTTAAGGAAGGCCTTGTGTATTTCAGCAGGAAAATGCAAAACCACATACTGCAGCTATTACAATAGCATGGCTTTGTAGTAGGAGATTCGGATGCTGAATTGGCCTGACTGCAATCCAGATCTTTCACCTATAGAAAACATATCGTGCATCAAACGTTATTTGCAAAAAAAACATCAAAGACAACCACAGACTCTTCAGCAGCTGGAAACCTACAGTATCACTCCAAAACCCCAGAAACTTATAACCTCAGTGCCCAGATGTCTTCAAACTGTTTTGTAAAGAAGAGGAGATGCTACTGTACTGTACACCATAGTAAACATGCCCCCATCCCAACGTTTTTTTTAGACCTGTAGCAGGCATCAAATTTGAAATTAGCTCATTTTTTGCATAAAATTTTAAAATTTCTCAGTTTAAACATTCTCTATGTTCTATTTTGAATAAAATATTGGCTCATCTGATTTGAAAGTCATTTAAGTGTTTATTTTATTCAAATTTTAAAAACGTCCCAACTTTCCCAGAATTCGGGTTGTAATAGTAGTAGATATTTATCTACATGACATTCTCTAATATTTAAATAAGTAAATTACGTAAATTGTTTGAAACTGGAATTTGGCATGTTTAATATCTTGTGCAGGAGTGTTACAAAAAGATTGTTCTCTTTAAAATGATTTGCAGTGTTGCATTATAAAGTGAAACACTAGGATTTTAAACAAGCACTCATACAACCATAACTGATGTCACAATCAAAGACACATACACTAATACGACATAATAAATCTAATGGTTGACATGCCACAGCTTCAGGTTACCTGGTTTATTCCAAAACTTATGGTACAGTATGTGTGTGTGAAGTTCTCTCCATGTTTATAGAGGTATCTTCCAAGTGTGCTGGTTTCCTTCAACCTCACAAAAACATATGTGTGTGCTTTGATTGGCTGCATAAAATTGCCATTAAGTAATGACATCCCATGCACGCTGGATTCCTGCCTCAAAGTTCTCAGAAAGCCTGCAGATCCAACACAATGATATGAAAAATGAATAGATGAATGAATGAATGAATAATAAAGCAAATCATATTCAATGAGCATGTATTATAGAAATGTATTAAGAGTATACCTGAAGAGTTTGAATCAGAGCCATGAGCCAATTAATTGGCTTTCCAAGTTTTTCTTTTGTTTTGTTTTGTTTTGTTTTATTTAACTTGTGCTGGATTTTGACAAACTGCAAGATTCTCCATGTATTTGAAGATTTTAATGTGAATAGCCAACTTAATGACAGCTTTAGGATCTTTGTTTTATAAAGTGCTCAGGGATTTCCCTTTTGGTTTCTGTTTTGACTCACTGATTGAGGGAGAAAATAACAGAAGATGGAAGTTTGGATAATCTCCATAATCATGTGTGGACATGAAACAGCGTGAGGATGAACAACCTTTAGCACACTCTAAACAAACTTCGCTACAAGAGAGGAGTATTAAGGAAAAATCATTTATATATTCCAGAAATATAGCCATCAGCCACAGCGTTAAAATATTTGACAGATGAAACTGATAATGTTTATTAGTTTATTACAGTAGCACCTTTCAGAGGATGAAATATAGAAGGCAGCATGTGAACTTTAAAGCAGTTTTCAAAGAATATGTGTTGGAAGCAGGAAAAAATGGCAAGTGTAAGAATCTGAGTGACTTTAACAAGGACCAAATTGAGATGGCTAGATGACTGGGTCAAGGCATCTTCAAAACAGCAGGTCTTGTTGGGTGATCATGGAATGCAGTTGTTAGTAGTTACCAAATGTAGACCCAAGAAAGAACAACTTCTTACTTGCAGACACCCAAAGGTCACTGAGGCATGTCCGGAGCAAAGACAATCCTGTCTGATCTGATATAACAGAAGAGACATACTTTACTGTAGCATAAAATGCTGAAAACGTTACAGTTGGCTAAAATAAAAAGATGTCAGAATACACAACGCATAGCAGCTTGCTCTGTACGGATCAGTCAGAGTATGGAGCTGTATAGCCAGAGATCTGTCTGACCCCTGTCTCCTGCCAAGACTGGACCTACAGTTGCATGAGCATCAAAGCTGAATAAAGGTACTTGGAAGAAGCTGGCCTGATCTGATGAATCATCTCTTCATTTAAATCATGTAGATGGATGAGCGTTACCTGGGGAAGTGGTGGCACCAGGATACACTATGAGAAGAATGCAAGTGGGCAGAGGCAGTATGATACTGTGGGCAAGGTTCTGCTGGGAAACCCTGGGTCCTGGCAGATGGTAACTATGTGGATATTACATTGCTGCAGACCAAGTACTGTAAACCACTTCATGGAAACAGTCTTCCCTAATGACAATGAATGGTTTGAGAACAGGAATGATTTGAGAAATATGGCAATGAGTTCAGGGTGTTGACTTGGTCTCCAAGTTCCCCATATCTCAAATCATTCAAGCATCTGTTGGATGTGCTGGAAAAAGAAGTCATATCTGTGGAGGCTCCAACTTGCAACTTACAGGACTGCTAGGGTCTTGATGCCAGAAACCACAGCACACCTTCAGAGGCTCTTGAGAAGTCCGTGTCCTGAAAAATCATAGCTGTTTTGACAGCACAAGAGGGATGTACACAATATTAAAAATGTGTTTTTAATGTTATGAGTCATTGTCTGTAGGTGAGGTTTATAAAGACATGATTGGCAAAGGATGGAGTAGAAGAACTCATGTGGTATGGACTCCCAACCTCAGCGAAACTGAACAACATTGGGATGAGTATCTTTGGAATGCCGATGTGCCCCAGGCTTACATTCGTGACCTCACTAATGTTCTGTGAGCAGAGCATTCTGTAATGGGCAGATCCCCAAAGCCATGCTCCATAATCTAGTAGAAAGCCTTGTCAGAAAAAGTGGAAGCACCTGGAATGCTTTTTCAGCAGTTTTGAAGGAGTTGGTGTCTCCTATACTCATCGGTCGAAAACATCTCAGTTGGTTTTAGAGCAGGGAATTGTGGACATTGTTCTGCCATATGATGCAGAAATCCTCCACACTTCTTCTTGGTTAAATATCATACGATCTTAAATGCATTAAGAAAGCACAAAAAAAGTGAACTTTTGAGAAGGCGCACACCTGTTGACTGAAAAAGCTTCCAGGTGGGTTCTTCATGAAGCTGGTTAAGATAAAGTCAAGAGTTTGAGATTCAAGATAAAAAGTTGTCATCAAGATAAAGTTCATTCAGTAGTTATTTTGAAGTATAAAGTATGAAACATATTTACTTATATATTAATTTTCCTTTTTTGCTAACTACATAATTCCATGTTATTTCATTCTGTATTTGTTTTTATGATTTCAGTATTATTGTAAAATGTCATCAAAGCTGTGTCCAAAGTTTTCATTTTTAGTACAGTGTGCTTTGTGTGTGTGTGTGTGTGAGTGTGTGTGCACAGTATTTGTGTTTTTTGTGGTATGGTTACTATCAGCTACAAAATAGTCCATGGCCCAGTTACACATGAGTAAATGTTTGTGCTATTTTCTTAACCTAAAAGCATTTCAGGTCATGAAAATTCTATTAAATGTATTGTTTTATAACCTACTGGTCAACTTCTCAACCTGACTGTCAATTCCAACAGATTTGTCATTTCCCTTTGAATTTGTCACCGTTTATAAAATGGCAGTCAATAAATTAGAATCCCTCATTATATACTACTTACCTCACTGACTATGAGCTCTAGAAACATTCCTGTTCAACATAAAATCTAACATATATATAAATATATATACTTTTATTATTAACTAACAACACAAATGTGCATTATTTTGCATCATTTCTGTTTGAATCAGGCATCAAGCATCTGTGCATTTTCACGCTCTGTGTGTAAATTGTTGAAAGCTGACTGTTTCATTTTACATACTGTATGATCAAAATCTCTCTATCATAGATATTATAATCATATAATGTCATCACACATGATGTGGCCAAGTGCTTATTTTTCTTAGTATTTACTAAATACTAATTATGAATCCCATGTACACTATACACAACTAATTACAAATGGTGGGGGAAAAAAACAACATTGATATGAAATGTCCGTCAACGAGGAAGACCTACAGAACTTTGTCAAAGAGTCAGTTGAATTTAAAGAAGCCTCTCAAGGCATCATATCTTAGCTCTGTTGGAAAGCTACTATACTTATGTAAAAGTGATGCAATAATAAGGCATGACTTTAGATAATAACTAGTAATAGTAACTAAAACAAAACCGGCAGGTCTGTGTACATGTTCCCCCTGTCCTTGGTAGGCTTCCTCCAGGTTCTCTGGTTTCCTCCCACAGTCCAAAGACATGCAGGTTAGACTAATTGGTGTTCCCCCCAAAAATGTGTGTGTGTGCCCTGTGATGGATTGGCATCTCAAGTTTCCTGGGACAGGCTCCAGGCCCACCATAACAGGATAAAGTGGTATAGATAGTAAGTGAATGAGTGCACAGTGTCACTAAATCTAATGCTTATGTGGACAATCACATAAACCAAATTATTTATAATTTATGACAGTAAATGTTTTCTAATGGCTGCTGTTAATGGCTGCTGGTAAACCACTGGTACTGAGGTGTGATCTTGGTTTTAGAGTGCCTTTAATTCCAGTAACTATGACTAACTGCTAAAGATTGTCTTTTTTGTCTTTTTTATAAGAATAATGAGGCATAAAAAATTAAGTCTACAGTATCACCCCGGGCAACCGACTGTCTTGAATGTCCCTAATCCGGTAATAAGTGAGTGACAGAAACATTCTTAACAGGACTTAAATCTTACAGTACATAAAATAAGGGGGTTAAAAAAAAACTCTGAATGCATGGGCTATGCATTCAGCCGCTTACAATAGTAGTCAGTAAATTAGAACACCTCATTGTAATGGTTGCAACCTCAGTGACTATGAGCCCCTGCAAAAACATGCTCCAGAATAAAATCCAATAGTCTACCAGCAAAGAGCTTTGGCTAATGACTAAAGCTGCCTGACTGAAATAAAAATATGTATCATGTTTTATATTATACATGTCATCAATGTGGACATTTCCAGACAATACGAGCTAAAAAAAAAAAAAAAAGCTTATACTGTACTTTAAAACCATAACTGATGTTTGCATAACCTGTCCCAATTAAATTGACTAATACTGCAACCAAACTGGTTCTTTTAAACTGTGTCAGGAACTAAAGATAAAATCTGTATTTTTCATAGTTCCTTATTGTCAGAGGTTGGCAATGGAAGAATATTGTAGTGCAGATAATTTATTAACAAAATATATAAACAAATTAACATAAAGATGAACATAAGAACTATAAACCTGGACCACAGACACAAGACAAAAAAAAAAGCATAAACGCCAAAAGCGATAACGTAGCACACGCAAAGCAGCAGCAACAATGCCAGAAGCTGAACAAAGAGTGTGGCACAAGGCATGTACAAGTGCACGTTATGATCCACGCTTACTTGATATATTGTATTATAGTTATCTGCCTTAACATCATGAAATCTGATCTACCTTCACTTTCCTTATGTCTGATATGGCATGTTTTTGAATATAAGTAATTAAAAACATTTTTAATAAGTAATTAAAAACATTTTCACAGTGCCTTTACAATACATAAAAAAATGATAAATGTAAATCATCCATCAAACATAGACAGAATAATGGGAAGTGAATATATATATCTATAATACATCACAATAATCATGGATAAAATACATGACAAATTATATACAACATGCATAACAGTATTGCGTGAAGAGATGTGTTTTGACCTGAACTATTAAAGAGGTGAGGCCATTAAGTCATTCTGCTTCTCTGTGCAAACGTAGATTGACAAGGAATGTATGAGGCTCTTTTGGAATAGATTGGGTTGGGTTGGGTTACCTGCTTATTATGTTGTAGTGGCTTGCTTTATCATGTAGTGTCACTGCCCTTCCCACAGAAAAGTACAGGAACACATAACAGGAATGAAATTATTTATCATTTATGGTAGTAAATGTTTTCTAAAAGTCGCTGGTAAACCACTGATACTCAGAACGGTGATCTTGGCTTTTGAGTGCCTTTAATGCCAATAACTGTTACAAACCACTAATGATTTTATGGTTCTTATGAGCATTTAATGGCACAGGAAATTGAGTCTATTCATCGTAACAGAATGGCACTATGACTCTTCCTAGTGAGTGATTAAAAACATACTTACATTTTTTTTTTAAATGTAGAATTGTGCAAACCATTGCAGTTAATGAGGTTCCAGGGTTCAAAAACAACAAGTTTACCACCATGCAGGTACATGCTACACAGATTCTGGCTCTTACTAATTCCCAAGCCTATAGACCAAGGCAGAAGGGCAAGTTCACCCAATTATTTAAGCCTAACTTGCTCTAATCTGCCTGAACGTATTGTTCTTGGCAAATACAGCCTGCGACAACTTCACCTGAAAGAAAAGAAAAAAGAAAGAAAAAAGGACAATCATAGAACCGGAAACACAGTAAGCATAAAACATAAAACGTGTTATTACACATTTTAGGAAAGTCACTCATTTGCCTCAGGGAGGGGAATGAAACATGGTTCGCTACATGAAAAGCCTGTGGATTAGTAGATATGGGAATACCTATAAAAAATTTCCGGGATTGGCTGCAAGAGAAATAAAATAAACAAAAAACAAAACAAAAACAATTCAGGCAGGCGTTAGACATTCTGTCTGTGTAGGACAGGTGTGGCTGTAGACTGAGACACATCTTACAGGTAGAGGAGGAGACAAGGAGGGTGGGGTGAGGCGAAGATGGAATCAATCACTACTAAGCCTTGGTAAACAAAGCAGGTAAATTCGATCCCTCCTCACCGACTAGGTGCTTTTCTGTGATTTTTGTTTTACATTTTTTTTTACATAAGACATATTTTGATAAAATGGATAATAATCAGACTTTAACATGCTTTTCTGCATAATCATTTACATATTCCGTAAATGAGTCGGATGCAAATATCTGATACAGTTATGTCTAAATAATGCAATTAGTCTGAATCACAAATCAGTGATCAAGAAACAGGTTCTTGTGTCACAATGATAATCTTCACACGGTAGCAATCTGTAAATGTGTCATTCTACTTTTAACTCTGAGACTAGCTTCAGCAAGCTAGGGCTAAATCACACACACACATGCATACACACACACGCACGCACACATGCGCACACACATAGATAGATGGATATATCATATGTGTATTTGAAATACAGGGCAGAAACCCACCAAGCACAGGCCTGAACCACTAAACCAACAATGATAAAACAATGCTATAAAATTATTATTATAATTAATATTTATATAATATTATTATAATTGGTGATTTTTAAGGCTGGTAACTCTAAATCAACTTTTCCTTTGCAGCAGAGGTAAGTTCTAGTCTTGCTTTCCCGGGATGGTCTTCATGAGAGCCAGTTCCATCATGGTGCTTGATGTTTTTTTTTTTTTTGCAGATGCACTTGACAATACTGTTCTTGAAAGACTTACTATAATCCAGAACAGCTGACCTTTGTGTCTTATAATAACAACTGATTGTTGTTGGCGTTGTTCCTTAATTACCTAATGCAATGTGTGTTATTTCAAAGTTTTGAAAGAAAATCCAGTATCATTCTAGAATGTATGAAATAAATCACAAAATGAAAAAACATGCAGTTATATATATATATATATATATATAAGTAAGTATGAAGTATTCAAGGGCTTGAAATTTAATTCTCTCCAATTAATGTACTTGCTTGATTTGTTAATTGCAGATCACCAATGGCTGATTTGGAGACAGGTATGTGCAATATTTATAAGACTTTATTAATACCTGTATTCTGTGTGTATTTTGTAGATGAAAAGTCTAATTCTATGTTTTAAGGACAATCACAAATTTTTTAAGTAATGACAAGACAATAAAAATATATTTATTATGTTTTGAAATGAAATTGCTATACAAAAAAAATCAATATTTAGTATAAAGGCGTTTATAGTTCAAAACCAGTTTGAACCAGCTAGGCGTAGAGTCAAAACACGTCTACCTTGCTCAATCCATGCCTGATTGATTGCTTCCTGAAGATCATGTACAGAAGATGGTTTCTTAACGGCTTCTGCCCTCCTCACCATTGTCCAGCAGGTTGCTATTAGGCAAGACCTAATTAGTGAAATCACCTGTTTTGTGAGAACTAATACATAACACATGTTGTCTTATATATAATACTTTTGACCACCATTGTATGAGCAATTCTAAGTCATGATTTCTTTTAAATAACAACATTAACTTATTGGCTTATTATAATCATAGTTCCTACAGCAAATTGTGACATAATTTCTGACAAATGTAAAAATTCCCGAAATTTGAAATGCATGGTAAAATTAAAACCTGATGAATATTTTTATCAAGGTAAGAATGAAGGTGTTCTGTGGTTTCCAGTTCATTTATCAATACTTCAAAGGAAAGTAATAAAATATATTTATAATATAAAAGTTCAAATGTTATTTTTCACCATGCTTGCCTTGATTGTCTTATTCCTATAAAGAAATGATGCCCCTATATTTGGCACTAGCTGTTACCTTGATGAGAGCAGTCATTTAAAATAATAAAAGTCTTGTGATTTGTGGTATTTTACCACATAAAATGACTATTTAAGCTGTTTGTTATATTTTGAAAGATGTCGAAAGAATCATTTTGCAGTTATGAAAAATGCATATAATGTGTCTGTTTAAAGAAATCTATTTTAAACTATCCATCCTGTAAAGAAATCAGCAGTTACTTGCCTTTTTTTTATTTTATTTTTTATTTTATTTTTATCAACAGATAATGGGTTGCTAACTTGAGGAAGAAATGCATCTATCTGTGAAAACTGTACACAAAATCATTCGTGAACACTTGTACATTACAGGAGCTTAGCTGGGAGTTATTGCCACATCCCTTATACAGTCTAGACCTTGCTCCAAGTCTTTTCTACATGTTGTATACATTGAAGGATTTTCCAGGAAGTGAGCTTTTAGGCATGAAGTAGGCAGTCTGATTATGGCTCCGGCATATTAAGAAAACTTGGTATCCAAGCACTAGTGAAACACTGGAATAAGTGCATTAGCGTAGCAGGGGCTGATATAGTTTATTCCACACAATCAAAAATCCTTGTTTGACTTGAACACTCCTCATTCAGTTTGCACAACAGGAAATTCTTCTAAGCTCCAGTGGTTCTTTGCTCCTTGTATGAATGAACAGAACAGTGCAAACTAATGGCTGTGCCCCACACATTATTATATAAGCAGAATATTTTGTAAGAGGCCTCAAAGCAAAAATAAGAAAATTATTTCACATAATAATAATAATAATAATAATAATAATAATAATAATAATGTCCTCTAATAGTTTAAAAGGTGCTAATTAGTCTGAGGAAACACAGACTGACAGTAATCTTTATCAAATTAATTATCAGTTACATACTGTGGCAAGGTAAAATGCATGAAATCCATTTCATGACCGTAGCTTGTCCAAGCGACAGGGTAAATATGTAGACACGTCTGCAGGCTTCTCCCAGAAACGGAGCTTTTCAATATATGTGGAACACTGAAGAGAAGGAGAGACCTCTGAACAGGACTGCCTTCAGCAAAACAACCACAAAATCCACAGGACAGGTCTGGAATGAATTGTCTGTCTGTACTTTATACCTGCTATAGGTTATTGCAGACAACGTCTCTGAGCCAGGCTTCTCAAGCCACCTGGGAGTGATTAGAATCAAAGAGCAGCACTTTGACCTCACCACTGAAAACTGCAGAGTTCTCACATGTGAAAAGTATTATGAAAATGTATAAAACCCAACTTAAAGTGACAATATGATTGGTACATAACATCACAATATTTAATGTAAGCATCCAGCACCTGCCTGTTATGTTTGCCCTGCTGACATTTACACTCTGACTTTAATAATACAAATTTAATAATATTATATTTTTAATATAATATTATATATTATATTATTTATATTATTATACACTATTCTGTTCGTATTGTTGTTATAAGCATTTGAAGGCCATCCTTATATAAAACAATATCGTCAGGATAGCTTTCAAATGCTTATAACAGCAATAAGAACAGAATAGTGTATGATACAGTTAATCTACAGGGTGGGCCATTTATATGGATACACCTTAATAAAATGGAAATGGTTGGTGATATTAACTTCCTGTTTGTGGCACATTAGTATAT